>JAQISU010000018.1:2275000-2882500 GCA_029339505.1 Unio delphinus | reverse complement strand
TGTCTGTTCACCAAAGTGGTGGCTATGATGTGGTTAAAGAATGCATTCTAAGGGGTTATGAGTTAGTCCCTGAAGCTTATCGACAAAAATTCAGAAATTACAGAAAAGAAGCTGGACAAACTCATGTCGAATTTGCTAGACAAAAAGAGCAGTTGTTTGATAGATGGTGCTTAGCCAAGAAAGTCGAACAAGATTATCAAAATCTCAAACAAATGATATTAATTTAAGATTTCAAAATAGTGTCCATAGTGACGTTAAAACTTATCTCGATGAGCATAAGATTGAAACCTTGGAGAATGCTGCTCGAGCTGCTGACGAATATTCTTTGACACAAAAAGTTAATTTTGTTAATAAGACTTCTACTCAACAATCTTCTGGCAGAAAAGTATTTCAGCCTAATACCAGCCCTTTAAAAACTCAAACCAGCACAACATTTAAAAATCAAACTTCAGAGAAGCTTGATTCAAGATCCTTGTCTCTTCCGACGTGTACCTATTGCAAGAAAAAAAGACACGTTATTTCTGATGCTACAAGTTGAAAAATAGGCATCAGAATCAAGACAGACCTGTTCCAAATGCTCTTATTTCTAAGAGGTCAAGGTCACGGTCATATATTGAAAGCAATACATTTGTTGGGTCAACCATTCATATCGAAGGGTTCTATATCACTCTTGGGTGATTCAGCCAATCCCACCCCTATTAAAATTTTAAGGGACACAGGAGCTTCTCAGAGTCTTTTATTATCAGGTACTTTGCCTTTTTCTGAGAAGTCTTCTTCTAATGAAAGTGTTCTTATTCAGGGAGTAGAGTGCGGCTTTGTTAATGTTCCTTTCCATTGTGTAAATTTGTCATCAGTCTTAGTATCAGGACCTGTGACAGTCGGAACAGTCTCGGTTTTACCAGTTGAGGCCATTCATTTATTGCTAGGCAACGACTTAGCTGGAGATAAGGTTGTGGTTAATCCACTTGTAACTGACAAGCCTGATTTGGATCAGAAAGTTGATCCAATTGAAAAAGAATTCCCTGATATATTTCAAGCTTGTGCAGTTGACAGAGCTATGGCAAAGAAAGCTCTTGCGAATGATGTTGATGAAGCCAGTATTCCTTTAGCTGACACGTGTATATATCAGGCTTTTGATGAGGTCACTTTTACTCCTTGTTTGGATCAATCAGAAGGTATTGACCATAGTGATCCTCTTTTAACAACTCATTCTCTTTATTCTAATCAGGTGATAAACGACAGTCACTTGTCGTCGAACAGGAAAGAGATCTTGAGATCTCCTGTTTGTTTAAAAGGGCAGCCACTGAAGTTCCTGTCTGTTATTTCATTAAAAATGGAATTCTTATGAGAAAATGGAGACCTCCCGAGGTACCTGCTGGTGATGAGTGGTCAGTGAACTATCAAATAGTAGTTCCAAAACCTTACAGACAGGAAATACTTAATCTGGCCCATGAAACTCCTTTGGCTGGTCATTTAGGGATTAATAAAACTTATCACAAGATCTTGATTCACTTCTACTGGCCAAAAATCAAAAGTGATGTTGCCAAATACTGTAGATCTTGTCATACTTGTCAAATGGTAGGAAAACCCAATCAGAAGATACCTAAGGCTTATCTACAACCTATTCCTGCCTTTGACGAACCATTTAGTAGAATTATGGTAGATTGTGTAGGTCTCTTACCCAAGACCAAGTCAGGTAACCAATACCTGTTGACCATTATGTGTCCCTGGTGTTCCACCCGATTCAGGAGTCCTTTGCAACATTGTTGCCCATCTCCACCACTGTGACGTCACCTCACATATTGCATTCCTATTTAGCGCCACTTTCCCTTGACGTTATACAGGCCCAATATTTCCCATGTTCAATTCCCATTGTCTCTATCCTTGCCCAGAGTGAGTTTTAAAACCTTGTTCCTAGCCTTGCCGTGGGGGGGGGATATGTATTGTATTTTCTCATTCTCCCTAGGGTCCCCCACTTTTCTACTGCTGTGGATGAGGAGGGTTCCGTTCTTTTGATTATTGATTCGCTCCCTGATAGCTTTACTGCAGACTAGTAACCAGTAACATGACCTGGTTGCCTCCGTTGTGTGTTCGCCGTGTTTGCATTCCCATGCGAATAGGAATCAGAACACAATTTATTTTACTAGATAGATTCTCTTCATTTATTTCTCAGTACTGAACTTTCCTTCGTGTCCAAATGATAATAAATCATGTCTTGCTCTATAGTACCTTCAAAGATGAACTCACAGTGAAGTTATGATCATAGATTTGTTGGCATTTCTTTGAGAGGATCGACTGTAAACAAAGCAATGTGCATTGACACATAGATTTCACTTCCGGATCATCACCAAGATATTTTTACTCACTGTGCCCTGTCGTCGAAACACACACATACAACAACGCTGTAAGTTCATATCCTAAACAATAAACAATTACCTTTAAATCCATAATAAGTTTGGCTAAATCTAACTGTTGTACCATCACCGAAAGGAGACAGGAAAAGAAATGTTCTAAAAAATAGACTAGTACTACATTCCTGGGTACTAAACCGGAACTAATACTTGTAATGTGATTACAGCTGTGTGCACGCATCTTCAGGAGCTTAAGAAAATCAGATAATTAAACTACCAATAATACCTAGAATCAGGCCACAATTAATAGTTTCAGTTCAGTAGTTCTAGTCTATGTTTAGAACATTTTTATTCTCTCTCATTTTCTTCGAGATAGAAGACTTAGATTTGTGCATTTTTGTAGGGATTTAAAGGTAACTGATTATTTTTGAGACTATGAGCTCATGGATTGGATGTCTGTGTGTATTTCAGCGACAGTGTATTTGTTGACATCCGTTAGACTCGAGAGACGATGAAAGTGCGCCTATGAGAGATGTCCAGGTTGGTGGCTGTCCAGCGTCTATTGTGGCTATGTAGCTCAACACGGGAGTGGCGGTCCTAGCTGAACTTGAAAGTTGATTCTAGTTTGTGTTGGAGCTGCTTCTTCTACCTGCGTGGTTGCTTTTCATCAGCTTGCAATTGTAGCTTGTACTCGTTGGCTTCCAAAGCTGTGATCAGAGCGTGTCTTCAGCTGGGCCTGTCTAGAGCAAGCTCTTCCCAGGTATTGCCATCGATGTCAAGGGCTTTCATTATCGTGCTTGCAGACATCCTTGAAGCAGAGATGTGGCCGTCTGATCGACGTTTTATCATAGGCAAGTTCCGAATAAAGAAGGTCTTTAGGGATCCGTCCGTCATCCATCCGACATTCATGTTCCAGCCATCTGACGTTGGCGGAATGTGACCATGCTAAGAATCTTGGCACGTTCAAGCACCTTGTTCTTTGTTGTTACACGATCACTCCAAGTGATCCCAAGTATGCGTCGGAAACATCGCAGGTGAAAGGCGCTCAGTCTTTTCTCTTGTGATGGGTACAGAGTCCAGGTTTCACTGCATTACAGGAGAAGGTTTAGTACGCAGGCACGGTACATGGAGATCTTAGTGTTCAGGGTCAGCATACTGTTGTTCCGCACTCTCTGCGACAACCTGGAGAGAGTTGTTGATGCCTTTCCAATCCGCTTGTTGAGCTCAGCATTGAGCGATCAGTTATTGGTGATGGTAGAGCCGAGGTACGTGAACTGACTACCTCAAGTTCGTAGTTGATGATAATGCTTGGGGTCCGCGTTCTGAGCCATCACGTTTGTTTTCTTTGCCAAAGGATGGTTTCTCTAAGGCCTTCTTTAGTTCTGCCACAGTAGGTTTCTCGTCCAGTATTGCAATAAGCAGCAGGATTTTAATGGCTTTGAGGCCATCGTTGGTCGCATGGTTCTCTCTGGAGTACAGTTCAGATTAGTACTCCATCCAACGCTCCATCTGCTTGCCCTTGTCGTGAATGGTATCGCCTGTGGCAAACTTCAGTGTAGCTATCACATTCTTCGTGGGACACATTGTTATCTTTATGCCATCGTACATGCCTTTGATGTTTCCGATATATGCTGCTGACTGGATGCTCTGATAGAGCTGAAGCCAGTATTCATTGGCGCACTGCCATGCTAACCTCTGCACTTTGTTTCTGGTAGATCTGTTAGCCTGTATATACATCTGGCAGGTGGGATCGTTTGTATTTCAATTGAGCACTGCGACGCTCTTCTTTGGCTGCGTTGAGTGTGGCGGAGTTAGCCTCAAACCAATCGTTGTTCTTTGACTACTTGTTACCAAAGATCTGTGTGGCTGTGCTGTACACAGTCTCTGTGATCCCATATCTCTGTGGCACTGCCGTTGGGAGGTTCTGAATCAAACGTCTTGGACAGGGCATAAGTGAATATCTCAGCCTTGTCTGGGTATGATGTCTGAGAGTCCAGTCAGCATCATAGCATGGTCCGGACATTCAAGGTACCTAGCTTGAGGATTGGAGGTTTCCTTGTTGGTTTTCGTTTGTTGTTTCTAGGTGCAATAGTTTCCTCCGCTTTGTCAGGTACTCGCGTATCTTAAGCCCAACGCATCCTGTAATAAGGCAGATGAACTGTGGCTGAACGGCACCTGTCCAGCTTGAGGCTGGCGATAGCTGTCCAGTGAGACTTGTTCGTGTCTCCCACCGTTAGAAGCAGCCTCCGGTGTCTGAATCTACGCTAATTGAGCGATGGTTTATAACCGGTAAACTGCTACTTCCCGTGTTGTGTTGACGCTGTTAAGCGAAACTGGAGTGCCCTCTCCAGGGAGCAAGCCTGGGCAGGATAATATGGAGAATCAGTTGTTGACCATGCAGCTGATTCCCCCTCTCCACGCAGCTGGCGGATCCAAGGGAAAAGACAAACCGATACGTCATGGCACCAAGGGCGTCGCAGGAGTTGCCGAGATGACACTAAAAACAATGCCATGTCGACATAGGGACTCAGTTTCCGGATTTTCCGTTAGGGTTTACTCCTTTAGCCTTTCCAATGAGAGGGTATAGTCACAAAGCAGCAAAGATTTGACGTCAGAATTTACCTTCTCCTAGATGTGCAATCACCCAAGGTCAACGAGCCTAATCTGCCCGAAGCGCCCGGTTTTGAGGCGCCATAAACGTGCCTGTCATCCCTTTTCCAGTCCGTTTAAGCAGATTTCACTGGGTTTAGTGAAACCACTCGTGAAGGCCTGAAGCTGGATTTGGTTGTCAGAGGCTCTATCAGATGCAAGCCATTGAGGGTTTTCCAAGGGAAGTGGGTGCTTATCTGCCGTATCCACCCGGCGATAACAACCCTTGAAACCCTTGGAACCTCGGCGACAGTGCACAGTGAGTAATATGGCCTTGGTGATGATCCGGAAGTGAAATCGGTGTTCTGATTACATGCTGATCTGTTTACAGCCTCTCAAAAATATGCCGATGAACCTTCGATAATAACTTTACAGTGAAGTCATCTTTAAAGGTAGTTTAAATTAACATTTGATTTGTATTGATTGTCACATAGTGGAAAGGTCAGTACTGAGAAACAATTGTTGAGAATATTGTAAAATTGTTATTCTCTGTCCGCCTGATTTTTTTGTGTGGGGTACAAACCAGTCTGTTCTTTTAAATAAAGTTTATAGATTATATATAGACCGGTGTTAATGCTAATTTAGCACGTGTATGACCATGTGCACATTAGAAAATAATTGATGTAACTGTAATAATTCGATATTTAAGATCTCGCTGATATAGATACACTATTTTCTTATTGTTGTAAGACTGTCTGAAATCGCTAATATGAGATGTTTCGCTGCTTTCCGTGTCCCAAAAAGTACGAAAACTCGTACCATATGTCTCCTCAGACTCCGACGTTTTATCAATAAAGACTCTTTTGTGTTTATACAAAATTGTAATATGAAAGCAAATACAAGTGTAATGTATGTTCATCATTACACTAATTAGGTACTGGATGCTCCTGGTGTTCAAACGTTTGTGCTGGAGTCTCTGAGTGAATTATGGTCAGAACCGAGTTGACATGTGATTCGGAGTTGTTTGTAGTATCATCATTTAGTCCTACATGTAAGACATCTACGCTGATATTTATGTTTTGGACGCCAATGATTTCTGTTTATACATACTACTAGTCCGAGTTTCCTCTGACCCTTGCCACCCCATTTTTTATATTTGGTTTTTTATGTTGGGGTGTAGGCATAAAAAACCAAATATAAAAAATGGGGTGGCAAGGGTTAGAGGAAACTCGGACTAACATACCACATGCAATGGACATGTACTGAAATTGGAGGGGATTTTTTTCTTTCTTTTTTTTTTTGTTGTTGAAGATTACTGACAATTATATCTTTTCAACAACAACAACGACAACCCCAACAACAACAAAAAAACATACGGGGTGGGTGGGTTTGGGAGTACAAAATTGTATGTTCAGCATGAATCACCTTCCTTCAATTTGATTAAAATCAAATGTCAACTTCATGTAGGACAGCTTATTCATATTGTGCTGTGTTATGGCAGGTATGTTAACATCTTGAGAAAAAATTGCACATTTCATCAGTATGATTAAAGTTTTCACAGGCAAAGTAGATTTTATTTCTGGGCATGCCCAACAGGCATCACACTTAAAATTCAGGACAGGACTGATTTAAAAATGGAGGGGCCCAGAGTTTTGAGTTCTCAGATTTTTTTAGCACTGTTAATATCAGCATGGAGAAAACTGAAATTATAATATTTAACACTAATGGCAATGTATTAAGCCATACATTTAAAATGAATGGCCAAATGATACATTGTGTTAAAATATAAGTATTTACAGTAATCTTCCCCAGAGATTTATCTGAAACACATCAATGCACATAAAGATCATTTTTTGGCAAATTTTTCTTTTCTTAAGTGACGATTGGGCATTTTATTGATCTTTACACTTGTCCATAACAGATCTGATGTTTAGCAACTTGCCAATCCAGATCTATGTGCATTACCCAAGTAATGATGTTGTCATCTTGAATTACCTACATCAGTATATTTTCAACTGTTAAGACCAGTAAGTACTTTAGTTCTCTGCTGTTTTTCTTTCTGAATTTAATGGTGGCGGAGATTTACAAAACAGTACTAGTCTCGTCTTGATTTTTAGACAAAACCACTGAATAAAAATTGTGCCAATCTAATTTTCTGGTACACACATGTGTCTCGTGTCCGTAATCCAGAAATTGCAAAATTACACCACAATTACAACTTTCTCAAAGTCACTGATACTTAGGACCCATCTCTCACATTTTATTTTGAGTCTCTTTCCTCTACTACACATTCACAGCAAAGGCTACCACAACTTTCTGATTGCACTGAGCAGTTAAATAATTTGGTTGACTCATGGAATGAATACATTTTAATCCACAAAACAATGTTTGGAATGTAGAACTTGTACAAAAAGTTTGAGAAAGACCCCAGGGCTTGGCTTAGAGGTATCAGTCTGACCGCTCTGACATATGGGTCATTGATTGTACCAGGAAATTCATATAACATAAACATTAGCTAATACTTGGGTCATTGTACCAGAAAATTCATATAACATAAACATTAGTTGACATTTGGGTCATTGATTGTACCAGGAAATTAATATAACATAAACATTAGCTAACACTTGGGTTATTGTACCAGGAAATTCATATAACATAAACATCAGTTGACATTAATGGGTCATTGATTGTACCAGGAAATTAATATGAGATAAACATCAGTTAAACTGTAAGGACACATGATTCATTAACCAGCAATACATAAAACATAAATGTCAAACAGTGTTGCCACTTGGGTCAATGATTTCACCAGCAGTACATAAGACATACACACCATACATTGCTGACATTTGGGTCATTGATTACACCAGAAATACATAAGACATTAACACCATACAGTGCTGACAGCTGTGTCATTGATTACACCAGCAGTACATAAGACATAAACATCAAACAGTTTCTACACTTGGGTCAGTGATTACAACAGCAATACATAAGACATAAAACATCAAACAGTTCCTACACTTGGGTCAATGATTACACAGCAATACACATGACATAAACATGGAACAGTGCTGACACTTGGTTCCTTGATTACACCAGGCTAGTACATAAGACATAAGCATCAAACAGTGCTGACATTTGGGTCAATGATTACACAGCAATACATAAGACAAATGTAAAATGGTGCTGACACTTGGATCATTGATTACACCAGCATTACAAAAGATATAAAAATAAGATAGCTTGGCCAAAAATGCAAACATGCACATTTTTTGTGTTATTGGTAAGCTATTTGATTAAAAAGAAAAACAATGTATAGTTATTTACAATTAAGTTTGTTAATAAAAATTATTTTTATTTGATTTTCAGATTGTTCATTTTAAGAAGAGATGGTAATTCAAATAATTTTCTTTTAAGTTTGATATTTCCATGGAACTTGGTTTGGGCTTTGATGATGAAGATTTTGAAAATGAGGAGAAGCAAGCCGTTACACCAGTCTCCTACAATGCCAAGTTTTCCTCCCCATTGGTATGTACAATATCATGGTTTTTAGTGAGATTGAGCAGATTTTGTAGTATTGGTCTTTGTAATTAGAAAAACCTTCATCACATGAACTGCAAAACTTTTAATCACTTTGGTTTGTAAATAGCCCATCATGTGCTTAAAAATGGCATTAAATCCTATAAAAACAACAACAACTTTAGATTACAGTGATTGACATTTGGGTCAATAATATTACACCTTTGTAAAAAATAAAAATTAGCTGGGCAGGACTAATTGGTCACTTATGTAACACTTAGGTGTGCATGATTGAATCAAGGTTTTGTTATTTGGAGATCATCTAAGGAATTATAAAATGAGGAAGGGGAAACAGTTATGACTTGATCCAGTATAGGCAATTGTTTGTAAGTATAATCAAGTTGACAAAGCTATGAAATATAAAGCAGATTGTGAGTCAGCTGTATTAGTTAAGTGGACAAACTGGAGTGATATGTGAGTGCTATATACAAACACATTTGCAACTAATGGCAGTTCTAACATTCACAAAAGTGCCCTAAACTGTAGTGCAGAAAGGATTGTTGCCAAGTTTTTCAAGAATAGAAACATGAAATAATTGACTGACATTTTGACAATGGTATGACTTAAAGGAGGAAATAACTGACTGACATGTTGACATACTAGTATGACTTCAGAGTATACTAAGTCACCAGTTGTGAAGCTCATGTTTGATATTTGTTTAAAATATATTTTTCATACTTGTATGGGCATATTTTTGATTTGATATTTGTTTAAAATATATTTTTCATACTTGTATGGGCATATTTTTGAACTTATAATGATTTGAAGAGTGAGAAATTGAATATGTTGCAAATTAAAAATATAAAGTGTAAAAAATATTCCATTTTTTTGTTTAATATACCAAAACTACAGTCATACATAATTAGATTAGGAAAACTTTGAACAAAAATCAGTAATGACCATGCCGGTCTCACTGTCAGCTTGTTTGTCACTGACAAGATACTGTTTTTACTCAACACGAGTACATTAGTTTGCTCAGTGAATAATGAACAATCCCAGCTTTCATGGCAAATCTGATCTGGTTATTGTTAAAAATGCAGTGGTTGTAATTGATGATTCGCATTTTATTTTTCATTTTCATTTATCATGGAACCAGGCTGGTAGGGTGCCACTGATGACCTTGCAACGATCTCCATTTTGCCCTGTTCTTCACTGTTCTTAGCGACTTTGTAAAGTCCAAGCCAGTCCACTCTTCGATGTTATCTTCCCATCTCTTATTCTGCCTCGTTTTCACTTTCCTCCCTGTGTCGTGTAGGATTATGTTTGACAGGCCAGCTGAGTTTGAAACATGTCACTGTGTCCAGCTTCTGTCAACTCATTGTCATTTCCTTTTGCATGCAACTTGGGTTGAGATGGTTCACTAAAGTTTTCAGCTCTTGTTCATCTCCTGCTAAGCCATCGATATTATCAGTGCTGATTGATTGACAGCACTTGCACTGCCCTCTTGATCTTCCAAGTCATCAGACATGATCATTTTAAGGTAGATGTTGAAGAGTGGGTGAGAGGAGGCACTTTTCTGACTACAACTTTGGTTCTGGATCAATATCCTATGTTACCATTGATGAGAACTGCACTAGATGCCTTGTGATACAGGTTTTCTATGTTACTGATTGGTTTTGCATTTATGTTGTCTATTTACATGGTGGACCATGGGGCTGTATGCCATACCTTGTTGAAAGCCTTCTTGAAGCCTGCAGATACTTTTCACAGAAGATTCTAAGATTGAATAACTTTTCTACAGCGCTTCAT
The DNA here is from genome assembly GCA_029339505.1 of Unio delphinus. Lineage (NCBI taxonomy): Eukaryota > Metazoa > Mollusca > Bivalvia > Unionida > Unionidae > Unio > Unio delphinus. The sequence continues at coordinate 2,872,229 of JAQISU010000018.1, read as the reverse complement.
CCTGTTCGGAAACCTGTCTGATCTTAAGTATAACCTGGCTTGGGTGACTAATTATGCTATTATTCATTAGTTCTGGCACAGCAGCGGATTTGCCTTTCAACAAGAGTGATGATCGGGAGCTGGGTTCATGGGGTGGGCCATTCTCCAATTTGCCAGATTGTTGTGAGGACCTCTGTCTTAGATTTTCCTCATGCTTGTCATAAATGTCATGTTTGGATCTTTAAGATTTTCAAATGATGGTGATGTTGAAAGGAGATGCCCTCATTTAGATGGTAATCATCCTGTTAGACTGGTTGACAACCCATGACTGCACTTTTGTACAATAAATTGGACTCTATGCTCATGCTTGTCCTTATATCCTCTGACTTGGAAGTAAATCCTGTATTTCAGCTGTTGATCTCTCTGAAATTCTTCTCACACATCTCGCGAAGTATAAGGATGTGCCTTTGGTATCTTCCTATCTCATGGGTTAGCTACTCAACATTCCATGTTCCAATGGTGATGTTTTCTCTTGCCAATACTTGATGTTACCTGCATCAGTAACATACTTATTACTTCCATCCTAGTGACCAGTGGATGACATGGTCATTTGTTACCCAGATTGCAGCCATTCCATTATGACAAGTCTATTGGCATTTTGTCATCTATGACACATATCATGGGCACTTGCAGCCTGGGGTAGCCCATTCCTCTCTAGGCTTTAGACCACAGCCAACATCCAAGTTACCATATGGCTTACATTGGTCTCAAAAATGTGGGTGCTGAGTTCCTTTCAGAGTCCTTCCACCCTGTCCATTGACTTCACATTGAAAGATTTCCACTCTTTGATGTCATGTTATGACCACCCTATTTTTCCAATAGTGGGATTGTCTTAGATATTCCCTTACAAGTTTTATAGTGCCCACTGCCTGTCCGGTAAAAGCAGGTTCTTAATGCTGAGCATCAATTGAGGTAGTTCTTGGTGCTATTTATTTAATTTTGGATAGCTTAGCCAGTATTCAAATCATACAAGGCAGATATTCAAAGCTCTAGACTAGTGGGACAAGCAATAACTGGATTTGTCCAGTCCAAGCAGGTTCCTAATACTGAATATCAAGCAATTGAGCTCTTTTTGCCAATTTATTAATCTTCGGATGACTTACCCAGGGTTCAAACTTGGGACGTATTGCATGAGGCTGGCGCTCTAAACACAGTCTATACATTGGTTAGAATTGATGATTTACAACATGAACTAATGTTCATTATATTATTATTTAAACATAATGTTTCCATTCAAAACAGTATTAATTAATGTATGTATTTCAATGATATTGTTAAATGTGTATACCTCAGTTGAACAGGTATGTGTAAATTTTTAAAGTAAGCATTTAACTATTAAAGTAAACTTTCCTTGAAAATATTTTACTTGCATACATGAAAAATCCATGAACATTATCTGTAATTTTTAAATTTATTGGTTTCTATCAATAGGATTTATTTTTCATTCAGATTTTACGAACAATATTATTTTGAAATTTTTGGCTGAAAAAATTTGATGTTTTACTGAACAATTTTACAGACATGGTAGACACAAGTAAACTTTTGAAAAAATATCAAAGAAAAAATAACATTGCAAATTCTGGAATAGCTTATTTTAAATCACAAAACACCAATATTGGTAAAATTTGGACCTATTACATTCTATATTTTCTTTGTCTTAAGCTGAATATTTTGAATAAGAACTGGTTTACAGAAATATTTTACTGAAGTAAATACATGGTAAATCAGTTTAAAGAAAGTAAATAATGGAGCAATCAATTAAACAAGTAAAGTATTGGTGGCAGAAAGGCAGTAAAGTAATTATTGTATCTTGCAGATAATGAAAGAGTCATGTTTATTAATTCAGATCCTGTATTACATGTGCAAACAACATTAAATTATCAGTAGGAGTTGTGTTGTAGCCATTGACTAACATGTCCTCCAAATTTCTGAATTGTCCTGAACTCGGACAAGCCTTAGGACAATTGTTTTGGGAATGACCATCTCAAACACTGCTAACTTTGACACAATGTGTCAAGGCATAGCAGTCTTTCAACATGAGACAGATAAAGCATCTGTGTGATTAAATATGGATGATGATACAAAAATTTGAGAAACTTTGAAGCAGTTGTTTTCATAATATAAACAATAGCATAGAAGAAGTTTCGTTAGAAAAAATCCTACTGACCCAGATTTCTTAGCTAACCGCTCTTGCATTTGGCTAGTAGGCAAATGTTATTCTAGTGAGCATTCTCAGCTCCACTTGGGCCTCTTTGAACATTGTATGTTTTGCCATGGTTAGTTGAAAAAAGGGAAAATCTTGAAAAAATAAAATCCTTTACACACTACAAGCAATATTAAACAGTTTTATTTATTATATTCATTGTGTTGCAGTTGTGTGTAGATAGGTAAGGTATAACATGAACAACTTTATCATCAAAATGTATGGTTGTTAATCCTCTAAACTCTACCAAGGTCTGTTTTTTTTAAAAAATTATCTATGTCTTGCCATCATACCTACAAAATAAATACTTTCATATTGTAGTCTTGGATGAGACAATTTTCTATATTTTCAGGGTGCCAGAAGATTTATTTAAAGTATTTTTATTGTTATTTGTACCTTTCATAGGCTTTTATAGGCTTTTATTTTCAGTTTGATTCACCAATGGTTGCAGCCAACCAATTCCCATAGTGCACATTGTTATGTGATATTACTTTCAAAAAGGGTTATTCCTTGTTTACAGATTCATGCCTCATAACAGTATTTATATTCCAGAAACTTAAGCTTTTATTCAGGAACTAAATTGATTTCACATGAATAGTTTCATTGACATCTTTGAATTTATATTCTTTTGAAAAAGTTTTGGGTTGATTTCAGTGGTTTCTATCAGCTGCAGCTGAGGATACTGATTCAATAGCCCAGTTACGGAAATTCAAGGGAGATAACTTCTTCTACCAGGGGAATTACATAGAAGCAGCAGAGGCATACGGAGCTTGTCTTGGTAGGATAAAATTGACAACTTTTTAAAAAAAAGATTTCATATCAAAATGTACACAAATTGTTACTCACAGAAATGTAAATGATTGAAGGAGCTGGCAAACGTTTGTGACATCTTCCACATACATGCCAACCATTACGCTTTTGGCGTAATCGTTACGCTTTTTCCCACTAAATTCCGCGTTACGCGTTAACGTTTATAGATTACGCTTTTTCGATATATCCATCTTGCGAAAAAAAAAAAAAAATTTCGTTTTTATTAGCATTACTTTATTTTTTACATACTGTTTTATTTTTAATTAAAAAATACCCCGCTTCTACATAACTACGATATACGAGTATACTTGTCCGTGGACTTTCCTAATATTCATGTTCTATTTATAGCAACTATCATGTTACTAAGATACTTTCAAACTTTCGACCTCATATTCTATTTATAGCGGCTTAGTGAGGAGAGAACAGACTGGTTTCTATTTTGTTTAAATCATTATGCACATACTCTTTGTTCTAATTTTGTATAGTGCAGAACCAGTCTAAAAGTTTTTTTTGCGCTAAAAAGTATTAAAAAATTCTCAATGCGTTTATGAGTGCAAAAAATATCTCTTAAATAATTTCACAGATGGGTTAGAAAAAGTCAATAATAAACAAAGCAAAATGTAATCAATCCTCCAAACACGACGAGGGCATCATCACGTGACGTCTAATCGTTGGCACTAAATGGCTTCAGATGTTAAGATGGATTCTAGTCTTTGTGTATGTTAGAGCACATTTTTTCCCCAAAAAATTTCGCAGATGGATCAGAAAAAAAGCAAAACAACGAGTCCTCCAAAGATTCAAAGATAAATATATGAATGGCATAATACAGCGTTCCATTCTAGGACAGCATCATGCTCATTGCAGACTGCGGAAACGATTTTAGCATTGGTCATGGTGGTAAATTTGATGTGGAAAAACACGTGAAAACAAGGAAACACATCTAATTAGCTCGCCTTACGAACTCTAATACTAAGGTAACTTCTTATTTACCGAGGTTTTAATAGAACACGGACTACACTTGGCGGTAGCAGACCACGTTGGTCCCTTGTTCAAGCGGATGTTTCCTGATTCGAAAATTGCGGAAAAATATGCTTGTGCAAGAACAAAATCATCTCACATTGTTCGGTGCCTAGCAGAAGATACTTCACTTAAAATTGCAGAAGCAATGAAAATTGGGCCGTTTAGTATTGCCACAGACGGGAGTTGTGATTTTGATGTTAAAAAGTTGTACCCAGTATGTGTTAGATACTTTGACAGTGAAAAAGGCAAAGTCATGAGTGTTCTTCTTTCTTTACCAGAATTAACAGTAGATTCCACTGGACAAAACATTTTTGATTTGCTTGACAATATTTTGAAGAAACATGACATAAGTTGGCAGAACTGTATGGGGTTTGCAGCTGATAATGCATCAGTGATGACTGGAATTCATAAAGGAGTTGCATCCTATATTTTGAAAATGTCTCCATCAGTGTTCATAACAGGTTGCCCCTGTCATTTGATGCACCTTGCTGCTGGTAAGGCTGCTGATAAATTGGAAGTAGATATTGGCCATTTATTAATAGATATCTACTATTATTTGGAGAAAAATAGTAAAAGGAAACAGGCTCTAAAGTTGTTACAAGATCAGTTTGATCTTGAAGACTATAAAGTTATAAAGCATGTGTGTACAAGATGGTTATCCCTTGGCAAATGTGTTAGCCGTTTACTTGAGCTTTGGGATGCATTACAAGCATTCTTTCAAACTGAAAGTGAATCTGCACAGAGAAAACATGGTGGAAAAGTGAAGAAGAGTGGTACAAAAGCAGAATCTGTTATTGCAAGTCAGAAGAGAACAAGAGATGAAAGTATAGACAGACATACTAACAATAAAGAGATTGGTGTAGCAGAAAGAAAGAAATTTAAATCCATGGAATTTTTATTTGAGAGGCCTCTATCTATCCAGCTAGAGGGCCTCCAGGCTCAGACCATGACTGTGAAAGATAAATCTTTTGACATAAAATTTCATCAGCCATCTGGATCAGGTTCTTCAGAGTATGAATCTGTTAAAAAGCATACTGGATCTTCTCATACTTCAAAGGGCAAAACTAGCATGTGAGATGGTTTACAAAAAGCTTAATGATCCAGTTACAAAACTGTACTGCTTGTTTATGAAGAGTGCCATTCCATTGTTTGATGCAGCAAATGTCTTGCAGAAAGAAGAACCATGCATTCATATTATGCACAAGATTCTGTCAAACCAGTTGTCAGATTTGCTAATAAGGTTTATTAAGCCAGAAATCATCGCATCAGCCAAACTTTTAACTGATATTGACTTTCATGACCATGCAAACCAGAAAGATAATGAAGATCTAGCTATTGGTGCAGAAGCAAGAGAATTCATAGAACACAATTCTACTCTTCCTGTGAAGATGTTCTATGATAATGTTAGAGATTATTATGCTACAGCCTGTGATTACATGCTCCATAAATTCCCATATGGAGATGAACTGCTTTTAAATGCTTCAGTTGCTTATGTAAATGAGAGACAGTCAAAAAGCTTCAAAAGTGTTAGATTCTTTGTCAAGAGATATCCCTTTCTATTGCCACCCTTGTCTAACTTGGATCATCTGGAAGAAGAATTCCTGAAGTATCAAGTTGGGATTCTACCTGACAATATACTTAATGCAGATAGAGTTGATGTGCAATGGCACCTTATTTCCCAGCTAAAAGACTCTATCACTGGAAGAAATAAATTTCCTCTTCTTTGTCAGGTTATGAAAGGAATATTGGTTCATTACCATTCTAATGCTGACTGTGAGAGATTGTTCAGTGTTGTTAACAAAAATAAAACTGAATTCAGGTCCAGGCTAAGTAACCCAGTAATGAGTGCTCTACTGGTATGCAAAACATTCATGGCCTCAGCTGGTACAAAATTTTTTGAAATGCAACATGACAATCTGTTGCTTTCTAAAGCTAAAAGTGCTACATATGAACACTTGAACCATTAATGAATGATAAAAGACGAGAAAAGCAAATAAATCATTGTTAATTGTAATTGTAGTATGTTATATGTGGATTACTCTTTTTCTGCTTGGATTCCTCTTTTTAACCACTTGGATTACACTTTTTCCTCGTCAGGGGTTGGCATGTATGCTTCCAATAAATAATAATACTGTCAACTCTCAGTCTCATATTAGAAGAGAGAATTAGTTTTTAGTTTTTACAAATATCCAAGAAAAACAAAAGGACTGATTTTTATTTTCTTATCTTAAAAGCTGTTAACGTTTTATGACATAAATATACAAAGATATTTAAATAGGTGTATGCCTTTCCTAATTGTACATGAATTCAAAATAGAATTTTACTCTTTTTCTTCTATAGATGCCCTTCCAGAGAATAACAAAATAATGCAACGAGAAGTCAGTGAATCATTAGCTCGTTGTTTTTTGCACTTGGGGGAGGCAGAGAAAGCATTGAAAGTTGCTGAAGAATTGGTGGGTTTTGATTTGGTTCTTTATGTTTGTAGAATGTTCATCCATTATAACGTGTTTCAGTTTAATGCAGTTCTGGATATAACATGGTAATGCTATGGACCCAATAGTCAAAATTAAAAAAGCTGTAATTAAAACAAAATGATAAAATAATTTTCAACATCAGCTTAAAACTTTATGTGAAAACTACTGTACATGATTTGGACATTACCTGAATGTGTTTTCACAGCTCTGTTTAGTTAGTCTCTAATTAAGTGCTGTTATATTTAATCAATGTCAGACAAGGTATTCCTAATACCTGAAATTTCCCAAGTCTCTAATAAGCCACAGTTGGTATTGATCCCTGTTAACTATAGCATTTGGTTCGAGTAAACAGGATTATTGAGTTTGCCTTTAGCGCCAAAGCCACCCCAGCAGATCAGTAAATTAATCTCTGTAAACCCAGTTCATGATGATACAAAAAACCAGCTTATTGTCAATCATTGTTTATTGACACCTGGACAGGAACAGATCACAGAAAGGATTATCCATGATATGTCTTTTGCACATGCTGCCACTTTCTGTAGTCTGTTGCAGTGCAGCACAGAATAGATGCTCATTTGCATTATTTAGCTACAAATAAGGTCCAAAGAAACAAGTAAGCAGTTAATCAGTAAAAAAAAAAGTGAGCTCATTTTTGTCAGTATTTATGAGTGAATTAAAACATTGAGTCTCCTAATGGAGATGTCTTGGAAAAGGAAAGTTGATTCTCTGAATAGGATTGTGCTTTTGAAAGGTTCACAGAAGAGGGTGTTGAAGTGCTGAACTTTGCTATGGGGATGTTTTAACTTGTCTGAAACTGTTTAATACAGGATCAAATAGATGAATACTGCCCCAATGTTGAATGGAAGACCAATGCTGAAATTGTCCAGTTCTTCTTTTGGTGCCAAAAGAGAAACCTTTGATAGATATTGACTGACAGAAAAAAGGATTAAATATTGCGAATGACATGGAGGACCCTACAGAAGTACCCCATGCTGTTTCCAAAGCCATATTTGCATTTGAGAAAGAACTGATATGGCTAGAAAGCCAGGAAATGTTAAACCTTTGAAAATTATGTTGTTGAGAAATTTAGTAGACTTTGCTATATAAAAAAAGAAAAAAAAAAGAATGATCAGATCTCAAACAGTATATAATCACTACCATATTTCATGTATTTTTCATACCCTTTAATTTTTCATACATAATCCAAATATCAGAATCATAAATATTTAAATTTATCATAATTTTTCATAATATAAACTTTGTATTTTTCGAAAAATGCATTAAATTATTGGACAATCAATTTATATTAAGAAGATTTATGTTTGCAAAAAGTATCAATAATACTGTATTGCCATTTTGCTTTTACAAAGATTAATAATTAATTGATTGGTGAGAAAATACAATGAATGATGCATAAGCTCTCGTATTGTCATTGCAAGATCTGCTGGTGTTTATTAACAAATGGACAAAGGACTTCACAGACCATACCTTTAAATATTCTCGTTAAATAGTTCTCATAAAGTCTGTTACTTTAATAAATACCACATGCATTTTAAAATGAGTTCAGAAGCCCTTTGATGTTTTCCTATACAGCAAAAATTACATGCTAAAGTGAACACCACAGACTCCTGGTCAACTGCATGTAGTCTTATTGTTTCATTATAGTCAAACAAATATAAAATATAAAAACCTTGTCATTGTCTATAATAAATTTGAAAGTCACGGATTCCATTAAATCGATTCATACATATACTATCTTTCAACTGTTTGTTTTGTTGTCTCTATTATCTTCATTGGCAACTTTGATTAACAAATAGTGTGTATCATCACTTGTCCTTTTAACAAATTCTGTATGGACAATGGCTTCAATAGTACATTGACAGATTTTCATTTCCCTTAAGAGAGCCTCATTTCCTTGCTTCCTTGTTGATATGACTTATTCTGTCAATTCTTTCCCTCAGTTTCAACTGGAATAACCAAAAGGGCTAAGCATGTTTAAGTACCGTGTAAATAACACTGCATAGCCATGTGATTGTTGTGACAATGTACATCAAAATTAAAACAAGAATGAAATATGGTACTAGCAGCTGCCTCGCTTGGCACTCGGCATTAAGACGTTAGTATTAAGACTGGTCAGCCTGGTATCATGATAATGTGACTGGGGGGAGACATGCTACATGTATGTGGCAGGATGCCCCAGTGCAAGACATCACTATAAACTCTCACACTGCAGACATCGTAGCAATATGACTGAAAAATCCCTATAGAAATTAAAAAATATATTAAGTTGCAGAACAGTATTACCTTTTTCATTCCTTGTAAATTACAGTAAAACCTGTTATTAGTGACCTCTGCTGTGAGTGACCACCTGTGTTTTCTGACCACAATCGTAATGCATTGATTGATTTTAATATATAAATGCTCTGACATAAGCGACCATTTTCTGAGACCAACCAGTGACCATGATGTCTTGACACTGCTATGAATGACAGCATCTCCAAAACAGGGATAAAGTCCACTGACCTTTATTTAATCCTCATAACAATGACCACTTATACTATTCTTTTAAAAAAACAAGAGGCTGGCTACCAATATCTGACATTTTGTAGGTGTGCTTATAGTGTGTTATATTTCTGTTGTAAACCAGACTAAAGTACATGTAGATTTTTCCAGCATGAGCCTGGTTCCCTGCCTCATCATAGTTACCACCCATATATTTGAGTATGACCCGGTATCCTTATGAACGACCATATTGCGAGAACAGAGACAGACACCACTTTATGTAATCATTTATAACAATGACTACTCGAATAGTAAAAAATTATTCTGATAAAAAACAAACATAAAAAGAACAAGTGAAAAAAAAAAGAGTCTGGCAGACAGATGGTACAATATGTAAACTTCGCTATTGTACATGTTACGCATTGCTATTGTAGTAGTCACATATATTGTTTTATCTTTAGAGTTAATCCATATTACCTGAGGTGAATAAGATCATTTTCTATTAAACCAGCAAGTGAGAATTGTTTGCGGGATTCAATTGTGTGTGTTAAAGACTTGTGATGTTTGTTGTTTTTCCCCGATGTTACAGTGATTACATTGCTATCACCAAGCTGTCTATTCTGGTTGGTGTGATGGCATTATATACTTTGTTTATAGAGATAATTTCTTCTTTGAATTAGGATGTTTACTTTTGTGAGTAATTTATATGTTTCATGATGTGATAACTGTTGTTTTTTTTATTTCAATAATTGTTAGATTTGCAATGTATAGATTTTTCACATAAAGAGACAAATTTTAACACTGGAGAAAATAATTATTGCAACTGAAGGTAGTAAAAAAGAGCAGACCTTGCTCAAAATAGCAGTTTAGGCATTGGTAAAACAAATTTTGAGTGTTATATGGGAAATGAAGCATTGCTAATACATGTAGATGTCTTCTTCAAATATATGTGTGATTTCATGCTTAATGATAGCAGTACATTGTATATCTTTATTGCTATATAATTTTGTTTTTAGATGAATAATGCAATATTTTGGCAAGAACTATTAATATATATTATAATATACAGTGATTATGGTTATCATTCTTTAACTTGTTCTGAAACTGGACCATGGAAACTGGTCTTTTTGTATAAACCTGTTATGATAGACAACCTGTCTTGAGAGACCATTGTTTTGTTGACAGAAGTGGTGGTCTCTTATGATAGATTTTACTGTATAAAGTGTGCCAAACATTTTATGATGGGATCTAGCCTGACATTAGAATCTGCACAAAAATCTAGGCAATGAAGCAATCGAATTTAGATTGAGCTAGAAATACATTTTTCCTGGTACGTTGATGTTTACATTTATAAAGTTGTCTCTAAAATCATTAAAATTTAAAGGGAGTTGTGTTAGACAGTTAGGCTCATTATTTATCCCAGTTTTGTTATTCAGCTTTTTATCTAGATAGTAAAAATTTAATTTAATGAAACTGAATCTGTGCCATTGCACCTACTACACCAAGGCTAACTCACCAGTATCACATTCAAATATAATAGTAATTTACAGGCTAACTCACCAGTATCACATTCAAATATAATAGTAATTTACAGGCTAACTCACCAGTATCATATTCAAATATAATAGTAATTTACAGGCTAACTCACCAGTATCACATTCAAATATAATAGTAATTTACAGGCTAACTTACCAGTATCACATTCAAATAGAATAGTAATTTACAGGCTAACTCACCAGTATCACATTCAAATATAATAGTAATTTACAGGTTAACTCACCAGTATCACATTCAAATATAATAGTAATTTACAGGCTAACTCACCAGTATCACATTCAAATATGATAGCAACTTGCAGGTGAACTCACCAAACTCACATTCAATAGCAGCTTGTAGGCTAACTCCCCAGGCTCACATTTGAATATAATAGCAATTTGCAGGCTAATTCACTAGGATCAACCGCTCTGGTGGCCTAGTGCTTTGAGTGTCTGCCTCAGATGCAGGAGGTTGCAGCTCAAACCACAGCTGAGTCTAACCAGAGACTTTTTAATGGTACTAACAGCTGCCTTGCTAGGCACTCAGCATTAAGAGGTTGGAGGTAGGACTGGTTGGCCTGGTGTCAGGATAATGTGACTGTTTGGGACATCATGCTACATGTCTGTGGTATGATGCCCCAGTTCTAGACATCACTAAAAACTGCCACACTGCAGACATCATAGCAGTATGACTGAAAAATTGTTCAAGGTATGTTAAAAATCCAAATCAGATCCATACGCACTCATTAGGCTAACATTCAAATATAATAGCAATTTGCAGGCTAACTCGTGAAACTCACATTCGAATATAGTAGTTGTTTGCAGGCTGTCATGTTCAGATATAGCAGCAGTTAAACTAGATGCAAACACATATTTCAGTTTGGGAGGCAGCAGATGCTTATTCCATGCATTAGTATGACCAAGTATCAGAGAAACACAATTTGTGGTAAAATTGTCCTGTCCAGAGCAAGGCTTCAAAACTATTATTGATATCTCAATGAAATATGTGGCCCATATTAAAACAGTGATGCACATATTGGATTGTCTGTTTGTTCATTATATATTAAATATGAATGCTTTCATTTCTGGAGCAAGAGTTGTGATGCTGTTCATTTTCAGATATCCTTTGCAAATATAGACTTTCAAATATATGTCTCTAGATTATGAGTGACCGGTTAGAACTTTAACTCTGGATGACCACTTTTTTCAAGTGGTATCTAACCAGTTCAAATATCCAAATGAGGGTTTTATCAGAATGAACATGTAATGTGTATTTAACCTCAGGTGTTGTGTTAGACTGTAGTCGTCAGTTTATCAGGTGATTTTAAGGTAGATAATTTTACACTAGCTTATGCTTCATAAATTTTACTTGAATATTGTTTCATATTTTGTAGCAAAAGAACTGCATGACTGTGGATCAAAACCTCCAGGTCTTATGTTTTTTTCAACAAATCTACAGAACTATGGACAGAGTTAATGGTAAGTCAGGACTGTTGATCAAAACCTCCAGGTCTTATGTTTTTTTCAACAAATCAACAGAACTATGGACAGAGTTAATGGTAATACAGGACTGTTGATCAAAACCTCCAGGTCTTATGTTTTTTTCAACAAATCTACAGAACTATGGACAGAGTTAATGGTAAGTCAGGACTATTGATCAAAACCTCCAGGTCTTATGTTTTTTTCAACAAATCAACAGAACTATGGACAGAGTTAATGGTAAGTCAGGACTGTTGATCAAAACCTCCAGGTCTTATGTTTTTTTCAACAAATCTACAGAACTATGGACAGAGTTAATGGTAAGTCAGGAGAGAAAAATTATAGAACAATTGTACTTCAATTTTTCACCAGTAGCTTTCCATTAGTTCTTGTGATTTTTTCAGGATTTTCCTGCACAAAATATGGCTGCCATGTACAGTTAATCATGTCAAATAAACCAACAAAGTACAAACACATTGATTTTCAAGTGTACCAGTACTCCAAGTTGTGACATTTTTAACAAATGAAATTTGTCATTGGGTGTTCTCTTGCTTCATTCAGAATCACAATGTGATAGCTAGAAAACAACACCAAAACTGTCTGATTAGATGATTGTAGTGCATTTTATGCAGAAAACAACTGGCAAGTGCAATTTAACTCGCAGCTTAATTCCTTTTCCGTCATGAGACTGTGATATCTTTACATTTGACTTGCAGCTTTTATTTGACAAGTTGAACATATAAACTGTATTGTATCAATCCAGAATAATGTGGACATAGAGACAAATACAGAAAATTACTGTTAGTTAAACTTGCATGAATGTAACTATGGATGAGGCTTAATAGGTCAGGTCATGACACAGATGTGATGCCACCTTTAATGATCTTATGTCTAACAATAACCCCAAGTGGGCAGTGTCCCTATTGACCTATTGACATACTTTGTAAGATGGTAAGTTTCAGTATGTAATGTTAAATGATGTTCCAGGGGCAGAATTAAGAAAATTGTGAAATTTATGAATTTACACATGAATTAGAATGAACAAGAGGATTTTTAATGACCATAACATTTTGGAAACTGGAAAGAAACCAGAAATGGAAATAAAAGATGCAAATTACGACAATGAATGTGGGTTACTATATAATATGGGTCTTTTATTAACATTTTTTTAAATTAGATGTAACAATTAAATAGCCAATAAATCACTGATCTGCTTTAACTATTATGTTTGATATTTTATCTTTGACTGCTATTTTGTACACATTGATGATATGAGTGTTATTTTGTACCCAGTTATGGGTGTTATTTTTACACATTGATATGAGTGCTATTTTTACACGTTGATACAAGTTTTATTTTTACACATTGATATGAGTGTTATTCTTTCACGTTGATACGAGTTTTATTTTTACACATTGATACAAGTTTTATTTTTACACATTGATATGTGTTATTTTTACACATTGATATGAGTGTTATTCTTACACATTGATATGAATTTTATTTTTACACATTGATATGAGTGTTTGTACACATTGATGAGTGTTATTTTTACACAATGGTATGAGTGTTATTTTGACACAATGATATGAGTGTTATTTTTACACAATGATATGAGTGTTGTTATTTTTACACATTGATATGAATGTTTGTACACATTGATATGAGTGTTTTTTTACACATTGATATGAGTATTATTTTTACACAGTGATTTGAATGTTATTTTTACACATGAGTTATTTTTGCACATTGATATGAATGTTATTTTTACACATTGATATGAGTGTTTGTACACATTGATATGAGTATTATTTTTGTACACAGGATTGCCAGCACATACATTTTACTCTCAGTACCCATTATACAGGATTGCCAGCACATACATTTTACTCTCAGTACCCATTATACAGGATTGCCAGCACATACATTTTACTCTCAGTACCCATAATACAGGATTGCCAGCACATACATTTTACTCTCAGTACCCATCATACAGGATTGCCAGCACATACATTTTACTCTCAGTACCCATCATACAGGATTGCCAGCACATACATTTTACTCTCAGTACCCATCATACAGGATTGCCAGCACATACATTTTACTCTCAGTACCCATCATACAGGATTGCCAGCACATACATTTTACTCTCAGTACCCATCATACAGGATTGCCAGCACATACATTTTACTCTCAGTACCCATCATACAGGATTGCCAGCACATACATTTTACTCTCAGTACCCATCATACAGGATTGCCAGCACATACATTTTACTCTCAGTACCCATCATACAGGATTGCCAGCACATACATTTTACTCTCAGTACCCATTATATAGGATTGCCAGCACATACATTTTACTCTCAGTACCCATCATACAGGATTGCCAGCACATACATTTTACTCTCAGTACCCATCATATAGGATTGCCAGCACATACATTTTACTCTCAGTACCCATTATACAGGATTGCCAGCACATACATTTTACTCTCAGTACCCATTAAACAGGATTGCTAGCACATACATTTTATTTAACAATCTGCCCATTAAATGCATGATTGATTAAATTTTTTGTTGTTGAGCATTTTATGGCACATCAATGCATGTAGGATATTATTTGCCAAGGTAGTTGAAGGAAAGTGGTTTGCCCAAGGACCTATTACAGCTGACCCAGGCTGATCCAGTGGTAGGATTTAAACCATTTTGGACACGAGTCGTGACTCTAACAACTCTGCCTCCATGGCATCTTCGATGATATTTAGTGCAATTTTAGTCTAATGAACAGTTCATTTTTGGCTGCATGTGTTATTTGAAAGAGTTTTTCAGATACTGAGGTTACTTTGTTTTGGACCATTTGTCAATTGCTGATGGGTGCCAATTTCATGTGTAATGATACGTAAAATGTTTTATGTACGAGTATCATCATATTTTATGGTACTATGGGGTGGCATTCAGATGAAGACAGTATTGTTTCAATGTTAGCTAACTTTTGTCTTTGTGGAGCAAACTTTGGTTCTATTACTAGACTATCAAGGGCTACTAATCCATGATTATAATTCATAATGCTGAGAGCCAAGTGAGGTGTTAGTTACAATTTTTGTAAGTTTTTGATATGACATGGCCTGGGTTTGAACCCATAATCTCCCGCTTCCATGGTAGATGCTCTAACCAGTAGGCCATTGGATTGGTCCTTATTAGGTGCGGCAGAACCTTAACAAATGTACTGATGAACTCAGCCAGTCATTTGCCAGATCACCTTGTCATTATGTATCAATCTTGCTTATAATTGTATCCATGTTCTTGATTATTTAAGGATGCTGACCAGGTTTATTAAAAATCAGATTCTCACTAGAGTGATAGCAGGTTTATCCAATCAGATGTAAGATCGCCTCATTAATCTGCTTGGACTTTATTCATTTTTTAACTTGGCCAAGATCTAAATACAAGCATAAATTTATCAAAATCTGATAAGAAATATGGGCTCCAGATAACACTCTGATATAAAATCATCACATGGGCTCCAGATAACACTCTGATATAAAATCATCACATGGGCTCCAGATAACACTCTGATATAAAATCATCACATTCATCATCAAACTTGGCCAAGATCTTGATGATGTAAATAAAATAATCTTCCAAGTTTAATCACAAATTTATGGGAACATTAATACCAGCTCCTTAGTGTTAATCTCAGCCAGTATGAACTCGTATGAGATCTTGATGATAGAAGAAGGTATTCCAAATTTGATAAAAGTCATTTCAGAAATGTGGTCTCCAGAGTTGTTATGGTCTCAGCCAATCAAATTGAAGATACTTCATTGATATGCATAGATCTCAATCATATTCAAACTCATCTGAAATATTGATGATATAAAGCTGTATTCCAATATTAATAAATATCAGATGAAAACATGATCATCAGGGTGGTAACAAGCAAGTATTGACAGATAGGGCATAACAGAAATAGTGGTGAACCATAAACTAATTTTATTATTTTGAGCTTCAGTTATAATATCCAGATTAATCCCAACATTTATGGGTTACAAGCTGCATGTCTTAAACCACATATCATAGAAATAGTAGATTCTTCAAGCCTGGTAGATTTGGCTGGAGCTTGAATATGTGTAGAACACAAAGGGTTTTGGAGATTTTATTAGTCTGATAGTTTTACTTATATTAAACCTTCAGTGAGAAAATATAAAAAAATTGCATGAATAATGTTATGGACCACATAGCCTAAATAAAGTGGACATGAAATTTAAGTTTAAAATGACAGATTGTAATTTTTATTCTAATTAGTATCTTTGTTCACTTCAGATGAAATAGCTGTTTTACATCACCTGATCTTGCTTCATCGCTTTAATGTCCAGTTCTGGGTCAAGCTGGCAAGTGCCTATGAAAAATTGATTAGCATCAAGCCTTCAGCCGATTCTGATGGTGTGCAAATACTCTATGGAGACCTAAAAATATTAACATGCTTCATCAGAGTAAGGTAAAAGCAAATACGTTGATCAGAAATATGATAGACCATTGCAGTTAAAAAGAGAATGCACAACTTTTTCTTTTGGTAAAAGAGCTTTGTTTCAATGTTTATTATTATCAGTGAGAAATTATATTTGCCAGGTACTGGATCTCCATAATGTAGGTATAGGACATGAAAATTGAAATACCAGTTTTTGCAAGTAAATCAAGCTATTTTTCAATGGAGATGCATCCAAGAATGATAAAAATTAAGTCTCAACTGCCTCTGTGATGCAGTGTGGTGTAATTTTGGGACATGAAAGGAGTGGGGGGTGGGCAATTCTCAAAATGCATTTTTGTCAGTTTTTAGAAAAACATGGTCCTACTTAATTTTATGAAAATGAACAAAGTATACAACTCTTGATTGTGCCAGAAAACATGTTTATAGCTTCAGTTTTTATTAGGACAAACAATGAAAGCTATACCAAATCACATGTGTGGTCAGCCTGCTGAGGAATGTGTGTACCCTTTTCCTGAACCCATATTTATTTTGATGAAATCTAACATAACTGTTGGACATTCGTGACAACTTTTTCATGTTTGTATAAATTATTTCAACAGAATATTGCCATGCTTAAATACTAAACTTTAGAAATGAAAAATATTTGTAAAAGGGCCATAATAAGGAGATAACTCAGTGGGCCTTTTCCTATGACCAACAATGCAATAAAGTTAGCGAATGTATTAAAGTGGTACCTAAAACTTGATCTTCCCTTTGGCCCTAAAAAAGATACTCCTACTTTGCAAAATACACTGATAAAATGATAAAAACACACACAACAAACCCTTTCCCAAAAATCATCCACATTTCACATCTTCACATTTCTTTCCAAGTGCATAAAGTCTCTCTCTCTCTCTCTCTCTCTCTCTCTCTCTCTCTCTCTCTCTCTCTCAATTCCATATAGATGTGGATATAAGATCACACCTACACACCCACATACAAAATATAATACAAACAAATAAATATGTGTGAGCACGGTAATAGTATACATCTTATTACATTATTGCAACAGAATGTCATATAGTTAATGTCATGCACACAAGCAGCAGAAGTTTTTCAATTAAGAAATGAAACACAGAATGCAAACAGGTTGATAAATACTTATATTTAATAAGCCTTATAAAATGTAAGTATTTATGCAAGCAGGTTGATAAATACTTATATTTAATAAGCCTAATAAAATGTAAGTATTTATGCAAACAGGTTGATAAATACTTATATTTAATAAGCCTTATAAAATGTAAGTGTTTTTCATTTCTTAATTGAAAAAAATTCTGCTACTTGTGTTGCAATCTTGACTTGAGCAGGAGTGACACCTTATAATAAGGTGTCACTCATGCTCAAGTCAAGATTGCAAGATAAATCATCAATTCAAGTTGGTACCTTCAATAGAAAAAAAATATTGCATTTATAATTTGAATTTATATTTGTTGACATTTGATTTTGTACTGAAGATTTCTAGTAGAGAAAAAAAGGAAATTTGTGAAACAACCCCATATTGTTGTTTACATCATTCTTTGTCATTATTTTGAATTTAGCTTTCTAGGACTAAATTCATACAAATATAGTTTTTCCTTGACACCATTCATTTAAACAAGTTTGATACATACATTTGAAGAGAAGACATACTGTTTTTACTTATCTGAATGAAAATCAATATATATATATATATATATATATATATATATATATATATATATATATATATATATATATATATATATATATATATATATATATGTATGTATGTATGTATATGAAATAACTTCTAGAAGTTATTAATTGAGTTTTTCACACTAATGCTGTTGACCGACAATGGGGTCAATGTGCTGAATATTTGAGACATAATTTGGCCTATGCATCGGTCTTGTCAGATATGGCTGAAATGACCAGATAGGACTCCTGAATTGAGACTTCGTACAGTAAATAGAGGTAACTCAGAAATATGAAATATACATGGATATATTCCAAATTGTTGGAAGCTTAAGACCTACCATGTTTATGAGTATTACCTCCTTTTAATGTATGGAAATAAAACTTTTAAAATTTTCAACGCTGTGCAAAAATACTAATTTTTTCTTCCACTGGACGCTTTGTACCATAAACAAGTATCCGGATATGTATTCTGTTGGGTTCCAATGATATTACATTCAGACAATCCAAATTTATCTCAAAATATACCGTAATAGCAGACAACTGTTCTGGAACCTAAGCGGCATCAGAAAACAGGAAGCCCGAAACGGCTATTCCTCCTGTCAATTCTATACCTACATAATGGTTTAAGAGTAATAAGCCAAGTAATGGAGGATTGTTGGTGGATGTTTAGTGTACAATTCCTCTTTTAGACTGATACAATTTTGTATGTCAACAGAGACATTATTTTATTAAACTTGTACATATAAAGTTGTGTCAGTTGTAGCTCCGGGGACTTTCCAAAATATCCTTGTTGGATATGTGACCGTTATATAGAAGGTTATCTACTCAGGAAACCCTAAATATGAAGGCTGGAACAAGGACTAGCAAGAGAGAACTTAACCTGTCATAGTGGTTTCCTTTACATAGCTCTCTAACCTATGTATCCTGTATTAGACTCCCTTACCTGCAATAATATCCTGTACAAGACTACCTTATTAACAATAATATCCTATAAAAGACTCCCTTACCTACAATAATATCCTATATAAGACTCCCTTACCTACAATAATAACCTGTAACAGACTCCCTTACCTACAGTAATATCCTGTATAAGACTCCCTTACCTACAATAATATCCTATATAAGACTCCCTTACCTACAATAATAACCTGTATAAGACTCCCTTACCTACAATAATATCCTGTATAAGACTCCCTTACCTACAATAATATCCTGTACAAGACTCCCTTACCTACAGTAATATCCTGTATAAGACTCCCTTACCTACAATAATATCCTGTACAAGACTTTCTTACCTGCAATAATATCCTGTACAAGACTACCTTATTAACAATAATATCCTATAAAAGACTCCCTTACCTACAATAATATCCTATATAAGACTCCCTTACCTACAATAATAACCTGTAACAGACTCCCTTACCTACAGTAATATCCTGTATAAGACTCCCTTACCTACAATAATATCCTATATAAGACTCCCTTACCTACAATAATAACCTGTTTCAAGACTCCCTTACCTACAGTAATATCCTGTACAAGACTCCCTTACCTACAATAATATCCTGTATAAGACTCCCTTACCTACAATAATATCCTGTATAAGATTCCTTTACCTACAATAATATCCTGTACAAGACTCCCTTACCTACAGTAATATCCTGTATAAGACTCCCTTACCTACAATAATAACCTGTACAAGACTCCCTTACCTACAGTAATATCCTGTATAAGACTCCCTTACCTACAATAATATCCTATAAAAGACTCCCTTACCTACAATAATAACCTGTAACAGACTCCCTTACCTACAGTAATATCCTGTATAAGACTCCCTTACCTACAATAATATCCTATATAAGACTCCCTTACCTACAATAATAACCTGTTTCAAGACTCCCTTACCTATAGTAATATCCTATATAAGACTCCCTTACCTACAATAATATCCTGTACAAGACTTTCTTACCTGCAATAATATCCTGTACAAGACTACCTTATTAACAATAATATCCTATAAAAGACTCCCTTACCTACAATAATATCCTATATAAGACTCCCTTACCTACAATAATAACCTGTTTCAAGACTCCCTTACCTACAGTAATATCCTGTACAAGACTCCCTTACCTACAATAATATCCTGTATAAGACTCCCTTACCTACAGTAATATCCTGTATAAGACTCCCTTACCTACAATAATATCCTGTACAAGACTCCCTTACCTACAATAATATCCTGTATAAGACTCCCTTACCTACAATAATATCCTGTACAAGACTTTCTTACCTACAATAATATCCTGTACAAGACTCCCTTACCTACAGTAATATCCTGTACAAGACTCCCTTACCTACAATAATATCCTATATAAGACTCCCTTACCTGCAATAACATCCTGTATAAGACTTCCTTACCTAAAATAATATCCTGTACAAGACTCCCTTACCTAAAATCTAAATTGCATGATTAATGGATATACTTCTTGATATAAATATGAAGCTTCCCTGATCACCTGGAAGTCTCTCTGATTCAGACTTTACAATTTGGCAAGAAAAAAATGGGAGAAAAGGACATCTCCCTGAAACTTGTCGAGAATTTCATTACTTAATGTCTCTATTTGGAACTCATCCTAAAGTGAAGACAAAGTCTCCCATGTGGCTGTCCCAGGAGCTTTATAAATAGCGTTAGAATGTAATTTAACCAGTACACTCATTTTACAGAGGGAGGCAAATTTTTTTATGACCACTTTGGAAATAATTTCTTAGCAAATACATTAAAATAAATAATATTCCAATCACAACTTTGAAATCTAATTTATCTGCAAATTAATTTCAAATGAAACATGAGTAACAATAAATGAAAAGCATTTCAAATCAGATATTGTTATCCAACAGATGGGTAAAATGTGATAGTGTTGGTTTCAAATCAGACATGCATATCCAACTTATAGGTAAATGTGATAGTGTATTTTCACATCTGTGTAATTACAGAAGTTGTCTGTTACTAACCAGTCATTGGGGATGTAGCAGTGTATCAGTATGTACCAGCTGTTGTGATATTCTCAATGCAGTAAAATAAATCATGTTCAGTTAATAAAAGCAAAGATGGGGAAGTAAATATTCCAGATGTATCTACACTTGTTGCAAAAGAGAATATACAGATCTGTGCCGTTAATGCAAACATACCAGCCGTTCCGACTTTGGCGGAATCATTCTTTTGGGCAGCCTCCACTTAACAGTTACAATTACTTCTATCAGATTATGATGTTCTAGTCAGATACAGTTTCATATAAACAAAGTGCAACTTAAACATGTATATATATATGTTTAATCATAATTCTTTGCCTGGACATATATAAGCACTTGTGTTACATGTTGTTTACCAGTCACAAATGAAATTGTAGACAATTGTTAAACAGACAACAGTAACATCTGTCATGATACATGTAACAACAGACAACAGTAACATCTGTCATGATACATGTAACAACAGACAACAATAACATCTCTGTCATGATACATATCATCCCAAGTCATTTTTATCTTAATACACATTGTGATTAAAGAGGCAAGACACATTCCTATCCACTATGGGGAGGTGACCTTTAAGACAAGTTGCACATTATTTTCCTCTGTATTTAACAGGTTGTTGTTGAGGAGCTGTTATCATTCAGTGGGATCCTTCATCAAGCATAGCATCAATCAGCTGTTAGAGCAGGTACAGTTTGTTAGGAAAACAATATTGTGGGTGCCCAGGGCATAAGAAAAGCAATGTTTCTCTTTGCTAAATTGGAGAACATAATTTGTCTGCCCTGCCATTATGTCCATCCACCATTCATTCACACCTTGGCTGTTTTGCATTTAGGCTAGTTTCTCATGTTCTTGGAATGAAATCATACAGCCTTATGTTTGACCCTTTGTGTACTTCCTATTAATCATACAGCCTTTTGGTTGATCCTTTGTGTACTTGCTATTAAATCATACAGCCTTAAAGTTAACACTTTGTGTACTTGCTATTAATCATATAGCCTTTTAGTTGATCCTTTGTGTACTTGCTATTAATCATACAGCCTTTTGGTTGACCCTTTGTGTACTTGCTATTAATCATACAGCCTTATGTTTGACCCTTTGTGTACTTGCTATTAAATCATACAGCTTTCAAGTTAACACTTTGTGTACTTGCTATTAATCATACAGCCTTATGTTTGACCCTTTGTGTACTTGCTATTAGATCATACAGCCTTACGGTTGACCATTTGTGTACTTGCTATTAAATCATACATCCTTATGTTTGACCCATTGTGTACTTGCATACATGCCAACCCATGACAAGGAAAATGTGTAATCCAAGTGGTCAAAAAGCGGAATTAGGCAGAAAAAGCGTAATCCTTATAAAACATGCTAAATTTTCAATAAACAAAGATTAATTAGCCCCTCTTGTCGTTTAACGTCATTTACTCTTTTAAGTTTTCATACGTTGCACTTTTAGCTTTACACAGACATCGACTAGAATCCATCTTAAGACGTTTAGTGCCAAATATTAAAATTCTTTTCACATGGTCTGAAATAGATGTCATGTGATGCTCCACTCGTGTCTTCATATCTGGAGGATTCTGTTATTTTTTGTTTCGTTTTTTTTTTTTATTGTTGTCTTTTTCTATTCCATCTGTGAAATTGTTTAAAGGAGATATTTCTGCTCTCATATTTGCATTGACTAAAATAAAATATACTTTTTAGTGCCAAATACCTTTAGACTAGTTCTGCACTAAATGTGAATTAGAACAAAGAATCTGTGTGTAATGATTGAACTTAGTAATCCAGTCTGTTCTCTCCTCACTAAGCCATACAGATTCTATAAATAGAATTTGAGGTAAAAAGTACCAGGATGTTTCTTGGTAATAGGATAGTTTCTATAAATAGAACATGATACTATTAGGAAATTAAACAGACAAGCATATACCTATAAAATATGCTTTCTAAAATACAGTCTTTGGGATTAATGGAATGTTAATAAAAACGAGAAAACAAATGATTTTTTGGGAAGTGGGATATATTGAAAAAGTGTAATCCATATACGTTTATGTGTAATTCAGTGAAAAAAAGCATAATGATTACGCCAAAAGCAGAATGGTTAGCATGTATGTACTTGCTATTAAATCATACAGCCTTATGTTTGACCCTTTGTGTTCTTGCTATAAAATCATACATCCTTATGGTTGACCCTTTGTGTACTTGCTATTAAATCACACAGCCTTGTTTGACCATTTGTGTACTTGCTATTAGATCATACAGCCTAATGTTTGACCCTTTGTGTACTTGCTGTTAAATCATACAGCTTTATGTTTGACCCTTTGTGTACTTGCTGTTAAATCATACAGCTTTATGTTTGACCATTTGTGTACTTGATATCAGATCATACAGCTTTATGTTTGACCCTTTGTATACTTGCTGTTAAATCATACAGCTATATGTTTGACACTTTGTGTACTTGCTATAAAATCATACAGCCTTATGGTTGACCCTTTGTGTACTTGCTATTAGATCATATAGCCTTTTGGTTGACCCTTTGTGAAGTCAGTATCCTGCCAGCAGTAAGTGTGACCTCTAGATCACATTTCAGTTATATTTGTTTACTTTACCATGCACTAATCATTGCAGAGTCATACAAATTAGTTAATCTTCCATTGGCAGAAATTTCTTTAAATTTGGTTTGTTAAGCACCAAGATAGGTAGTATGGCAAATAATATGGTGCCAGTATTAATTTTATAAACTAATATTTGGTTGCAATAAATGAGAATCTTTATGTCATTCATAAGCATAATCCCAATGTTCTAAAGTGAGTGGGAGGCAGCATACCTGGCAGCTAGGGCAGAGAATAACTGTGTGCTTGCAAAATTTAATAAGATTTCATTTTTTAATGTCAATGACTGGTCTGGTCTGAGAAAGACTTCTATTTAATAATGTTTAATTACTAGATTAGCAACACATATCAGGTAAATAAATTCTTCATCAGAGCAGTTAGGTGACATGTATAATAGGTGGCATGTCCTGCTTAAAATAACCTCTTAGTTTTTTGTGGCAGTGAGATTTTATTGGTATAGACATTTACTTACAGGTGGAAGAAAAAATTCAGAGGTATTGCTCAGATGAAAGACTACTAGCAGTGGCCACAGAGGTAAATTATTCTTGCATATTTTTTCTTTGTTTACTCCTAGTCAGTGATCCTGAATCAATAATGAAATTTATTATTGAAGACAGTTGCTTACCTACTCCAGTAAATCTTATCATTCCACCCACCCCATCCATTCAGACACCTTTTGATGTGTAGTTTTAATACAAATTATAAATGATGGTCATATACCCCACGGAACTACTTTCAGTTGGCCAAGCAAATGGTTCTTGATGAAGAATGAATCAGTACAAGTGGTTTTCTAAACTGGAATATCTCTTGATTTTTGGTGCCTGTGATGATTTTTTGGTTAAGCTAGAAAGCTGGAGCTGTATAAGACAATATAGAGAGATGCCAACTGAACCAAATGTGGCAGATTTGTTCTTATTGGTAACCTCAGTGCAATTGCAGTAACTCCTGTCAGATTTTCTCACAAGATACACTTTGATATACTAGTAGGTGAAGCATCACTTTAATACTGATGTAGATCTAGATTACTAAGAGCTTGTAACGTCTGTTTGTTATTCATTTGTGAAATCAAAGTGCTTGTATCACAAAAGTAACTGATTATCAATAAAAACTTGTACAAGCTTACTGGCATAGTGGTAAAATTTGCAGTTAAAGGTGACCAATAATTTTTATACCAGGGTAAATATATTAGGAAGAAAAAATTAAGTTATCGTTGAAAGAATCACATGCAGTTAAAGACATTTCTGGCTGGACGCAAGTATGGCATAGGGCAGGAAAGCTCAGTATGTATTTTAGCTAACACTAACTTTGAATCAGTAAGATATATTGCTTTAAATAATGTTGGATGAAAGTTTGAAGCATTCCTAGTTTTATATTTATTGTTTTGTAATCTTCAAATTCTAATTTTACATTGGTAAGCATCGACGTCTCTCTATTTATATCTCCAGCATGAAGAGCTGGCAAAGTGAAAATAGACTGGTCCTCTTATGTTATTTTTGCTAACATTAAAACTGGGAGTGCAGGGTGTGATGCATTCACCTGAAAATTGTCAAGATGCTTACCAACATATTTTCTCCATTCTCCAAGTTTTTAGCAAATTATTTTAGTAGAGAGGTGCATTACTGATGTGAAATAATGAATGACATGTAACAAGCTGCAGATGAATGATGATAAAATTGAGGCCATTCTGATCACAACACAGACTTTCTCATTCACATCCTTTACCTCAGACAATAAATATCAGCAGCTCCAATATTAAATTCACACAATCAGTATGAATGAAACCAAGGTGTTACTCTGGACAGTACTCTCACATTGCACCAATATGTAAGGCTGCATATCTTGAGCAGAGACACATCAGCTCCATTCACAAATATCTTTCAGACGCTTGTGATCATTAGCACATTTAAGACTGGACTATTGTTACTCAATTATGTCTGGTTCGACTCAATATCTACTCCAGAAACTTCAAAACACAGCTGGTCGGATCATCCCTAGAGTACCATGATCTGAGCACGCCTCCCCGCTGCTCTGTACCCTAGACTGGCTATCCATTGATCCAAAATCAAAAACACTAAATTTGTTCTCTGTGACCTATCCCAACATCATCCATGAGTACACACCAACAAGATACTTACGATCCTCTTCTGACAATCGTATTCTCATTATTCCCACTATGAAAATGAAGTCATATGGACGTTTTCCTTTTGCATACCAGGGCCCAGCAACGTGGAGCAGACTGTCCACTGAACTTAGACACAAAGACCCATTGATCTCATTCAAGAGTGCTCTTACAACTTACCTATTTCGACTGCAAGAACAAACTTCTTGACCTAATATTGTTTCCAACCTTGAATATTTTAAGCATGTTTTCACATTTTCTAGTTTCTTGGTGTTTGTTTTTTGTAATCATATCATTATATATATTTTTTTATGTTAAAGGTATTTAATGTTGTAAAGCACATAGAGCTTCTAAAGATTGGGTGCTATACAAAGTCATTATTATTATTACAAGTATATCAAAGTAAAATTAGCTCAGCTAAGTTGTTGGAGCATCCACCTTGGATGTGCGAAGTTGTGGGTTTGAAACCTCAGCCAAGTTATACCGATGACTTATAAAAATGTCACTAGCAGTTGCCTCACTTGGCACTCAGCATTAAGATGTTAGTGTTAGGACTGGTTGGTCATAAAACATTAAAAGCTGATGGCTGCAGTTAAATGGCAGATTATATATTAAATAACCATATTCCTCTTTTTAGCTCTACTAGCCATAGACCAGAAGAACTTATGGGCAGGGATGTCAAATTTTAGTAAACACATACTGGGTACCCATTGATTTTAATGATTATTTACCAGAGTACCCAATCAAAGGGGAATTGTATTAAATGCATACAAACTTTCAGTAATAGGTCTATTAGTGGTACAAAAATAGATCACAATGATCTAATTCACAATATGCCCTAATGATAAGTCCACACATCTTACAAATTAACAGTAAAAGTCCATACTTTTTTAACTCCGAGTATCCTATAAATGACTCATCCTAATGTCATCTGGTACAAAGTCAAAGAATTCATTTTCATTGTTTGATCAAGATCAGAAATCCTCCATCGTCATCTAGTAATTTGTCATCGTCTAATCATATCTCGCCACTCCCTATTCTCCATCAATGAGCTCAAAAGCAGTGATGCTTCCAGGATTTCATCATAAGGTTGAATTTCCCCTCTTGTCAAACTTGTGTCAGTTATAAATAGAAGAATTTCCAAGTATCCTTTTGTATTAGAGTAAATTTTGTAAAGGAAGAGGTATGATGATAAAAATGTATCCTTACATTTGAATTTATGTTTAGATTCTTGTTTGTAAATTGATATAAAAAATAACATTTTGTATATTGCTAAGCAGAGTACATTTTTATATCCACGACTTTCAATTAATTTGTGGGAGTTCTTGCATGTCACTGGTTTCAAAAAGCTGCGAATTTGTACAAGTTTTGCATGAATCATGTGATGCCCTGAAAGCATCTTTGTACCAGGTTATAAAAAAGATATTATTTTATTTTTGTGGGAAATATGTGAGAGAAAGTACAAAAAGGCAATAAATCTCCATCTGAACATGCCATGGAGACCTCAGTTTTACATGTTATGCAGAATAACGTTTGTTTTGTTCTCTTGTCAGTATCTAAAGAGGGACCTGTGGGAGCAAGAGGGGTCAACAAGCCAAAATGAGAAGGGTGAACTGTCAGATTTGGCCTTAAGGACTAAGGTCAGTCAGATCCAGAGATTATTCAAATGTTGTATGGATTACAGATAACTTCGTCACTTACATTATTGACTTCAATTTTGTGCATAATTGTCATAGTACTAGTATTAACCCATCCAATTGTAAATACATATTTAAATTTAAAAATTTGGTAATTGAAAAACCAGAGTTCTGTAGAAAACTTTCACCTTTTGCTCCAGAGAAAGAGGGACCTTAAGAAAATAAATAGTCTTGAAAACTTGTTTTTAGAAATGACCATTATTTAATTTACATAATTCAGAGCAGAGACCAATTTAAATGTCTGTGAAAATCTTTAAATCAGGATTGCAAGTGCTTTTCATAGGTCCATCAGTAGTAATAAATTTTAACTTGTTTTATGGATAGTACACAAAAAAGATAGAAAATTGATTGGAATCTGCAATTTAATATTGAAATAATTTTTGTAATATTTTTTCATTAATCCATCTTAAGTTTACATACACTTATTTTATGCATATAATACCTGTAATAAATGTATGTATTAGAATTATGTGGGCATGTGAGAAAGCTTGCCAGTAGCTTATCGTGGGTCAGTGGTTCTTCCTCCACCATTTATACTGGCCGCCATGTATAGCCTATCTTGAGCTGAAAAATGGTGTTAAACAGCAACAACAATGTATTAGGATTAATACTATTCTTAGAAATACAGAATTCTCTTTACACAATCGCAAAAGATTAATTACTGTTAGTGATTCATAAAAAAAATTATTTTAATAGGCTTAAACAACAAACAGAATTACTTTTTTTTGCAAGTTTCTCACATTTATGATTACATTGTATGCAGATTATATATGATTTAATATTTAGCATCTTGAAACACAATATGATATAATCTTTTCCAGATTAGTGATGTCACTCACAGCTTTGAAAATCAGTGGTTTACTTGGATAGAAAGAGTAAAGGGTGTGATGGATGAACTGAGCCAGAAGAACCTGGTGTCTAATATTGTAGCCTGAAACCAACAATTTTAAGAGAAACCCAGTATATTTTACAATGTTTATTGGCCTAAAGTGCAGCTGGTTCTGAAAGACTGTGTACTCCAGTGAATAATACACAGAGCAAAATCAGTCTCAACCTGAAAAATACATAGAGGAAAATCATAGTCTCAACCTATGTTTGGAAATATAGTTTATCAAAATGTGAATGATAACAGGACTAGAAAAGATACTTAACCATAAATTAAAATGCAATTGGTACACTTGATCTACATTCACAATTAAAGGTCTAGAATGCAAAAATGATGATTAAATAACCATTTAAAAACTGGATTGATGGACTGGAATATGTCAAATCATTTCTAATGGACAAATTTAACATGCCACTTAAATAAAATCAGGTGTCATTTCCAGATGCATCTCAAGTCATAAAAAGATGCAAAAACAATTCTCAGGCCATCTTTAGACATACTACAGGAAATCCATCTCCTTTATGCTTGCTAACCAGGTCCAAAAGAGCTTGTTTCTTATGCAGGGCTCGGGAGGATTCCAATTCATACAATGTACACAAGTTGAATAAAACTCCCTCATGGAGATTTTTATCAGGATCTCTATGGACTAATGCTTCTAAAGCCTTCAAAGCGTCTTTCAATTTTCCAAGATACAAGCAGCACACTGCCATGTTGTTCACTGCCTGGAAATGATTATATTAAAGACAGAAATGAAACAAGAGGGCAAAGAAAATTATGTATCAAAAGATTATCAATTACTGGTCTTACTTTGATTGTTAAATATGTTTTAATTTTTTTTTCTTTCAAATTAACTTTTTCTATGCAAATCTCTGAGATCCTTAATTTGAGTAAATATGGAAAAACTCATCTAAAGATATTGGTATTGTTGTTTTAGGCAGTTTAAAAGGTACTGTGAAACAATTTCAGTTTGTGGGGTGAGCTGGACCATGAATTTCAAGTTACAACAAAATATCAACCAAGCCGACATTCATCCCTATTCTCTGGTCAAATG
This sequence comes from Unio delphinus, assembly GCA_029339505.1. Classification (NCBI taxonomy): domain Eukaryota; kingdom Metazoa; phylum Mollusca; class Bivalvia; order Unionida; family Unionidae; genus Unio; species Unio delphinus. The sequence continues at coordinate 2,842,584 of JAQISU010000018.1, read as the reverse complement.
AAATGCAAAAGCATCACCCCTTTTCTTTTCCACGGCTTGGTATAATGCTGAGAATGTGAAATATAATTAAGCATAATGAGAAACTGACTGACTAGATTATAATAAATTTCAAATGAGCAAGATTGTAATGACTCTAAGAAATGTACATTATAGTAATAAAAGCCCATTTATGTACAGTCTGTGTCCTTTATTTCCCAAAGCACATTTCAGTCCCATTTGCACAACTGCTAGGTAAACAAACAGCAGATAAATCTTGCTTTCTCAAAGTCCATTTCACTTGGGTGTTGACAAGTGCTACTTCGTCATTCACTCTGGTGTCTCTGAAGTGCTACTTTGACATTTATCAAAATAAACCACTCTGCATGAATTGGCTTAAGGGTATATGTTTTAAGGTGACCTGATCTGAATGTACATTTCCACTCACAGTCATCCAGTTCATTTAACTGATCAAGCACTTGGGTCAAATACCACTCCTAAAGTTGTACATTGTAAAAATATGGTCATTAATAATGCTGCCATTCACCTGAACTTTATGGAGTCACAGTTAATTTCACCCAGCAAAATTATAGTCATTTGTGGCAATGTTGGCAAGCTTGTCAGGTTTACAGTCATTAGCTTTGTTCAAACACCTAATCACAAACTGATGAGAACTTTATGCTTTGATAGCGGACTTCAAGAACATAGTGACATGAGAACCGAATTACTTAAAACTACAATAGTGGTATTAAATATGTTAGTTAAAACATTTGTGGATGAAGATATTTTATTTCAGATCTCCACATTTATATCAAATGGAAACAATGAATCACTCAACTTAATTTCTACCGTACATATTAAACCTATTTGCTTGCACATGGAAATGAATATTGGTATATTAGTAAATTTATCGTGAGACATGCTTTTTTTAGTGTAAAATAATAGATCCACAAAAATAGATACCCAAAAATTAAAGTGTTTTGAAGTACATGTAACCACTCTACAACTTCAAATCTCTAAAAATATCAGTTAATTCAACTGAGCCATTAAAATCCATGCATACAAGGTAAATGAAACATATCTTACCGCTGTGTTGTTTGGCTCTAGCTGGACAGCCATTTTGAAATGTTCATACGCTTCAGAGAAATTATTAGAACACATGGATAGAAAGCCCCTGAAAGGGAAAATTACATGTATTTTAGCACAGTGTTTATTCAGTAATGGATATAGCATTTCTTGTAATACAATGGAGAACAAGAGAGACAAGTCTGCCTGATATTGTTTGATTGTCTTATACTCCATAAACTTTGGTCAAAACTAGAAATGTACTAAGCTTAGGATGTTTATCTTTTTATAAAGGTAACTATGAATATAATTAATCCCATCTTTTGAACTATTATGTTTGGGTGAAAACTGACGTGTTAGGTTTATAATTTTTTTTAAGCTTTTGCAGTTATTATAAATGAAGCTATCTATTATTCCTCAAGAATGGTTAAACATAATATCACAATTGAATCAAGATTTTGAAATTGAATCTTCTGTAATATAATGGTGTTTTCTATAATGAAAGGTCTCAAGAATTCTAACGATAAAAATTAGAAATATTTCACATGGTTTCTTCAGTTGGGGTTTCTGAAGCATTACTTTTCACAGGTATATTTTTTTATTTCTGAGCTATACACATCAGTTTATGGTTACTTCCAAAGAATTAATCAGCTTCCCTAAATATATCCATACTTGTTCAAAGATTCCCTATTGGAGCTTTCCTTGTCCAGTTTATTGCTTTCCTCAGCCACCTTCTGAAAATACTCGGATGCCTTTGACACATGACCCATCTGTAAAATGAGGCAACATTTTCATGGCATGTACAAATTATATCTGCTGCTTTTATCTATATTTTCTTATTTTATAGAGTATATTCTACAACTGGATTGGTGTAATTCTTGTAGACTACAGTTTAAAAAGTTTTTAGAAAGAACAGCCATATTTGACAATAGAACAGCCTCCCTTGTGCAAACTTAATAAGGCCTGTGCCAGGATGTTTTCTATGAAATTTAATGTATAAGAAGAGTTCATTAAAAGTTCTTTTTGTAATTTAAAAACAAAAATAATGTTTATATTGAATAATGGATTAGCATTATGCACTGAAAGGTTTATATGCCACAAGGCTTTATGTCAAATTGTTAAATATCTGTTTAGCATTTGTTTGCAAAATTGGTTTTTTAAAATTTTGTTTTTAGTTTTAGTTATTAGCAATGTGGTTTATAAATTTTATTTTCTATTCACATTTCCTACTGCTGACAGAAAGTAACATTAACTTAAATTTTATAATATCCTAATTTTCACATTTATTCTTCTTAGCACTGCATATAAAATTATATAAAATCATTATGAGTCAATATGCAGAAGGGTGCATCACACCTACTCTACATCCCTCGAGTCTGAGTGGTCATCTAACATCAGTGCAAAATACATTCACCATTTAAACCTTTCTTGAGGGATGTCTGTCATGCAGGTAGATGCAGTTTTTTTTACCAGTTATATAAAACTGTTGACACTTTTTTTTAAGAACATCATTTGTACAAGTTCTTAATATTAATCAAACACTGGATTGCTTGCATTTGGTGTAGGTAAGGACTTGTAGTCGAAAACTCTTAGAAAAATATAATATTTGATTGATAATTTTCCCAAGGATATGTAGGTCATGGATAATGGACCTGGTATGGCAGAAGTCCAAAGCATGTGTAGGACATCAATACTGGACCTGGTATGGCATAGGTCAAGAGAAAGAGCATCATTCTCATCCACATTCTATTACCTGAAGATATATTCTTCCAATCCCATTAAGCAGCTCCACCTTGCTGTCCATGTTTGTGTCTAACAGATTCTCATATATGGCCAGTGCAGATTCAAAGTCCTAGGTAGGAGAGAGTGAAGTCATTACGAAGCATTAATGATGATATAATTTTCTTTGGAGCACCTTATGATGTTAGACTCATCTAAGTAGAAATTTGACATATTTATTTGGGCTTTAATTAATTTAGATAATGACTGTCTAGCTTATGTGTGTTAAAGAAGGATTTCAGTAACTGGACGTTTTCCCAAAAATATCAAGGCCACAACTATGCAGTCATTCTTTAATTCTCGTCCCCACACAAGGATAAAATGTATTCTGAATGCAATCTAATGAAACAAATTAGCTGAAAGTGATAAATTAATACTGCAGTCTAACAAACTATTAAAGACAAGGATTAAATGGGTTGGGGTTGGGGGTAACCAATTTCCAATAAAATTACCCAAGGCATGCATTTTAGTGAACAAATGAAAACAGATATTGTAATGCATAAATTCTAATGGCAATAATATAGTCCTTGTGTATTATCTGGAAATATGAATTGGCATTGCAAAGTTTTGATAAATGCAATTTATAGTGAGAATTTGGATAGCAGAAATAAACCAAATTATTCTATGCTAATTCCTGTCCGATAAATACGAATCGCATGTCAGGCCTGCATGTGCCCTGGGTTCTTTATTCATTCTGATTACTGTTAAATACTTAAAACAATACTAACATGCTGAAAATGTTTTATTTCTACTTTCATAAGATGCAAAGTGAACTTGTTGAATATTTACATTTGCAGTCATGTAAAAAGTAAATACATGTACACATAATAAGGCTGAAAAATGAAACGATCTTTACTTTGATTGACAAGAAGATATTTCCAATTGTGTAGAGAATCTGCTTTTCACGGGTCTGCCACAGATCCCTAGACACTGAAATAAAGACAGCATGTATTATACCATCTGGTAAACGAACTGGATAGGTCGATTAAATAGGGTTGTACTCATCAAGGAACAGATTGAAAGTAAGAAATAAATGGTGAGTTATTTTAAATGCAATGAATAAAAATAGCTTTTTTTTCCGATTAGGAAAGATGAAAATAGTGTATGAATTCTAATTCTGATATTAGTCTACAAAAAGTGATATATATTTACTCTGTTATAAATGATCATATTTGCAAACCAAAGGTAAACATTTTCTATGGGTTGCAGCACAAAAAGACGAATCCATTAAATGGGCTGACACTATAATGGCTGAAAGAAATTTCAGGAATTCAAGATATGACCATTTCTTCTTTTTAACTATGGAGTGTTAAAACCATTTCTGATATTCTTCAGCAACAATAAGATTGTTAAATTAGTTGCTATGGACATAATGTATGTCAACATGGCACCAATTTCATTTAGGACCAAGACATCATAAGAAGTCTTCTGGTCGAATCCCCATGTTGATATAACTTACAGTTTTGGAAAGCAATGAGAAGATTTTCAAGATGGATGCATTAGTTGCCATATTTGATACAAGACTGGCACCATTTCTATTTAGTTCCAACTAGACACCCTAAAAAGTTTTTTCATGAAAGCACAATGATGATCATTTAGAAGTAGCGATACTGGATGTTTAAGATAGTCATTGTGGCAGTCTTATTGAAAGTTGGATTGACACCATTTTCAAATATGACCAACTAGGCCTATAATGAAACCTTGCAGTGAAAACCCAACAATGATATGACCATTCAATCATTCTTGATAGGTGATAGTATTGTTTTAATCACTGAAATGACTGCCATTGGTTGTTGGCATAGCTTTGATCTTTTGTAGTCTTTATTTTCAGCATCTGTAGAAGTTAAACCATGAAATTAAATGCCAACAAATATGCCAACTTTGACAGGCAAAACCATGAATTTAACTAGGTACCCATGAAAATTTGTTAAATACAAAACCATGAAAAGTGAGACATGAATAAATGATATTACAGTATGCAGATACTGTATAAATTAAAACATGCCTACACAATTTCATTTGTCCACCAGAGTAGGATGCAATGTGCACATGTTCTAACAACTTAAATTAGCCTTCTCCCTATATGATACAAGTACTGAAAGATATTCAACATGATAACATAAAAATGAATAATGATGAGAGAGAGAGAGAGAGAGAGAGAGAGAGAGAGAGAGAGAGAGGCAGGCACAATGACATAATCGCGATTTGAGTAAGTTATTGAAATTGTTCAGTAGTAGTTATATATTTGCAAACACGATACAAAATTCTATATTTTCATTGCATCGACTTTTCGACAAAGCAGTAATTCTAAGCAAATAGTTGCATATGACACTGATTGTGAAGTTCTCATCAACTCAGCTCTTTCTCTACTGTAACCGAAACAGAACAAATGCATGGTGGTTTGATCCCACCACATGAACAATAAGTTGAATACAGTAAAGATCAGCTTTTAATGAACTTAGATTGTGTTGTTATCAAGTATGGATAAAATATCCAGTTTTCAATTAGTAAAACTTGGCATTTTGCTAGGTATGATATTTGGACATGTACACATTTTGAAAGCACTGTAAGACATACTAAATAGAGAATCCTGTTCGAGATTGTTCCACAAAGACACTGTTGAAGATATAAAAGATCATTTGGTAGAAGTTTGCCTGAAACTGCAACTGACCATATTGTTTGAACTTCAAAGGTTATAATTCATTTGTTCAGACACTGGCAGAGGGATTACTACAAAAATATTGTCTGGAGTTTTAATGTTGTAAAGTGTTAGTAATTTTTGTCTTTTTATTCTAGACTGTAGACTTTCCCACCCTGCTTCAAAAAAAGATTGCCTACTAGTGTATTTTGAAAGTCCTGCAACTATTCTTGCCACTTCGAGCTGCAGTTTTCCCAATTTTTCTGACTCAATCTCTGGTATAGATTTCAGATTACACTGGCATATTCCATGATAGGCCTGATTTAAGTTATATACTGTTTTGATAAAATCTGCATACTTAATTTTTATTTTAGTTTTCATAGTTTCAACATTCAACATAATGCTGTTTTTAATTATATTTTCAATCTCAAAAGTCCATTTGGTACTTGATGAAAGTATTATCCTAGATGGTGACAAGAATCCACATATTTATAGTCAATATTATCAAAATATGTTCAGAATTAATTTGTTTTGCTCGTGACAAACATAGCCACTGTTTTATATATATATATATATATATATATTAGTCTTTAAGACTATATATTAGTCTTTAAGACCCATTTCATGGACTTGTCATGCAGTTTTATTAGATCATTATTCATGGCTAGCTCTATTTCAATACAATAAGGGGATGAAATGAGTCAGCTGTAATAAGACGAGCGAGAGCTCATCACATTGGCAATATTCTTTACATTGATTAAAAACGAGTGGTCCAAGCAGTTTTTATTTAATGTACAAACACAGTACTAAAAGGCCACACGTACTATAGTTTTCTCAGCTGGGCTGTAAACAATCAGGGATCATAAATACTGAACCGTGTCTGTGTGGTTTTAATTTTTTTAACATAGCTTTAACAATTTTTCAGTCACATCACAATGATGTCTGCAGTGTGGCAGTTTATAGTGATGTCTAGAACTGGGACATCATGACGCAGGACTGTATCATGATGTCCCACCCAGTCACATTATCATGAGACCAGGCCGACCAATTTCTAACACTAACCTCTTAATGCCGAGCACCAAGCGAGGCAGCTATTAGTACCATTTTTGTAAGTCTTTGATATGACTCTGCAGGGGATTGAACCCACGACCTCCCACATACAAGGTCAATGCTTTAACTACTAGGGCACCAGAGCGGTGCATAACTACTGATAAATCTGCATTTCAAATATGTTTAAATCTGAAAGTTCCCTGTGAAGTTTGTTGCAGAATAAACGTTTGTGAGATGGGAAGTCTGGCCTACAATTCCCCAAATTGTGAAAATGAAGGTTGAAAAGCAACATGACATAAATTTCATCAACATAAGGCTATGTATCAAATTTTGTTAAAATCCAGTTAAGTTATGGAAACTAAACTGTTGAAGGACTGGAAAAATGGATGGATGCAATATCTATTGGCTGCAATGACTTCATCAAGCATGGGTTCTAACTACTTTAATGCTTTTAAATTTTTGTCTCAAATGCTTTAGACATCCCGAATACTTTGTCTGTGATACTGAGCAGTAGAATAGTGATAGCTTAACCATTTTGTGAATGGTGCTAATATTATGTCAAGGCCATGCATGCTTCAGTCAACCAAAATGTTTAATTACCTTAGTCCATGTCTCCTGACAGTAGATTACTACCAGTCTACCCATCTGAGGCAAATACTTCGGTCTATTCCCACCAAAACTAAGAAATATAGCTGAATCCCACTGGCATGAATTAATTTGGCTTAAACACCTCAGGATTACTCATAACATGTTTCTAAGATACAACAAAAAGTTTATAATTATATGACACCCAGTTCATGTAACGATGCATCTCTCAAACTTAACTGCTAGTTTGTAGATTTTACTATTGACTGTTTAGTCTGTAAACGTGATACCCACCTTGTCTGCTCTGCTCAGATATCTGAATTGCACTGCCATCCTCAGCCAGACCATCATCCAAATGACTTATGATCTTGAAGAAAAAGATTTTTTTTAAAAACTTGAGCCAATAATGACATTACCCCAATTACAGTAATCTGAATGGCTTTTACACAATAAAGCTAATTCTCCTGACATAAAGCTGGCCATGTTTTTCATGTTCAGTTCACACCCAAATTATATTGCAAGTCTATAGCTGTCCATGGATTTAACTATATCCCCAGTCTGACAAGCTGGCCCTGGCTTTCATGTTGAGTTGGCCCCCATAACTATATTTCCAGTCTGAAAAGAAACTGGCAATAGCTTTCATGTTGAGTTCATCCCAAAACTATATTCTGACAAGAAGCTGGCCATGGGCTTGATGTTGAATCAACCCCCAAAATATATTCCCCGTTTTTTTTTTGGCATAAAAAGGACAAGTCATTTATACAATCCCAAGTCTTTCCAGCCACCCTTTGTGGAAAAGCAGGATCAAGTACGATTAATTTTTTAAAGTACAAAAAAATGAGAGGAAAATATGGATGTTTAATACAGAAAATCAATATAATATTTAAATTACTAAAAAAGTAAAATATTGAGTTATATACTTGATTTGGCTTTCTATGCATGTTGAACAAAAGGATACTTATGCACAAGATGTCCCCTTAATTCAGCATACCTGAACTTGCCACAGTTCTTGCATTGTGTAAACAATTTCAACATAAATTTTTAAAAAAGGATAGTAGGGCAATTTGTGAAAAATAGGGGATAACTAAGTCAGACAAAAAAAGTAAAAGTAGGAAAATATGGATCAATGCAAAGATTCAACCAGAATTGTCACCTGGATCTCTCCCTGCCACTAGAGACTAAATCCTGATTCATAACTTAGTATCTGTTCCTAGTCCCAACCATTAAACACATATTCAGGGGAATCAATCTGTAAAATCAGCATGGATTCCTAGATTTGTCCTTACCCAAATCTCCACCCCCCAGGACAAAATTTGGTAACCATTTAGAATTCCACCCAAAGAAGCTGTAACTTGTGACATGAAGGTTATGAATTTGATTTCCATAATCTGATCAATCCCCATTGACTACTGAAGTCTACAAGCTATATGGTTATAGGTCTAATGCCATTTTCAGCACATGATACATAGAGGCCAGTATATCTGGTGAAGGAAGAAACCAGGAAAACCCAGGCAAAACCAATGACCCATTGAAAGCTACTGGTAAGCTCTGTGACATATTTATGTAGGCCAAGCACAAGACTTTAACCCACACAGACAGAGGTGTCATGTCAGTGATTTATACAGGATAATACCTCATATCACTTGGAGTGCCACATATATATGATAGATAATTTAGGCAATTTAATATGATAGTACTAATTTTTGTTTTACCAAACATATTAAATTGTTTCAAAATATTCAGGAATTTCAAATGTAAATTTTAGGAATAAATATTTACAAATAAGTTTCAAAACCTGGACATGTTTCTTTTTTACTATAAGAAATATGTTCATCTTAAAGTAAAATCCTTCTCTTGCACATAACTAAAAATGTCAAGAAATTCTGACACAGATTCAAGTATTAGTGTCCACTGGAGATACTTTAGCCATTCTTCTTTGAAGCTACAATGCATCAGCAAATTCAAACATATTGTTTTTCCTAATTAAATGTATTTTGGTATTCATCAGAGACACACATCAACATTTCTGGTTCAGCTGAGTTAAGCCTGTTTAAGCTGTTATGAAATGTGTTAATGGAAAACGATGCAATGGCAAAGTGACCTAAAACTTAACCAATGTACGGATAGAAAAAGCTACCGCTATATACCACTTCCACATTCATAATGAAGATTTAAATATATTGAATGTTAAAGGAATAGTTATACTGCCTTTCCTGTTACCTTTTGTGTGATTGCCAGCATATAATACAGCCTATCCAATGCTTCCTGAGACCGACCCAGATGGTGGGGCAGTTCTGCATTGAGCATCCTCATTCCAAATGGAACCATGGATCCTAATAATATATACAGGTCCTACTAAACACTGTAGATGTTTGAGAGTTTATACACTTAGCCACTTTATTAGGCAAAATCAGACATTATCTTTCCAAGACAAAAAAGTCATGCATCTTGCTTGATCATGAAAAATGTAAAAGCCTTAACACTTGTTATGTATTGAGCAAGATTTTGTTTGAAACTACATGAATCTGAGCACTTATGATGCTGAAGATATATTTTGACAAATCACAGCTTTAAACCCAAAGTTACATTAAAATGCAAATTTCTGCTGCATGAAAAGAATATCAGGTATATGAGAGAAAATAGAACAATAATAGAAAAACATGTACAAAATAGGAAACGATAAAGTAAAAAAATGATTAAAACTTTATATCACATTGTAATCAGGAGGAGATATTTTCAGTTTAAATTATCAATCTAAATTGTTTTATCAGTAAAGCCATGCAAATGAAATATAGATCCAGAAATGATGAATGCATTGTATCATGTGTATAAGTACTTGTGTATCTTACCATGACAACCAGGGTACATAAGGGGGTAAAACTCGTAGTAAAGATCTGGGGTATCCAGGTTGCTGAATCCCTGCAGTTCTGACTCTACCACACCATACATTCGCAACTTTAAAAGCAGGGACAACCGGCAAAACCACAGCTGTAAAACATATATAAATTTGAATCAATATGATGTCAGTTTTAACTCAATCAATAACCCCTGCATTCACATTTACTGTAGTTATATAGTTAAAAAATGTCATGCAATTTCCCATTAGTTATACCAGGTAAGATAACACAATTTCAATTGCCCTAAATGAGAGTTTCATGAAATGATACATTCAAGCTAAGAAAATATGGATTCATGATGAATGTAAAAATGAAGCTTACTACAGGTACTAAATCTTGATAAAGAGCATTGACACTATTAATACACTGGTGATAGTATCAACATCTGGTCTATTGTTGACCTTAGAAGTGTTTACGTGGGCTTTTTTATGATTGTGTGTTACAGTCGGGTAATTTGTATGATTCCTATTTTAAACACCTAATCTACTACAGGATCTGATCCCAAAACTGCAAGCAATACATAAACACTGTACAAGAATATTATGAACACTCAAATGCAAAACTAAAGCAAAAGAATAAATCAATCGACAGCATCACTGGTGTAGAAATGTTGCACACTCTGCAATTCCAAATATGATTCCTATTATACCGTATTTTCTGGCATATAAGTTGATACTATTTTACCTGAAAATCAGGTCTTCATCTTTTACTCTGTATCGACTTATATATAGATTACAGTACCTGCTATGCTATTAAAATTACTCTCTAATTGGCATAATCGAAAACAGGTCACAATGAAGTACAAATTCTTTAAATTACTTTGTCAATAAATTGTTATAAACTAATAAGACTGTGATTATATTTATAAGTTTTGTCATTATTTAGTTTGCAAACTGTGTATTTTCTTATTTCTCAAACACGAAATAAAAGAAAACAATTACTGGTTTAAAACAAATAACTGGGCAGCATAGCACACTTGCGGTCTATACATTATAGTTTTTGTTCCTAAAATAAAAAAAGATATGAAATAATTTTGTTTTATTCATCCATTTTAACCATACCTCATGTTTCATGATCACATTTAGCAATTGGTTCATTGATATTTGATTTTCCAGTATACTGTTGGACACAAGTGAGTGATTACCGCCATATCTTTTTCATTAATCTAACTGATCCGACAAATGGATGTAATCCATATTAACCAGATTATTTCTATGATTATTTATAAAATACCGTAGATTATGCTTTCTACTGAATCCCCCAAATCATATGTTTATAAGTGCATCTGACAAAGTTTCTCAAATAAATATGGTATAAAGTAAACAAAAGTTAAATATATAGATGGACTACTCATAGATCATCAATGATCCATTTTTAATTTCGCATTCGGTTTAAAGCAAAATGTAATGTCAACATATCATCTATAATCATTCTTAACCAGCTGTCATTTTGGTGTTTCTGTTTGATTATACTGGTAGTTGATAAATTGGTCTTTGGTTTCCAACAGCAATCAAAGCCAGTTGCTGTGACTGTTTAAACACCAATATTGGCTTTAACTAATGATACTAATTACCAATTACGCTACCCGTTTTTAATATAAAGTGGATTAAGAACCACAGAAAATAATTCCCACTCCCTTCTCTGGATGTAAATAATGAACTTAGCCATGGGCATTGCTTTCATTGCTATAGTATTGGCACATTTTAATGAGTTATGTTTTGATCAATCTTTTCAGTCATAATGTTTCATATAAATATCCCTGTACAAATCATACAACTTGTCTCGCAATGCCTCCTGTCAAATCACACAAATTTTACACAGTGGCTTTTAAACTGGAAGTTGTAAAGTTCATATGGAAGAGAAAGGTGGAAGAGAAAGGTGGGAATATGGCTACTCAAAGAAAATATGGTGTCAGTGAAAAATGTGTCCGGAATTTGCGTAATGCTTAAGTTTGCAGACACATTTTTCATATTCATACTATGGATGTACTATTCAAGTTTTTTTAATATTTGGACTTTTGGCAAATTATACCATGTTTGGGATACGATAAATAGTTTACTATTTAACATATTTATGCTGAAGTATAAAGTTAAATGAAGTGCATATTTAAGTTGTTTTTGTAATAATTATTAATGTGTATTTCTTTATATTTTGGGTATGATTGATCATATGTATATATATATTTCATTAATTAGTTCTGATGTTTAACCTATATAATACACTAGCCAATTTAAATTGGTTTCAGCTGGCAGCATAGCTAGCAAAAAGACGATGTAGTTGGCAGCATAGCTTCAGATTTGGTAAAGAGGCTACACTGTTGGAAACTAAGCAACATATTTGGCAACATAGTTGAAATCAACAACAACTGGTAATAAGGCAACATGGTTGGCAACAGGGCAACATAGCAGTGTGATCAGAAGAAGACGGAGAAGCCAAAGCTAAAGGATAAATTCATTCAAAGAATGTGAATTCTTAACTGTATATTTTGAATGCTTTTCTGTGAATCTGTAATGTTGACAATGCATATGGTTATTTAGCTTTTGTGTTAATGTCATCCTGTAAAAGGTAATGCATACTGTATTCCAGTTTTAAGTCTTAATATAGTATTTGTGTTTTTTATCAAAAACTTTTTTCCCCATTCTATTGTTGCATTAATATTTATGGTGAGAGTTTATAGAGATTCTAATACTTCATTACCATAATGGTGGCCACATGGGGCTCCCAATGGGTGGGAGGGATGATAAGTTATTATTGTTTTGTGGGAGGTTTAGGGAAGGGAAACTCATTATCATGCTGCAGACCTCTACGTGCCTGTGAAAGGTTGGCCGCCTTTAATTTGCCTGGACCTTGAAAAAATGTTTTGGGCACTGAGAATTTCCATAAGAGGTCATTCTGTCAATAATCAAAGGCCCAAAGTGGCAGAGTGGTCTAAAGCGCTTTCCGTTACAGATCACTGCCATCTCACCTCTGTCTGTGTGGGTTTGAGTCTAAGATTTGGCAAACATGGATATGTGAGAAAGCCTGCCAGAAGCTTCTCGTGGTTCTTTACGGGTTCTTCCTCCACCACTCCACCAGCTATACTGGTCGAAATTTGTAGCCTATCTTGTACTGAAAAATGTCATTAAACCCTACTACAACAGCAGTGACTAATCACCCCTTGCCTGGTATTCTCCCATACAAGGCGGTGCAGAGATATAGGACTGCAGTGAGAGCTGAATGGGAAACATTAGTGCTGCCTTGTTTCTCACCTCAATTTGACCACCAAACATAAGAGGGTAACTATCACGTGTGAGCTGCCTGTTGCCTACTGACTACCTTGCCAATATGGCATACCAAATCCAAGCTGTAGTCACTTCTGGTCATCTCAGCTATGTGAAATACCACAAGAGACACTGGGTCAGGAAAGGTTGGAAGTAGACACTTCATTCATGACCAACTAAAATGGGGCATTGAACAGTTATCTGTCCACTTTATACCAGAGTGTGGCAGGCCTGTTGAAAGCAGTACTATCTTTGTTAAAGCTAGGGACATCTGAATGACATACATCAATATGTTATTTGTACCAGGAGGGAGAGAAAGTTGTATACATTGACTCAACAAAAAGAAGGCCCTCCAAACTACCAGTCACAAATTTTATCCAAGAGATGCCCAGTAATTTCTTTAAAGACATTGGTAAAATCCAGCAGAATGTTATCAGCCATTGACTGCTGGTGAAGTAGAGCATTCTGATGCAGGCACCATTCTGTTTGATTGCTGCATTCAAACCATACTTCATCCTTTCTATAGCTGATCAGAATGTTCAGTGAAGTCACTCCACTCACTGATCAGGGGATTGTTCAACTCCTGTACACTCTGCACCTATGGGTTTAGTATTCCATATGGCAGTTAAAAAAAAGGTTCTACCTGTTGGATATGCTAGTAGGGCCACCAGCCAAGTCATGTCCTGAATTAGGTGTGGTCCAGCTGGGAAATGCAAGTCTGGTGTGGTTGTATGGGCTAGGCCAGATGACTCCAACTGTAATGCCAGCGTACCATGTAAATGTATCATGGACAGTCAATCTGTCATGCTGGATGGCTAGGGCAGTCTGCTGATGAAGGATGCTGTAGGAACATTTGAGAGACATGTGTGTCAATAGTCAAAGATGAATGGCATATAATATGCGGGCCTGACTATAAGGTAGTCAGAAGGAAATCCTGCACACCTTGGTTCCATGCATGGACAGAGATAGGGACTTGTACTCTGTGCACTATCAAACTGGGTTCAAAATTCTATCTAATTTCTCATCAACACCTAGTGAAAGTAATGGACATAGTAATGGACATAGAGATCAAATCAATTACTGATAATGAGCTACTAACATTCTACATCACAGGATATGAGGTGCTTGAGCAGATGTCATGATAATGGTGGATCAGCACAAGTTACCTGTATAGTCTGAGGTGTATGCTGGGTTTCTGGCCATCTAGCTTGTGCTCCTTGACCTGCATTGGTCAGCAATCTCTGTGTTAAATCTATGGCAGACCTCAAGCATCCCTTTTTCTGAAAATTAAATCAGTAGTCTTCAGTGTTTATTCCAAAAAGTGAAAAACTGTCGCCACTGGTGGAGACATTTAACAAAAACAGGAAGCACAAAATATCCCTCCCTCTGCTAGTTTATTAAAAACAAATAACTAAAACACATGTCAATAGCAGTCTTCCCTGCCATGGGTCTTCTCTCTTCTGCACTGGAAATTTAATCCTTTCCAGAATCTTGTATCGGACATTTGAGTCTACTTTCAATCCCTGCATACTGCATTCGAAATAGATGCAGATTTCATTTTCATTTCTTTGCATTTTCCATTCATATCATTCATAATGTACTCTCAATGTGCACCCCTGCTCATCAAAATCATTAAAACATTTCTGTCATCTAATATAATTAAATGTCTTGTTGTGTTTTCTAGCCCATGTGTCATACATATTTTACAGCTGTATTAAGTGATGAATTGCCAAGCTCTACCTAAAATTTATACTAGAGTACAAGTCAGTCATATATCTACTATAGCCATATGAAGCGATGAATTGCCAAGCTCTACCTACCATTTATACTAGTGTACAAGTCAGTCATACATCTACTACAGCTGTATTCAGTGATGAACTGCCAAGCTCTACCTAGTGTACAAGTCAGTCATACATCTACTATAGCTGTATTAAGCAAAGAACTGCCAAGTTTTACCTTGTGTACAAGTCAGTCATACATCTACTACAGCTGTATTAAGCAATGAAATGCCAAGCTCTACCTAGTGTACAAGTCAGTCATACATCTACTACAGCTGTATTCAGTGATGAATTGCCAAGCTCTACCTAGTGTACAAGTCAGTCATACATCTACTACAGCTGTATTAAGCAATGAACTGCCAAGCTCTACCTAGTGTACAAGTCAGTCATACATCTACTACAGCTGTATTAAGCAATGAACTGCCAAGCTCTACCTAGTGTACAAGTCAGTCATACATCTACTACAGCTGTATTAAGCAATGAACTGCCAAGTTCTACCTTGTGTACAAGTCAGTCATACATCTACTACAGCTGTATTAAGAGATGAAATGCCAAGCTCTACCTAGTGTACAAGTCAGTCATACATCTACTACAGCTGTATTAAGCGATGAAATGCCAAGCTCTACCTAGTGTACAAGTCAGATACAACTACAAACTATACAGACCCAGACACATCGTGTGATGGCAGATCTGGATCAATGCTGTTAGCAGCCAGATCTAGATAATATGGTATCTTATCCTTGTGTCAATGATTTTTTGTGTATTCAAAATTTCAATCACAATTCTACTCAAAAATTAAATAACAAGGCTGTGTATTACATACAAATCTCAAGCTAGGCTCATCAAAGCACACAATGAGTGTTTGGCTCACATAACTCGGAGAAGGAATGGTTCACTGGTGTTTGCCAAGCAGATGTTTTTCACAATATAACATGCATAATGAAAACTGTTTTAACCCTAATTTCTTTCATCCAAATTATTTTTGTGAAAACTTTACTGTTAAAATGATATTGAAGTTCAATAAAGTGTCAAGATTGACAAAGAAGACCTTTATTTTGACTGCAAATGCAATGAGAATAAGTGAGCATTGCTTCCTTGGCACAAAGAATTTGGTAATTACATAAGAGAGCTATCAAATATAGGCTTACTTACTATTAAAGTCACTAGACCATCTATGTCCTGTGTAACACTATCTGCTGTGGCAACCTGCCGTTTCAATGCCTCTTGTTCCCCCATATACCTGTACACAAGGTCACGTACTGGGTCACCCTGAAACAGTGGGTTTATGAATATACATAAGATACAAACACAATTTAAATCTGTACATTTTAATTTTTAATTTAGGAAGTTGTTCCGTAAAACAGTTCAAGTACATTGCAAATTCTCAATGGTTACAATCTTTTAAAATTCTGCAATTGTTCCTGCTCATTTGTCAGCGCATAAATGATGGCTGAAATATAAACAAACACACATAAAAGCCTGCCAGTCTTATTTATTTCTGACTTAAAAAATTACCAAAACAGACTTTATAAAAATTTATAAAAATTACCAAAACAGAGTACCTGAGGTTCTGTAACTACTAGTGATGGATGACTGAGCTGCTCTAATGGAGGGCAATATGACCCTGGTGCACTAGTTGCCATGGAGATCAGTACAGCTTTTGTCCCCTCAGATGGTAGCCAAGCATCATAGCGTCTGTCAGTGTCGCTCATTTGGATGCTGACAGAGAAAGGATCATCTTGAGACCCAAAGTCTGGAAATGCTGGGAAAACTCCTGCAGTGCTGATGCTGGGTTTGCTTCCAGGAGAAACAACCTGAGTAACCTCCCCTAAATGTTTAGTAATAACTATATTAGATGGCATCAGATGGCAGTTTAACTTTTAATTACTATATTCATTTGGTCCTTGTCAGCTTATAAAATAGGCAAGGTGGCATGCATATTTTGTGCATACATGGTATGAACAAAATGGCCTGTTCATTTCAAAAAAGAAAAAGATGTGCATTATTTGAACTTCTCACAATGAACAGGGTCATTATATATATATATATATATATATACCCCCACTTTTGAAACAGGCTGATGACATTGTGGAGGCATTTAAACAATCTTTGCATATTCTTTTCAAAACAAAAAAATATTGCAAATGCCGTTGCAGGCTCAAAATAAATTGAAAAAAATCAAAATGTATTTCAAATATGGCAATATTTTTCAACCAAAAGAACCAGTACAAGGAATTTCATTGAAATAAGAAAACAAATAAAACTTGATTTTGAATTAGTATCTTGATTTTTCTATCTTAATAAACTTGCTGTTTTCAAAATAAGAGTTTGTTAACCATCAGTTTATGTGTAAAAGATAGTGTTTGTAAATCTGCCAACAATGCATTGAATTAAACTTAGGAAACATGCATAAGCGGAGCTTACTGCAGCAGCTAGTTTACACCAGTATGATGTAAACCCAGGTCTTATGGCACATAATCCACCAGAAGATTGGCTCTGCAATCTTGCTTTGTGCAAGAAACTCCTTTGTCAGAGTCCCAAAACTGTAACAGCACCGTTTACTTTAATTGGAATCAAGACAAAAAAATAAAAGTTTCATGATTTTTTTTTAAGTTAAGTACCTCTTATAGCCTGTAATATTTTACTGACATTATTTAACTTCATATGTTCCATCATAATTTGGAGTTTGGGCTTCCAAGAATAAGTGGACAGGCTTGGAGATCATAAACTACAAGCTTGAGTTTGAGATGAGTTTTCATATTAAGCCAATCAAAATACAAAACTTAAAGTTACTTTTTATTGGCTGACACATACTATCCAACTAAAATTCAACCTCAGAAGTTTGATGATTTCAAGACTAGGTCAAATTCAAACTTAATCTCAAAAGTTTTATCATTTTCATACCTGGCTGAACATAAACCCAGTCTCAGATGTTTCATGATTTTAGGCCAAAACAAATCCAAATCAGAAATCAAAAGTTTGTTGATTTGCATGCCAGGCCAAACTTAAACTCAAATCTTAGATGTTTATGATTTTCAGGCCAGGCCAAAGTCAAACACAGAAATATGTTTGATTTCCAGACCAGGCCAAATTCAAACTTAATCTAAGAAATTGTATGATTTGCAGGCCTGCACAAACTCAAATTCAAGTTTCATGATTTCCAGGCCAGGCCAAATTCAACAAATATCAATCTCAAAAGTTATATTTTTTCAGGCCTGGACTCAAAATAACAAAACTCTAGAGCCTGAGTCTAGAGATTTTGTTTAGACTAATCTCATGTGTATCTGAAAAGTGGGGGCCCCGATTGGCCAAGTGGTCTAAAGCGCTTTCCGTTATGGAACACTGCAAATCTCACCTCTTTCTGTGTGTGTCCGAGTCTAAGATTCAACTAATGTAGTTATGTGAGAAAGCTTGCCAGTAGCTTTTTGTGGGTCGGTGGTTAGTTCCGGGGGTTTTCACAGGTTCTTCCTCCACCAATAATATTGGCCGTCATGTATAGCCTATCGCGTGCTTGCGTTAAACCCTACAACAACAACAACATCTGAAAAGTGTCATTTCCGACTGGCAGATAGGAGAAACTCAATCACAAATTCAAGCTTAGTCTTATGATGATGATGCTGGGTTCAACAGTGTTTGCAGTTGGAAGCATGTTATGCATAAAAAAACAGCACTGTGGCAGGTGTTTACTAATAAATATGGTACCTGTTGGAACAGTGGCTGGTGTTATCGGGTAAACTGGAGCCTGACTGAGATGTAAATCTTGTTGTTGACCCTGTTTTGGTTGATGCTGTAGAATTTCAGCTGACTGAAACCCTGGATGATGGTTTGGAGTTGTCATTTGTGTGACTGGCTGATGGGTTGGAGTTACAAAAGGTGTCCCTGAAAAATGGCATGGTGGGGAAGAAGGAGCACCATTACTAGTTTCAAAACTACCAGATGACCTTTTACTGGATGAAGATATTTGTCTGTTGTAGAGACTCTGCTCACTGTTAGTACTCATTTGTCTGAAAAATTCCTGCATATTTCTGTCTCCAAGTGAGCTTTGAGCTGAGGACATACCAAGAGCATCCCGAGTTTCTTCATCTGCATCCTCGGCTGTGAAAGATTCAAAATTTTCCTTCTCATCTATTTCAACAGGTGTAGCAACAGGCTTCTGGTCATTAGTATTAGTAATAAGGTCAAATGCCACCTCCTCTGGCTCAGCATGCTCAATGTGATGACTGCGGCTACTGTTCATGTTGTAGTGTTCAACTTTCAGTTTTGCATTATCTGCTTCTGGTTCAGTTCTGGTTGCATCCTCAAGTTCTTTCATCAGTCTGTCTTCTTCTGTCTGAGCAGAGAAATCTAGCAGTGAACCACTACTGGTAAATGTGACTTTACTCTCTGTATTTTGATCAGAAACAAAAATATTCTCTGCATTTTGTCTTTCAAAGTCAGAAACCGAATCAAAGAAACCAGAAGATATGCTTTTTTCTCTGATTAAATTTGAGTCAACAGGATGATTTGAAATAGCATCAAAGAAACTCTGCCCAAATGGATCACTACTGGCTGACTGGGAACTAAAATAGCTACTCAAGTTAGGTGGCTGTGAGCCTTTAACTCCATCTCTAGAATCAGAAGCACCATGTGACCCTATAGAACCACTTTCTTCAGGCTTTTCTTCTTCTCTTTCTTCATTTGCTAAAACTAATGATATTTTACAATCTTCTTGGATAGCAGATTCTGCTACACACAACATTTCCAGGCCAGCATTAACATTTTGTTCAAGAACTCTCTCCACATCTAAATCATCAACAGAGGGTTCTAACAGCACAGAGTCGAGGGTGTCTGTTGTTGCTGAATGTTTGAGTCCCAATGATGTTGTCAGAGATGATGCATAAAACTGTCCATCTTCATGGATACTTTCATCATCAAGTAAAGTGCTGATGGCTTCTTCACTACCTGACATTGTAAACACCTGAAAGAAGTGTCATAATAAAGTGTTATAACTGCTTCATATATTACAGACATATTGTACATGATATAATTGTTAATACTGTGCTTTAGTGTATGCATACGCACAACTAAAAAGGCCCAACAGCAAATGGCAAATCAGCATTTAACACGGATCTCCCTACAACGATGGGTAAATCAACATTTAAAACTGATCTCACCACAGATAAGGGCAAATCAGCATTTAACATTGATCTCCCCACAATGAAGAGCAAATCAGCATTTAACACGGATTTCCCCACAATGAAGGGCAAATCAGCATTTAACACTGATCTCCCCACAGCTAAGGGCAAATGCAGATCTCCCCACAACTAAGGGCAAATCAGTATTTAATGCAGATCTCACCACAACTAAGGGCAAATCAGCATTTAACACTGATCTTCCCGTTGCTAAGGGCAACTTAGCATTAACCAGATATTCTCATGATTCACAACTAAAGACAACTTAGCATTTAATGCAGATCTCCCCACAGCTAAGGGCTACTTGGCATTTAACGCTGATCTTCTGATAGCTACCAGTGCCCAATGATATTGAGCCCTCTCCTGTGTAATACTTTCCCATGCAAATAATAATAATAATAATAATAATAATAATAATAATAATGACTTTATTTAAAGAGGGTAACACAATTAGCTAAGAACTAATCTACCTTGAGGCCCTCATACAAGGAATTTATTTAAATCAGCAGCATCTCAGAAGCCACTGGATATATTGGGTTTGGAAGATGGAAATAGATTGGGCATTTCTAATCTCAACTGGAATACTATTCCAGAGCAAAGTTCCAGAGTACTGGAAACTTTTCTTGAATAATTCCTTATTTGGTTTGGGAATTTTATAGTTTTGTTGATATTGATCGTAGGTGGGGTGTATTACCAGGCAGCCTTTACTGGAATAGGGATTGTAAATAATCAGGATCACTATTATTGGATATCCTGTACATTAATTTGGCTTTTCTTAAACAGATTCGGTCTTTAATAGGTAATATTTTTAACTTATCAGCTAAATTTTCCTTGCTTTCTTTCTGGTTTGATATTAGCCTAAATGCTCTTTTTCTGAAGATTTTCCAACTTTGATATGTTTTTATCATTTGAATTACCCCATACTGTATTACAGTAGTCTAAATACGGTTGTATGTAACTGTAATAAAATAGTTTTCTGTGCCTTACAGGGAAAAAATGTCTTATCCTACTGAGAAGCCATAAACTTGAATTGACCTTTTTACTGATATGTTTGATATGATCAGTCCATGATAGATTATTATCTACCAAAACACCAAGCAGTCTGTCGTGACAGACCATTTGCAAATTTTTTATCCTTCCATGTCAGACATAGTTCATTGCTATCAAGATTTTTCCTTTTTTTCCTTGTTGAGATAAGTAATATTTTAGTTTTACCAGTATTTACTACCATGCCATTACATGTGCACCAGTTTTCCAGCATGTTTAATGCATTCTGTAAAGAAATTTCGGGTTCATGCTTTGTGTTTTGGATGTCTGACAATGTTGTGTCATCTGCATAGAGATCTGTAGATGATATCGAGTCTCTTAGTAAAAGTGGTAGGTCGTTAATAAATAAAATAAATAGTAATAGACCTAGAATTGAGCCTTGTGGTACTCCATATCTGTCTCAGGTTCAGACAGAACGTTATTTATATAAACAAGTTGTGTTCTCTCACTTAAGTATGAAGTAAACCATCTAACTGTTTTTTCATCGCATTGGTAGAGTTTTAGTTTCTTCAAAAGGATTTCATGATCCACCATGTCAAATGCTTTCCTGAAATCTACAAATACAGATCCTATTATTTTACCTTGGTCAAGTGCTTGAAGCCATTTGTCAGTTAGGGAGATCAAGGCAGTCTCACATGAATGTTTCTGTCTAAAGCCTGATTGATTAGAGTGTAACAGCAAGTGTTTGGTTAAATATGACATAAATGAGTCATGGACATGTTTTTCAATCAATTTTGGTAGTATTAAAAGCTGTAGAAAGCAGACTGGGCATATCAGTGGACTGACTAAACTATGTCCAGAATTGAGAAATTGTGTTCAAAGGCTAGGTTTGTGGTAATTGTTTATATATTATGAGCTGAGATCTACACTAGTCACACCACATCTTGTGAGAGTACTGAGCATGCGTATTTGTTAACTCCTTTAGCCAAGCAGCAAGTGTTTATAGGGTTATGCCACACTTTCCTGCCTTATGTGACAGGAATAGTCTAAGCCAAAGCAAATAGTTTCCATGTACTTCAGAAAGCATGTGGGCATGTACAGGGTCCTGCAGATTTGCTTTTCATGACAGGTCTGTTGAGAGGGAGAAAGTCAATAGTTATTTATTTTTTGCTGCCAAGAAACATCAACCTTCCTTTGAAACAAAACCATGTTGCATAATAGAATGAATGAACCATCTGAATGAAACTGTGGTTTGGATCAATCAACAGCACATGTAACACACTTTATATGCATACTGAAACTAGCACTATCAAGACCAGCAGGAAGCATGTTATGTATGATAGTTGTTTCAATGAGGTGTGAGACAGGGGCTCCAACTTAGATAAGGTGAGCCATGTCAAGGCCCAGGAGAGGTTTCTCTTTGGGAAAAGGTGACTGAGTGTGGTCTGGACAGTGACAATATGTTTCTTGTGACTGCCATACTGGATGTCCCTGGAGAAACATTTTCATCAAATCTAGTATATCAAAAGAAATCAAAAGTCTTTTGGCAAAAACTGCATGCTGATATAACCATCAATTATTAAGAAATATCAAAAACAAGAAATCCAAACAAAATCACTTAATTTATGACTATTTAGACATCGTAAGAAAATTTTCTGCTGAAAACTCCATGTTAATGTGACTTTCCATTCAAGTGGAGTAACAAGAAGATTTTCAAGCTGACTGTCAAAGGGAAGCAGGAAACAGTCATAGTTCAATATTTACCTAACATATAAATATGTCTTTCTTCCTGTTCTACTCTGTTAGAGCTCATTTGCAATCAAAATCTTTAAAGAATGTCACCACAAGTTGTATATGGATTAATCTGTTGATTTCTTCTGAGATTAACATGTGCTTAAGTTATTTGTACACAAATGTTGTTCCATTCTGAGAAACCTCTTTCA
This sequence comes from Unio delphinus, assembly GCA_029339505.1. Lineage (NCBI taxonomy): Eukaryota > Metazoa > Mollusca > Bivalvia > Unionida > Unionidae > Unio > Unio delphinus. The sequence continues at coordinate 2,819,455 of JAQISU010000018.1, read as the reverse complement.
GTCTGTTGTCCTAGGGGCATATACACTGCTGGCTTGATCAAGTTTGGAAACTGTTCCTTATGGTTATGTACAATTTTTTACAGCTCACAGGTAATATCTTTGGATACCTCTGTTCAAAAGTAAAATATGTTGCTTAACACAAGCTCTGCCAAAGTTTGTTTCTTAATACCGTTCTTTGCCGACTACAATGCCAGATTTCTTACCTGTTCCATAATGCAAAATAAGTCCATTAATCCCATAACATCTTTTATATGATCAAATAAATAACCTTACTTTTTTTTTATTTCATTTTAGATTCTTTTTTTATCTCATTTTATCATAACCCTTATAGCACTATCAAGTTTTATACCATAAGATCATGCAGGGCTAAATTGTTTTCGACAAGAAATGAAAACTGCACTATAATTTTCAATTATTTTATTATTTTAATTTAGCTTAGCATTCTGCCTCTTTTTTACAGTTAATTTTGAAATACTGGTGAAAGGAAGGTTGACCTTCATTGTGTCTACTTTTGTACATCCAGCATACATTTTGGACTTTAATTCAACCTAATTGTCAGGTTCTAAATCACTCACTGACATCTCCATTGATATAATCTGATATAACTCATAGCTTTAAAATTAACTGTCTACTTAACTATCACCAGCTACTATTTGTTGAATGAAATCATCATCTGAAGATGAACCACTTTGGAAATCAGACTTTTGGGGTATTCTAGGTAGCAAACGAACATGTATTTGTAAAACTTCCTTGATGCATGAATTCAAACTATGACAGAGTGCTTGTTCCAGGGCCTGATTTGCCAATCAAATTTAATTTAGACATTTATGCCAATCCAAATAATCCTGATGTGTAAATAGTTATTTGCCTGAAATCCAAAGCCCCTCCAAAATGACTTCATTCATCTGTTTTGCGGAAATAGGTTGATCCAATGTGACTAGATATGTTGGAGCTTGGTGTCCACCAATAAGCTATCTATGGGTGGATTTGATGTCAAGTCAGCATTGGGAAGAATGATGCTTTGAAGTTGAGAAACATTTTTTTAAAATTCCTGCAAGATTGCCTCCAAGACTGGTTCAGCTGTTGTCTGCTGGCAAAGGTTTGAGATATGAAGAACCATTAGCCTGGATCTCTTTGCATCCCTTATGGTATGGATGGATGGGTTTCTAAATGAAGATAACAGTAGAACAGTGAGTTGGCATAGTTCTTAAGCTGTCTGTCTCAGTACTTCATCAATTTTGTGTCCAAAGTAATTGAGTCATCCTTAAAGCCTGGATATGATGCAATTTTAGCTATGTGATCTGCAAATACACATCACAACGTATTAAGTTAAGATGGGGAGAGGCAGTCAATGCATTAGTCCTTGTATAGTGAGTGTCAAAAACCCATGTAATCCATTCCATCGATTCCTAGGTATGTTGGCTAGCTGATTTTTTCAAAATCATGGCAATAACATTTTAAACCAGCTTTAATGGGATGAGTAATATTCTTTTCCAGCTTATAAAATGGTGGGGTAGACAGCTTAACAATTGTTACTTTTTTTTTTGATCCAAGGCTGAGAAATAAATTCAGTTTTAATAGGTGGTGGAATGTGTCCTGTGCCAGTACAACATAAATATGGCTGGTACCTAGATTTCTGACATGAAATATTGAGATCTCCCATGTCAAAGATATGTTTGGACAGCCAATCATAAATCTTGTTATTTTGACTGGGACAACAAACAGAAAGATGGACTCTTCCTCATGTAGACTGACACTTTTGACATTATAATTATGCATGGTGGTAGGGGATGGAGTGCATTCCAGAGCCACCCAGCATATCTCATTAACAGCATAATCAGAATAAACTCAAACCTCTCCATGGTATGATCAGAGTAGGACTGTTGCACACAGTAGCATATTCACACTTAGTGTGTGATCACTCATAGTTCTTGTCAGCTTCCATTTCAGAATAAACCATATCCTGAAGTAACAATGATGCACAGTCGTCATTCATAAATAATCCACTGCCAATACCCAGTGAGGAAGCTATGAAAACAGTTGACCTGGTTCATGGTCATGTTGAAGCTGGTCTGTGTAACTCTGGTACAGGTTGTGCCAGAAGCATGGTTGGACAAATGTATTTTCCACTAATGTCCCTGTCCCATGCGTGACCATCAGCATGGCTATATAGATGTATCTTTCACTAAGATTCCCATCCTTATAGGTATATATAAGAAGGTATAATGTCTGCCTGAATAGTCAAATCAATCATGAATATCCATGTATCGAGTCCAGGTTGTAACAAATGGGCTGGATGGACAGCAGGTTGAATTCTGGATGGTAAGATAGTACTTTATGTCTGATCCACTGGATCTGAAAATTATGTCATGCACTTTTATGGACCTAAAGACCAAGCTCAGACATACATGTCCACTGGACCGCTGAAAAAAGAACAATCATCTTTTGTATCCAAATTATCTTCAAATTACTGACTCTCATATGTATTGTTTAATAAGAAAAGGTAGTGGACATGGTTTATGCTCAAAGTTATAACTATCACAATACTTCATGTAAACACTAATTTAAAAATCAATCATATTTTGGTCCAGTGAATCATGCTACCGATAGTTTAAAAACCCCGAAAAGAATGATAAATATAATTATCCAATACAAATTGATAGCCAACCACCCATGGTCAAAATTACAGGATAAGGTATAAATAGTACACTACCACTATAAGACAATATAATTTCAGTTTAATCTTTCTAGAAGTTTATATTCAATCAGACAAAATGAATAGTGTCAGAAGTAAAAGATAGCGTTATGCTTATGATGCAGCATTCAAACTTAAAGTTGTTGAATATGCAGAAAATTCTGAAGCAAATAACAACTGTGCTGCAGCATGTGAATTTTGTGCGAACGAGAAGTACAGGAATAGTGGAAAGCAAATCAGCATTAGAAGAAATGCCAAGGATCAAGAAGGCTTGTGAGACTGGGGTTGCCTCTTTCACTGAACTGGAGAAAGAACTCAGTGATTTTCTAAGTGAATATCGTCAAAATGGATACATTGTCACACAAAATGCAATTTGTATGCTTGCTACGCAGATGGCGAAAGATGACAAATACAAGATGGCAGATTCAAAACTTGTTGTATCAGCAGGTCAGTGTTTTCGTTTCATAAACCGGCATGGTTTCTGTCTCAGGCAGTGAATAAAGATTGCTCAAAAGCTTCCAAAAGACTTGGAAGAAACAATTTTTGAAACATTTCAGAAGTTGATCATTTAACACAGAAAGGAGTGCTCATTCGAACTATCACAAATAAATTGGAAATATGGATCAGAGACCTATGACATTTGGCTTACCAAGCAAAAAAATATTCTGATAAAAGCGACTGGTGTCATCGTTCGTGCACATGAAAAGGGATTGATAGGCGAAAATGGAACGACTGAATGGTTAGAGAAGTCTGGAACAAGAAACACATCTTCAAAAACCTTCAATGCTTGTCTGGGACATATTTCGAGCACACAAGGCAGATAAGTCCAAAAGGCCACAAATGACAACAACATTGACTGTGATACCAGGAGGTTTAATATTGTTACAACCTCTTGATGTCTGCCTTAACAAGCTGTTTAAGGACAAGTTACCATAGATGTGGTCTAAATGGGTTTGTTCAGGTGCTGTGAAGATAAAAAAAGGTGGGAATTTAAAGAGGCCAGATATCTACCTGGTTGCCAAGTGGGTAAAAGACACACGGGACTCAATTTCATCGGAAATGATTGCAAATTAGAAGGTGCTATATTAGCGATGCCATAGATGGAACTGAGGATGATGCCATATTTTAATACAACAATGACAAGGAGATGGAGAATGACACACTATTGGATGACCATGATGTTGTATATGATGACAGCACACCCATAACAGAAGCAGAGTTTTATGAAATGTTTGGCAATTGCGATACTGAGCCAGATTTTGAAGGATTCTAGAAGTCATAGAACTATTATAATTCATGCTCTCAGAAAAAGGATTTTTTAAATCTCATTTAAGATTTAACATTGTAGATAAATTGTTTTTATTTCAACATAAAAATTAGCTTTCTTACTTTCATTGTCATTAAGTTTGAAGGTAATATTTTAATTTTAGTAATGTGATTTGCCTAAATAAATGTATTTAGAACTCAATTTGTGCATCTTGTGATGTAGTCTAGAACTTATGGGTCAGCTTATATGCAGGTCATCAACATTTTAATATTTTTACCTATTCAGCTGGGGTGTCAGTTTATATGCAAATGGGCATGGACACAATTATATCTGATATTTGAAAAAAATATCAACAAAAGTAATATCTGACTAAAACTTTATAATTTTTAATCTGCAGAAAACATCTATATGGGCTGCCAAGTTTTCGGTATAGTCCTGAAAATATGGCTTTTCGTTTCCATGTTAGTCAACATCAGAACACAGTACACGGCACCATTATTTTGGGGTTCATTGAGAACTTGCTTTGGGAGAAGTCACCCCATGGAGAACTCATCCTAATGTATCTGACAAAACAGCCCAGGGTGGTTAGAGAAGTCACCTCAAATTGCTGCATCTTGAATTAGTCAATAACCTAAGTTCTAACTGAGATTATAACTCACGATTAGCATTCGCAGTGAAATTCAAAATTACCCTGCCACTTCTTTTTCCATTGCAAGCGTTTACTTGCATAGCAAAATCACTGTTTGCTGTTGTTGATGCTGTTTAATAGTCACCACTGTCATGCATTTTATCAAACTTGTCTAAAAATTATCAGAAAGATGATATAATCATCTGTGTTCTCCAAGATGATAAGAAATTCAAGCTGCCTTGTTTGTTAGTCCTACATGTAAGACCCAACGCTGATATTCATGTTTGGGGGCGTCAGGGTCTTACTGCCCAACGAACAGCGCTGTGTAGCGTGTTTTGAACTCTACTGACAGGAGAATAAGAGGTGAACTTTTCATGATTATCAATAAATATCAACATTCAGAGTTATTGGTATACTTAAACAAAATCAACATGCGCTATGTCTTACAGGTAGGACTACCTTGTTTGTTACATCATATATCACATTTGATAGTTTCCAAATTTCCCTCATAAGTTTTGTCTCCATCCATTATGCAAAAACAAAATTATTTCACGTACTGAGAAGGCATCATGTGTGTGTGTGTGTGTGTGTGTATGTATGCTGTGTGAGTGTGCATCTGTATTATCTGTGCGTGCGTGCGTGTGTCGCTTTAGCTATACCTACTTTATAGGTTCTAGCAGTAATACTAGAAAATATATGCCGACATCACCCAATGAAGCTGGGAAACAATTGCTAATAGTCTGGGTCAATGAAAATGTTATTATGTATATGACAAATGAAACTGTTACTAGTACCCAACTAATTAAAAAAAAATTGATGTCCGATTGTCGTAATTAAAACATTTCATATGTATCGATGAATTTGTAAACTTTTAGAAGACTTCATAATAGTTTTAGAAGCTTCTGTTTCTCTTGGAATTTTTTTAATTATAATCATAGCTTATCGCTTGTTTGATTTGACGACAACCGAAAGTAAAATAAAGATGGAAGACGAAGCATCTGTCATTTATGGATTAGAATTTCAGGTTTAACTTTTTGTGTATGGTTTTGTGTCATGGAAAAAAAAGTTAAACCAAAGTAATTTTCTGACTGACGATTATCACTTTTGCATTTAGAAAAATGTTGCATCACACTTTTAGACTTGCAGTTTAGCGTTACACCTCGGCCAGATCAAAGGGGCTCCTGTGCCACTGTGGGCCAGATCTCCTTCAAGTCCTTGCTTACGAAGTTACGTTTTACCTAGACCAGATACCGCCAGCGACCACTAGTGCCAACGTCATCTTTCTCGCGCTCACGTGCATTTTTTTAACATATGTTGACATATTCGTAAAATAGGTCGAGATTAATTAGATATAATTACAAGTTTCAAATATTCCTGGTTGCTAAGAAATCGTTGAGAAACCAGAATAAAGTGGCGGTAACTGGTCCCTTGTCAGTAACAGTCAAACATGTGCTATTTAATAAGAAAATGGAGGACACCACTTGTCATCCACGTTCGCCTATTTAAGAACCAACGCTGATATTTCAATCTACATTTCACTTAGTGTAATAAATTTGGTACCTATATTTAGCTCCAGCATTCGATTTTGTATGCCTATCAAGAATTGGGCATATTATCATACATTTAAGGAATGCCATACCATTTTCCCACTCTACCACTGGATGATGTTACGAAACACGTAATCAACTCAAATCCACCCAAATCAAATGCACACCAAATCATCTCAGCTATAAATTACAACGCTTCTCTCCTCTCCTCTCCTTGAATTTTTAAACAATTTCTTTTCCACAAACCAATTTTTTCCTAATAAAAAACAACCTATATCTTACTTACCAAATTCAGTAAAGGTTTAAGATTAATGTGTGTTATTTGATTTTATGAATACGTTCTTGTATAAAGGCATTAGGAGTTTGGACAGAGATAAATAAAGAAGTACATATATAAGATATATATACATATCATATACTATTGTATAGTTTATATTTTATAATATGCAAATTGAACCAAATTAATTGCCAATAAAATCGTTCTATGCTGAAAATTGGCATTGCAAGAAGCCATATATTCATGTTTTGTTTAACTGATTATAATTCAAAACACAAACAAATGCTGATATTTTATTAGAAATGAATAAACTGAAGTCATAAAGGATAAAACAATTCAAGTTGTCAAGTTGGTCCATTTACTTTAACAACTGGCTTCGTGAGCCACCATAGTGATATGCTCTAGTTCTGACCAGTTGTTTATGATTTAATATCCAAGCATACCAATGCTAATATTTGATTGATGTCATAACCATTTCCTCTTTCTTCATCATAAACTTCAAACATAATCTCAAAACAATCCAGCCTAATTATGTTGTACCTAATCCTGACCTGACCTCAGTGTACAGTTAGCTCTGCCCAGTTCATATATATCTTTCTCTGGTGCTATATCAAGGTGTAAACTGATGTCGACCAGTTGTCAATCAGTGCCTTCTATAGTAAATTTGTTATGTTAGTAAGAAACAAAGCTGGAGACAAAGGTAATTAAGATTAATGCTCCAGTCCAAGTTGAAACTTCTGCACATAAAAAAATGAGTCATATTTAAATTCCATGCATCAAAACCCTGAGGGGACTGCTCCGGTGGCATAGTGGTTAGAGCATCTTCCTTGGAAGTGGGATGGTCATGGGTTCAAACCCTGGCTGATTCATACCAAAGACATAAAATGGTACTAACAGCTGCCTTGCTATTTGCTCAGCATTAAGAGGTTAGTTTTAGGACTGGTCAGCCTTTTGTCAGGATAATGTGACTGTGTGGGACATCATGCTACATGAAGTTTTCCCATTATTTGTCTATTTGCAGCATTTTCTTCTTATTTAAAATTAAAAAGACATTCTTTTGTGAGCCATATAGAATGCATTCAGTGCTAAACTGATTTTTCTAATGTTAACGTCAGTTCCCCAGCTTTTCCTGTGTCAAGAAATTCATCATGATCTAATCTGCCTTCTCTTGGATGTTTGTTACATTTTTTCCATATTTTACCTTGTTTTATGTGTAAACATCTTTATTTACTTTAAAACACATAGGTATATGACAGATACACTAAATATTTATAAATATATTCTTGCTTCTGTTAATCCTAATTTCATCCTACTATTTACATTTCATACCAGGGGACCCAAGTGGCTGGGTGGTCTAAAGCAGTCTGTTACGGATCACTGCCATCTCACCTCTGTCTGCGTGGGTTTGAGTCTCAGATTCGGCCAATGTAGGTATGTGAGAAAGCTTGCCAGTAGCTTCTCGTGGGTCGGTGGTTCTTTCTAGGGGGTTTCCCAGGTTCTTCCTCCGCCATTAATACTGGCCACCACGTATAGCCTATTGTGTGCTGAAAAATGGCATTAAACACTACAACATCATTTCTCCATTGTGTATCATCCATTTGCAATTATTATGTATCATCTCTGCATTGTGTAACAGCCATTTGCAGTTGTTGATGTTTTCAATTCTTTGCAAAAACCAATAATACGTGGCAATTTAAATTTGTAGCAGTCGATGTTGATCCATTATCCATGGCCACTGAGAGCTTTTAGTTATGTATGTATGTTTCCAATCAGCTTTCACAATAAGCTACAGCTACTAAAAACAAAAAACTGTTTAACTCCTTAGATGTCATGTAAACTACTGACCTAATGTGATAGAAAGTATCCAACAAATATACAGAAAATATGCCAATCTTTCATCAAATATAAAATAGAAAAACATTTACATAACTTTAAAAAAAAATTACACTGCTTAAAAGAATTTGACCAGCTTTATCAGCCAGCATCCTGAAATGGAGGCCTTTCAATATTAGACAAATTATGCTGAAGTGTCAGATATAGATGATGGTATGAATGACCTTGACAATCCTACTAACCCATATTTCTTGGCCAACTGCTCTTTAGACATATAATATATTATGTGAGGCAGGTGAGTGAATTCTGATCCACCATTTGTTATACATGGAAATCCTTATATTCATTTTAGAATTGTATCAGATTTTGTTGTGAGATGGAAGGCAATACAGTTTTACTTGTAGTATTTGGCAGTTAGAGGGGAGGTTAACATTGTAACCTTTATTTTTGTTATAATTCTTTTTTCATTACCCACAGGCGAGAGCTTTATCAGCCCAGACAGCTGAGTCTGATCAGGTTCGCTTCTTTGTTGGAACACAGTCATTGAAAGCCGAAAATCAGGTATCAGTTACACACCCACACACCATATGTGAATTGAATTTATATTAATATTTCATGCTTATGAAAATTATTGGTCATAAAGACTAGTTATAAACAACATATTTCAAAATCTGTCAATTGTGCCAGACTTGTTCCATACAAATGTCTTTGCTGTACTGAACTGGAGTACTTTGCCTGCAATACTTAGATTTGTTACAAACAGTCATGATAATCCAAGATGGCAAACACAAACATTGATGTCTCAGAATGTTATTTATGTTTATGACATTTCTAACAGTAAACTTTTGTAAATGTGATTTTATAAAAACCATTTAATCATATACACATTTTTAAATGTCTATCAAAACATAAGCAGACATCAGTTGCCATGGAGAAACTTGAGCACCTATGTGTAGCATGAACTGGTTTGTGTAATTACACATTCAGTACACATTTACATTATTTGAATGGATTTTATGGACTGGGTAGTTAAATTTGGTCTGGATGTTCAAATTGCTTATCTGCACACCCAAATGTTGACCCTTGTATTTACTCTAGAGACAGGTTGAAGCCATGAGCAAGTGTTGCCATAAATAATAATACCCTAGTCTGTCAATCACAAATTTTCAGGAATATTTCACATAGTTAGGAGCCCATATAGACATTGTTGCTCTGATTGAATTCCAATTGCTTTATTCATCCTATACTAACTGCGATAGTATATTCCAACACAGTGACTGTTGGTATGTATTAACCTCTACTGGTATGTGAGAACATTTTTGTGAATAGTTTTCCTTCTTTGAATGCAAGCCCAATCATAATATCTTAGAAGTATTACTACTACCTGACAAATCAAGCCATTTCATGTTAAAAACATTTAGCTAAAAGCTGTTTTCAGCTCCGCTAGGTAGTGTTTGGGCAGAGTGATCTCCCTTTGGAACAGGAATTTGCACCAAATCCTAATAATATCTAAGTTTCTGCTTGTGCCAAGAAGCATGTTGTTGTCACAAGAGACATCGCAAATGCCAGAATCTACGTGGAAGGTATACCATTACAAATTGGATGAGCTTTTCACTTCTAAGGAAAGTGTACTCCATCTTTATTTTCAATGTTTTCTCTTCCCTTGAGGACAAAGTGATGGATTTACAATTTTCAAACACCTTGTCTTTGTTATTGTCACACATTTAGTTATACACGGGTAGCCTATGCGACATCACAGTATATTTGGGTGATAATTATTTTTTATGTGCATGCAAGACTGTAGTTCTTCAAGAAAACTCTTAATATATGTTTAATTCCACTACAGAGAGCTACATACAGGTGAGTCTTCCTTACCATTCTTAATATCCAAGCTTCCATGATTTGCACTTGTACAGTCCATCCTTGAACCTTCCTACATGTAGTATTGTAAATTATAATATAATGTATCATCAGTATTCATGTGGGACCAATTTTTGTGGTTTTCATTGTTGCCACAAACCACAAATTTAAATCCCCAACAAAAAATGAGCCATTTAGGATGATACCATCCCCCCATCCATTTACACAGCTACTTGTATTTGATAAATCAAGGTCAATACTGTAACTTGTTAATTAAATATTAGCTTTTACATGTGTTTGTTTTATTTTTTAAACCTTTTGAAGCAAGAATTATATTCATTTTATATTGTTTCAATGCACACTTTTGATAAGGTACTATATCCAATAGCTGTAATTTTATACTCACTGCCTTAAATCGATATGTGAGGTAAGTAAGGATAGAGAGAAAATATAGAAAAAGCGCAATGTATTCAAACAATAGTAATACTAAAAATGAAAGAAATAAAAACACAAAATAACAGTATATACAAATTAAATTTAATACTTATTAAAGTTGATCCTTCATTCGATTGAAGAAGGGTTTCTACTGCATCATTAACTACCTGGTAAGCAAGCACCTGCTCCGTGTTCGCAGCTTATGATGGGTTAGTAAGTCCAGGAACTGATGGGGATCTAAGTTGAATTTTACCACTCTTAAGCATCTGTGTTGACATCATGATAGTCAGAAAGTACTAACGGTGCAACTTGATGGACAGTGGTTTAAGGAAGAGATTCATATGTACTTTAATAACTGAATGGTCCGGTTTTGATGGAATCAGCTTCTTTTGATGTTGAACACTCTAACGAAAACATGACGAAACTGATTAACCTTGATGGGTGTTTTATTTGTGCTCTTATCGATGGAAGTATTGTTTTAGTGTTGTTGGCTGCATCGGCATCGACTGATGTTATTCACTTGGTCAAATACATGGATTAATTATTGAACTTGCCAGGTCTTTGATTTGTTCTCATACAGGTGATAGTATTGTTTTAAACATTAATGTGACCGATTTTTGTGTCAGCATAGTTTTATTCTTTTGTATTCTTTATTTGGGGTATTTGCAGAGGTTAAACCATGAAATTAAATACCTACTAATATGCACACTTTGACAGGCAAAACCATGAATTTAAGTACCCATGAAAATGCCTTTTTTAACCAATCCACAAAAAGTGATCCCAATGAAAATAAATGACACTGCAATACCTGGAGACTTCAATGCTTTATTAGCTCATCTAAAGTCACAAATTTCCAGGAAAAACATCATATGGTATAGCTCTGCACTGACCCTGGATTTAAAGGCAGGTGCACTGAACTTTCCTGTACAGGTTGTCATTTAACTCGCCTACAGGTAGTGTTGTGAATTGATTTGAAAAATATATTGTCACTTCATTGCCCTCATTAGATCATCTGCTAGTAATAATTCATAGTCATATATAATAATAATATAATATAGTAATAATTCATAGTCATATATGTGATATTTTATTTTATTGATTTTACCTATATAGAATATCATTGGACCTTTTCCTACAGGTATAATTGTCTCATGTAATATGTTGCACCTACCTTGAATGTATCTAATAATAGTGTTTCAGTTCCCTTTTTATGTTTTTTGTGTGTAACATAGAAACTTGTGTATATTACTGTACATCTTCTATCTGGTACAGGTAAGCTTTCTACTTTTAGTTTACTCACTACATAGTTTACTTAGTTGCATCCTGCCTGTTCATGGGTGATGTTTTCTATATAGGCAGCCCATTTCAAGTAAGCTCCTGCTAGAATTTTTTGTCTGCCAGTTTGTACATGTCAGTACTTTGAACAATGATAGTTTCTTTGGTTGTCAGCCATTAGGTACTTGTGGAACTTGCATATTATGGATAGAAGTCAGTTATAGCTTGGGAGATGAAGACATCTGATTGCACACAAGGACAGCTAGTTGGAGTGCAGCAACAAGCATCAATTACAGTATCATGGACTGGATACTATGAACAGATACATGGATCAAACTTCCATATTCCCTCCCAACCTCAAGAACCGAACAGCATCATGCCAGCCTCTGTGACCAGATTTGGCCATAATAACTATGATTGTAATGGACCATGACCACAATTAGATCATACAGTAAAACCAAATATAAACTTGTCCATTTTCATGTCTTGCATAATGCTGTCAAGCTCTTCATGACACTTACTGCAGATGACACCTAGTGGTACCTTCGACATGTCTGGCATACAATTTGTATTTTGAGACCTTAGTTTTCTAGAGATGTCTCTTCATACCCCATCCAAGAGGTTCTATTTAGTGACCTGTTAGAAGTTAAGGGATCTGTCTCATAAATTCTTCTCATCAACAGTCTTCTCCAAATACTTCACAACTAACACAAGAGACATTGACTTCACTAACTTCCTTTAAAAATTCCAAGACTGGTTCCCAGAGCATTGCTAGCTCTTACTTGGATGAGCGAAATTCTGCCTTGCAGGATTGAATTGAAGTGTCCTGCTCAATCCCAGCAGACTTCTGTCCTCTTTTCTTTCTATCACATGCTGAATCTGCAGTTCTGACATCAGTTGAAAATTATCTACAGAAGATTCTGCTTTTAAATGCTTCCACAACTGGAATCTTTATAGATCACCACCACAGGATTCATAGTTGTTAGCAATTGCTATAGATCTTTCCACCTCAGGGCTTAACTCTATTTCTGTGTCTGTACAGCAAGTGAAAGTACTAAGCAAACACCCAGACAGCAGATGCATTTTGCCAGTATGTGGTATTCCTTAACCCATTCCAATATAGTGAATTGTATGCAAGTCTCCCAACACAGATGACCTTTATGTTTCAAATGGACTAGACTATATACAGGGAATTATTGTAACCATGACCACAGCATACAAAAGTTGTATGGGAGCCAAGAGGTCTCCAGATAGCAGGAGAGGTAGTCAGTTCCCACCTACACATTAGTGGTTGGTTTCCACTGCTTTTATCAGGTTTATTCTCCCACTTGACCCTTTAAGTCTCTACCAACCATACTGAATTCAAGCGGTTCCAAAGTGGGCATTTTGGCAAGGACATGGGCTTCTCTCCCAATGAAATCCTTTGGACACTTTGGAAATGAAGTTTGAATCCAGGTAATGACAGCCTCACATGATAATCTCTTTATGTCTGCCTCCTTCACTTTTTTTATAGGAGTAATTACTGGCTCCAGGAGCTCTTCAGAACTTTCAGGAGTCTGTGGGAAAACATAAAGACATGTTCTGTCAATGACTATGGCACTGCAGTGTTTTCACCTCCACAGAGATCCCAGAATTGCATTGGGTCCTGCTAGCTGATTTCCCTGGGATCTTAAGTTTTGTCAATGCCTGAGTTTGTGGCTAGATCAGTATCATTTCCTGACTTCTTTATTTAAACAGACCCATCAGACATGGGATGCGATGCTCACCTAAGTCAGAAGTCATAGTTCTTCAGGGACATGTATTGCTAAGAAGTTACTATTCATATCAACAACTTCGACATATGGGCCATGTTACAAGCCCTACAGGGGTGTTTGAACCTCACAAGGCTTCTTTGTATTATGATCACCTTGAACAACATTTCAGTGGTTGTGTACATCAGGCATCAAGGAGGAAAAAATGCCCCTTTTCATTTTGTGCAAGTCCTCAAATGGCAGTCTCAGATGAGATCTCTCACAGAATATGCCAAATAGGATATCCTGGAAGACAAGCCTGTCAGGATAGTCAAGTAGATTACTGAACCATGACCATTGGGGTCACATGGAGGCTGTCAGGACAAGTCAAGACATGGAGATTCGGACTTATTGAACCTGCAGAATTAATTTTATGGTGGGACTGCCTTATATACATAACATTCTCTTTCTTCTAAAATGAGGAAAGTCTGCAACTGTAGTCAAAGAGGGACAGCCAGCATCAGTACATTTCCTATTGCACAAATAACAGAAGATTCTCTTGTTTGCTGTGTAAGCTTTAGAAATAGATTGCATCCTAACCTGGGTAATGCAGTTAGCAGCCTTACATGAAAACTTGTCACTGATCAATCATTTGAGATGAGTTAGGCTTGAAGGTAGAGCATCCAAGACTGTTTAAGGAGGGACTGTCTGTTTTGCAACACCATGCCCCATCTCAGGCACAATCTCCCGGTCTCATCTATGGTCAGAGTCAAAAGAGGAAGACATTATTCATGTTGGCTATGACTAAGGACTCAGACTGGGAACATGTTCAATTCCAGTAACTAATTAAAGGATGGAATATTAGCTTGGACTGAGAACTGAGCAATCTTGAAAAAGAAAGCAGTGCAGTAATAAGAGGTACAAATTACAAAATTAATTTTTACCATTTTCATTCATGGTTTCTACAAGCCATGAATTTAAAGACCAGCACACACAAAACTGGACCCTTTTCCAATATTGGAATTTTTATTTAAAAAATTCAACCATGAAACTGACACCTGCATAAAAAGTGAACTCATAGTCATTTTGGAGCTCATTAATATCTTCATTTGGAAACTTTTTGAAGTCAACATCCACAATAGCATTCTGGACAAGTTGTGAAGAAATGTTTTGGACATTGCAAGTGTTAGAATTATAAGTTCATGTATTAATTGAGAATCAAACCTTGTTTTTCTAAATTAGAGATACAAAAATTTGGAATTAAGATGTATGAGCTTGGGTTATGTGATAATCTGCAGATCTGGGGAATGCATTAAGAGGATTTTCGATTAATAAGTTTGGGTAATATCAGATCTGTATATCATGGGAGGTATTAAGAGGTTAGATTAACCAGCTTGGGTTATATCAGATCTGTAGAGCTAGGGATGGATTAAAAAAAAGTTTACACAAACAAGCTCGGATTAATTCAAACCAGCACAACAGGGAGATATTAGTGATTTTATATACACACACACACACACACAGCAGTATCGCACAGATTTGAGACAATAAATAATACGTGTACATTTTTTATAGATTTCATATGTATTTTCAGGTGCATCACATTGATTTTCATATTTTCTAAGATTCTGTGTATATTTTTCAGGTGCATCACATTGATTTTGATGATGAAAATAACCAGATAAGCAAGAATGTATTTCTTCACAGAGTGGGGGAGATATGGCATCTCAGTGCATCAACAGTTGACAAGAATCTCTTGGCTACATGCTATAATAAAAGTAATTATTATCTAGAGCATCATGTCTATTACATGGTGGTTGTTGTTGTAGTAGGGTTTAACGCCATTTTTCAGCACAAGATAGGCTATACATGGCGGCCAGTATTAATGGTGGAGGAAGCACTCGGGAAAACCCCGAAAAGAACAACCAGCCCATGAGAAACTACTGGCAAGCTTTCTCACATACCCACATTGGCTGAATCCAAGACTTGAACCCATGCAGACAGGTGAGATGGCAGTGATCTGTAATGGAGAGCGCTTTAGACCACTTGGCCACTCCGGGCCCCTTGTTTATTACATGGCAAGAGTCCCATGTTACATCACAATATATCATAATATACAAATTTTTGTAAAGATATAGGTGTATCCCTTTACCGCATGGTTGTGGATAAGGAAAGTACTTGAATATGGTCTGAAAAAATAGAAGGGTATTACAGTTCTTGTTTTTTCCACTTGCAGTGGATTATGGTATTTTAGTGGGTGCACGGTGGTTAGGAAGTGGCTTGGAAAATCACAGGACAGAGCATATGTTCAGCAGAATTTAAGATGTTTTTAAAGTGGTATAAAATAATTAAATCAAAAGTCCATTTTGAGCCTTATGTACCACAAATGGGTCAGACAGGACCAAAGCAACTGTAGATCACAGTAGTATGCATCTGTAGTCCATTGTAAAATTGTTATTTAAATTTAAAGCTAGTTTTTAAGAACTAATATTTCTTCATTAATTGTCTGTGTTGTAGCCTCAGAGTCCAAAGCAGAGATGTGTGCCGCAGTATGGAGGCTGCCATCAGACTTTGACACATTGCAGTCTGAGGACCATCCTTCCCATCAGTCCCTGGAGCTTGTATGTGATCTGACAGCCTCAGACTTTGGGGACATGAAAAGGTATGTGTATAAATGTATGAAAATTACTCTTAACCAAGAGTTCTAGATAGTATGATGTCAGTGCACTTGATTTGTACCTTTACAATCCTTGGGTGGAGTCCTGGTTAGGTGCCAATATCAAGATGCGGTAGCCATTTTAGTAATTCTTTATCTGTCATTTTCTGTCAGTCCATCCATTAACAGTACTTAAAATCTCTACCAGTGCAAACATGGTTTACTCTTGGGTTTAGGATGAAGCCTATTGATTGGTGTCAAAGGTCAGATCAATCAGTGAAAGATTAGAAAATGGTTCTGCACAATATCATTTCATTGTGGAATGCTTGCACTTTGGGTAGGAAGATTCAAAAGGTCAACAGTTAATGTCACCAGTTGAAGAAAACACTGCACATAACTTTAGTTGTAGACCACATACCATTGCCAAAGTTAGTTAATGGCAAACACTTGAGGTATTGAAGAGACCCATTGGTTTCAAAAATCCATGATCAGTTTCAGATTTGCTCATGATGTTATTGTGGATTTTGCAGAATAAAATTTGTTTTTTTTAGCAAATTCATTGACCACACTTTTATGGATGGCTTGGACTAATGGCAATAAAGAAGCCTATATGCCTTTTCAATAAGGATTGTTGTCTACCCCTAGTAGGAACTCCTCAGTGCATGATTTGCGCATGTGTTAGCTGCCAATTCAACTTCCGTGGGCCACCCATTCATCAGCTGTCAAAGAATGCCTGTGGCAAATCCCTGCAAGTTTTGATGCATTTGTAGCAATTTCAGAGGGATGGAAATAGATGGGAAAACAAAATCATTGCACAGATTTCCTGCAAGATGTAAACTACATAGAATTAAGCTTCATCAGTCACAGCTAGTATGAAAAGATTTCACTTACACAACAGCCAAATGTTCCGATCATTTTTTGAATAGACGTAGGCCATCAACAGAGCATCCAAGTGCCTTCAGTTTTCTTGAACAAGGTGTTTCAAACATCGGTAAGTGGCTACATTGAGTACTATTATGCTTCATTCATTTTCAGCGAGATGTGGGGTAGGATTTATTCTTATTCTGTGGTTTTTAATCAATAGCATTCTGTATACTTTTAAGCAAATAGTCATATTCCATATTTAACTTATTAAATGTACTCCTCTCTGTGATGTGTTACATACACATGTTCAGAGATAACAAAAGTTGTGCATTTGCATGTAGTCTGCTACTGCATTGTAGTTTAATTTGATGTTGCAATGACTTTTATCAACTGTTGTATTGTCTTTCAATCTGCTGTTGCCATTAACACTATAATGTCCAGAGGTGCATAGTTACATTATAAATAAGGACTTTCACCCATCCAGTACCTAAAGGCAATGCTGTAACTTACACCAGCACCAACTTTTAATTGTGCATGCTACACATGTATATGTAAATATTATTTAACTGTTAAAAAAATTGTGTTTATATTTGTATAATTATTTACTTACAGAATCTGGAGAATGAAACCTTGGAACTTGCCAATAGTGACTTTCAACTAAATGAAGATATGGAACAAGGTGACATTGCTAAACGTCAGAGTGATGACAAAGATGATTCAGATAATATTTATAGCAAAAAATGAATCACCCCTTGACACCTATACATTTACATGCTTATTGTGGACCAATAAATTTAAAAGATATTGCCACCAGTCATATTAACAACCAATCAACACAAATCAATACCCTACTGAAGATAGATGTTTCTACACAGTGTGATTTTAATGAAATGTCAACTGAATCCCAGTTACCAAAGTGATAA
Organism: Unio delphinus; assembly: GCA_029339505.1. NCBI lineage: Eukaryota > Metazoa > Mollusca > Bivalvia > Unionida > Unionidae > Unio > Unio delphinus. The sequence goes on along the minus strand of JAQISU010000018.1, from coordinate 2,801,465 downwards.
CAGTAGATTGTGGGATACATGTTAATTCCCCCATTTTAACATTTGAGGATTTTGAAAATGATGACCAAAAAATGCTATTTTATATTGGAGTTCCAAAATTCAGCTAATTTCAAGGCATTATTTGATGAAATTAAGGATGCTGTTACAAATCAGAGAGCTCGTTATGGTGCTACAAGTGGAAAGGGACGTCCAAGACAAGGGCCTAACCAAGTAGATAATTTTTGCTGAGTACCGAATCCAAGTATTTGGATGTACTATTTGCCTGATCCGAGCACGAATCAAGTAGTAGGTGCGACTCTGGAGAGTACCATTTGTTTCATTATCGTATGCGAAGCTTAAACTTTTCGCGTACCATATGCCATATATATCGGCTATAAGATGAATTTTGTTATTATTAACTAAAATTATTATGTATTAAAAAATTATTTATCTTGTAACCATTTGTGCACATATTATTTGCCAAGGCAAATACTTCCGAATAGTACCAAAAAACTGGATATTCGGCCGAAGCGAATGTCCGAGGTGGTTTCCAGTTAGGCCCTACCAAGACACTGATCTGTGAATTTTTTCTTGTCTTGATGCAATTGTTACTTGATAATTTAGCAGATTGATTTATCATTGGAATGTCAACATGTAGAATGATTTCGTAATAAATGGATTGATTATTGTATATACAGTTTGATTTTCTAATTCAATGGCCTTAAAGATGTACTGTTGATGAACATAAGCCACTTTGTTTCAAGGAAAAATATCCAGATTGTAATGTGATAATTGACTACAGAGTTACACATGGAAAATCCTTGTTGCTTACAGCCCAGATCTTTGATATACAGTGATTACAAATCACATATGACATGGAAAGGGCTAATTGAAATTAGTCCAGCTGGGGTTGTAGCATTAGTATCAGATTTGTGGACAGGGAGTGCAAGTGACAAACAAATTACTAAAGACAGTGCCCTGGTTGACATTTGTGAACCTGGAGATGCCATTATGGCAGACAAAGGATTCTTTTTTTCAGACATAACAACCCCAAAAGATGTCCATCTCATCATCCCTCTGTTTAAACAAAAGAAGAAAAAAAAAGTTCTCCAAAAGAAAAGAGTGATACAAACTCGAACAATTAAAAATCTTCGTACACATGTTGAGAGTAGATGGAAAGGATAAAACGTTTTAATATTCTTAAAACTGCTATGCCTATAAATATATCACAACAGATAACAAACATATGTAAGATATGTACACAATTAACAGATTTACAGCCACCACTTTGCAAATCAGATTATTAATTTAATACTTTAATTTAGATGTATTACATTAGTAATAGGATACTTTAATTTAGATGTATTACATTAGTATTATGATACTTTAATTTAGATGTATTACATTAATATTATGATACTTTAATTTAGATGTATTACAACATCTGTTATGACCATATGCATGACATTACTTTCAAAATTTTTGTGGCAATAATTTTAACTTTTAAAAAGACTTGGCTATATAACAACACATATTTGAAACTCATTTAGTAAACATGTCAACTGCAGTTTTAATAAAGAAAACATTAAACTCTTCAGTCCATATTGTTGTGCAATCTTTTATTCCAGTCTCATTGAGTCGATAAATTACATGAAATATCTCCTTTTGTCATTAATTTGACAATCATTTTTTTTGTCTTGTCATCACTGACCAACTGGTGGAGAAGAACACCTAAGCACACATGCTGTGTACATTTCAGGAATAATTCCTTTAGAAAGAATTTAGTTTTTCTACCATAATATTCCAAAATTCTAAATTGAATGGAATGCATTGAATGTGGTGGTTGCTTCAAAGTCCAAGCCACAAAATCACACCAATCCTTGCCTGTAATGGTCATTTGTCCTTTGCATCAGAAAATAATATGCATGTTTCTTTTTTAAGATTACACTGTCATTGAGGTATATTGTGCAAAGGAAATCTGAATCTTGAGCATATTCACTTGGAGATTTAAATTTCCATTTGTCAGATGCTGGACACTTTATTTCCAGTAACCCTGAGGAATCTTTACAATAAGGATCATGAACAATTCCCTCTGGACTTGAGGGAAAAGTGTTAACATTAAGCCCACTCTGTGTCACATGATGATCTGGATGATATTATGTCATGATATTTATTAAGTTTTCTGGGCTGCAGGTTTATGATCCCTACCCCATTTGACATACTTGTTATCAATTGATGTATAGCCCATGATAATTTTTACTAAATCGTCTGGTCGAGTAGTTTCTTTACGCACTAACACTTGGCCAAACTTTGAACTTGTAATTCTCCCTTTGTGGTATTTCATCTACCTATTGTTAGTATGCTGACCTCTCATTTTAACACATTTTTCTTTAGAATATATTTCTGAAGTGATTATGGAAATTTATTGTGACGCTTTCTGAAGATAAATCTATTTTATCAGATAGCATGAAGTCAGTGTTGTCGTTGAGTGCTGATATGTTATCTTTTTCATCCTTGATCTTCTCAAAATTGATTTACCATCCAGCTTTGGACTTAAGCTTTAAAAGCTTTTGTCTAAAGCTTTCAACATTAGCAGTTTGTTTTAATGATGGCTCCTCATTATTATATAGTGAGTAGTGAAAGGAAAGATCTTTTGATTTATTAGGACTAAGACAATGTATCTGTGATTATTCCATTTTGATTTGGCAGAAGTTAAAGCATTAGTTCTATCTTTGTTCTTTTCAGATATATTCACCAATGCAATAACATTGCCCTGATATGATTGCAGTCTTCACCCAAATTGAAATTAAAACAAAGTCAAGAAAAAGAACTGTACAAGGTCCCTCATATTATAATATTAAATTTAACTAGGGGTAGGGTAGGGTGGGGGTATGCATAGCTCTTTATTTTTTCTATTACCGGTATTCCAGTTTTTATTTAGTCCCTCTTTTTTTAACAAAAAGATTTGCACGGCATGTACATTAACATTGCAAAATAAATAAAAATGAAATAGTTACCCAGCTGTACAATGTGCTGAATTCACATTTACAGCAATGGCATTCTTTTTGACCAAGATGAGTGACCATTTTCCTGGTTGTCCTTGACTTGTGTCCCAGCTGATCATTATGAAATACAGTTTACATCTTGTAGGCCCAATGCTTTAATCCCCTTCACTTGCTTGACTAACTCTTTTCTCCTTTGAATACGTTCCCCAATCACATTACTTTAGGGATATTAGCCTGCTACCTCGCGAATCCAGCCCTACCAAAAGACGAAAATTCGTCTTTCCTGTCTATGTCATATAGACAAAGGGCAATAACTCTTGCCCATTACCTCCCCTTGCCGCCCGTTAGGTGTCGCTTCTTTAGTTTTTTAGCTTCGCTGTACGCGAAAACATGTACAATTAGACCTCCAATGAATCCAAGCCATCTTAGTGTAAATTCTGACCATCCGAAGTTAAATTTGGAATTACTGTGTTGGATAATCATTCCTCTACAGGTCGTATACATTATTTTACAATATTTTCCAATTTGAGTGACTTTGTTACCTTTTCTAGACTTCGGACCAGGTTGCAACGTGGTCAAAGCACGCTTATGGCGGTACTAGCATGTAATACATGTAGCACTCAATAATTTCGCTTATTCCGTATGTAACGTTTACGATATTAGCGACTAATAACGTGCTGCATTGATAACGTGTGCTTTATTTATCTTCTTTGACATTTCAGTAGACTTCAAAAAAGTCTTTGAACGACCAATTTGCGACTTTCATGGCGAACTTCGTCTTGTAGTCACGAGTTCACGCAACACTTAATCATTTCGCTTCCTCCGTTAGTTACGGTTATGGTAATAGCGACTTAATAGCGTGCTGAATTGCTAATTGTGCTTTGTTTATCATCTTTTTCGTTTCAGTAGACTTCGTCTTGAACGAACCATTGCAACACGCTCACGGCGATAACTAGTGTTGTCATTAAGAGTTAACATGGCACGGAATAATTTGACTACTCCGTTAATAACGGTTATAGTATTATCGAATTAATAATATGCTGAATTTGTAATTTGTGCTTTGGCGGAATTCATGTTGTAGTCATGAGTTCACGCGACACTAAATCATTTCACTTCCTCCGTTAGTTACGGTTATGGTAATAGCGACTTAATAGCGTGCTGAATTGCTAATTGTGCTTTGTTTATCATCTTTTTCGTTTCAGTAGACTTCGTCTTGAACGAACCATTGCAACACGCTCACGGCGATAACTAGTGTTGTCATTAAGAGTTAACATGGCACGGAATAATTTGACTACTCCGTTAATAACGGTTATAGTATTATCGAATTAATAATATGCTGAATTTTTTAATTTGTGCTTTGTTCTCTTCTTTTGTCGTTTCAGTAAGCAAAGTCGACAACGAAGGCATGAATGGCAAAATGGGTGTTGGCAATGTGGAAATGGAGGAAATTATGTTGACATGGTTTAGGCTGCCCAGTGGGTGTAAATTTCACCGCAGATCCGTGCATGGCTTTCGGGCCTGTAAGTCCGGACGCATGGAGTCTATGCTGGATCAATTGGATCCATTTTAATATGCACTTTCGCCGGCCTTCCAGCTGTCAGTCCAGCCGACACCGTCAGTTCAGCCGGCACTTCAGCAGGCAAACCGGCATTAACCGTCCATCCGGCACCGTCCGTTCAGCCCAAATGGCACCGGACGGCCAGCCGACCTTCCAGCTTGCATCAACAGGCACCGGCCGTTCAGCCCAAATGGCACCGGCCGGCCAGCCGACCTTCCAGCCTGCGTCGACAGGCACCGGCCGTCCATACGGCAACGACCGTTCAGCCCAAATGGCACCGGTCGTCCAGCCGACCTTCCAGCCGGCATCAACCGGCACCGCCCGTGTATCCGGCAACGACCGTTCAGCCCAATTGGCACCGGTCGTCCAGCCGGTATCAACCGGCACCGGCCGTCCATCCGGCAACGACCGTTCAGCCCAAATGGCACCGGTCGTCCAGCCAACCTTCCAGCCGGCATCAACCTGCACCGGCCGTCCATCCGGCAGCGACCGTTCAGCCCAAATGGCACCGGTCGTCCAGCCGACCTTCCAGCCGGCATCAACCGGCACCGGACGACCATCCGGCAATGACCGTTAAGCCCAAATGGCACCGGTCTTCCAGCCGGCATCAACCTGCACCGGCTGTACATCGGATTTACGGAGATTATAGTGATGTACCCGTCAGTCAATCTACACTACTGGTTACATATCACTACCATGAGAGAAATGTTATAGATGAATCTCCCTCCAATCAGACCATTCGAGAGGCAGGTGCCGGTCATAGCCGGACCTTCGCCGACATTCCGGCCGACCATATACCAGACAAATTAGTCGGTATTGCCGGTGTACACCTCCCGTCATGTCAAATACATGACGGTGTGATTTTAAAACAAGGGAGAATTAGTGACATTATCAGAGGTGACGGAATTGAGTTATGTATGCCACTTGGTATGCGCTACCCAGATATGACAGCTTTACCAGAACAGGTCTTTCAGGCCGACCATCCGCCAGTTCAATCAGCCGGCAGTGCCGGCCGTCCATATGTTCACGGCTTCTCCACAAGGGAGATTTAGAGAAAGTGTCAATTATGACAGAATTGCGTCATCTAAGTCACCTTGTATGCTGTACAGATATGCAAGCTGTACCAGAACCAACATTCCCTCTGAGCGAATGGTAGATGGGTGCGCAGTGCTGGACGCACTACATAAGCATTATGTAATTGTTATTACCTTACAGTCGGCACCATCCGGCAACGGGCGTCCATCCGGCAATGACCGTTCAGCCCATATGGCACCGGTCATCCAGCAGACCTTCCAGCCGGCACTAACCGGCACCGGGCGATCCGGCAATGACCGTTCAGCCCATATGGCACCGGTCGTCCAGCCAAGCTTTCAGCCGACACTTGCCGGCACTGACCGTTCATCCGGCTCCGGCTGTCCAGCCCAACAGGCACCGATCGTCCAACCGTATGGAGATTTTAGTCTTATACCAGTCCATCCGACTATACCGCTGTACCAGCACAGGGACTTTTATCATACCGCAATCCGCACAAATCGGATTGACGAAGATTCTAATGATGTTTCCGTCTGTCAATCCGTACTACCGGTTACATATCACTACCATGACACAGATAGTTGGCGAGGAATCTCTCGATCCAACCCGACCATTCGAGCGGTCGGTGCCGGTCATAGCCGGCCCGTCGCAGTCATTCAGGCCAAACATATGCCAATCAATTCATTCGGCATTGCCGGCCGTCCATAGGCTAACAGCTCATCCACAAGGGAGAGTGAATGCCTTTATCAGAGATGATGGAATCGAGTCATCTATGCCACCTGGTATACATTACCCCGATATGGATGCTTTACCAGAGCAAGATTATGCACATAGTGAGTGCGATGAGTCGCAGGCAAATCAGCGGTATGCAGATCCAACTATGGAACGGACTGAGTTCAGCTTCAAAGCCGCAGTGGAGGAAATTTATAGGGTGTTGGCCCCTTCAGAATGCCCTCCACCTCCTGCTGCCATTACCGACTATAAGGTTAGAGCGTCGGTCGATCTGGATGAGGGGGAAGAGACTCTATCCTTCCGCCTCCTTCCCCAGTCGACAAAATTAAGGAAATTAATGACCGTCTGTCGACACGTATAGGGGATCCAGGAATTGCTAAGGTTTTTCTTTTCTGAAAGCCAAGTACCAGCGTCGTTTTCAGGTCGATGGTACAAAACTCATTCAGGTGCATTCAGTACTGAGGTCCCGGCTCTGGATAAAAATATGGCAGCAGTCCATATGTCTGCTCCATTGTCTTATAAAGTGGACTAAACGGTGTTCAATGCCAAGTCCAAGCTGGTTCGAAATGTAGTCGCTACGTCTTCACTGTTAGATCTAGCCTCCCTAGCCATTTTCAGGATCGCAGATAAATCTGGCAATGAACATGCTTGGGATTCGACGGCCCGGTTAGATAGGGTTCTTAACAGGGCAGCTCACCATTCCATGGCCAATGCGCTGACTGCTTCTGCCAACCTAGACCTGATACGTCGTGACGCATGTCTGAAGGGCACGTCGCTTAAACCCCATCATATGCTGGCTAGATATGACCGACGCACATTTCACGTCCCTATCCCACGAGTTGCGGACATTCTCCGTTGTGCTTGTCGGGACTAGGCTTATCAGTTCCATGTCATACCTTTTGGCCTAAATTTAAGCCCTTGGGCTAGTACCAAGGTTATGGATTACGTCGTCACCCTGTTCCGCTCGACTTCATCTATTGCGTCGGCAGTATATTTGGACGACATCCTCCAGTAACATCTGTCAAGTTCTACTCTGCTCAAAGGCAGAAACGATCTTATATCACTTTACGTCATATAGGCTTTCTCTTGAACTGGATAAGTCTGATCTCTGTCCAATCCAGATTTTGGTCCATCTGGGTGTGGAGTTTCTCCCGATCTGAATCTGGTAAGGCTTCTTCGAGTTTGCGATCATCCAGATAATTGCACTCGTAGAGTCCGTTTCCGACAGGATGCGCATTTTAGCGAGAGAGTTGCAGATCCTCGGATTATTCAATGCGGCAGCAGACTTGATCCCTCTCAGCCGTCCTTTTAGGCGCCCTTTACAAAGGACTTTGCTAGCGTAATTGCGCCATTTTCAAGTCCCTTCGATCCCAGAAAACAGTCATGCTCACGCCAGAGATACGATCATTCTTGAGTCAATGGCACAACCCCTGTAGGCTGTCCACAGGGATTACTCTGGAGATACCCCAAGGGGATAACGGTATGTTCCGCCACTAATACCTACGGTTGGGGTGCCCACCTGTTGCCGGACTTAGATACTGTCAGCGGCACGTGGGTGCCAGGGGCGAGCCCTTTCCACATCAACCTTTCAGAAATAACGGCTGTCATCAATGCCTTTCATTTCGGGCAGGATCAACTCTTATTACAAACTGCCCTCATTATGTCAGACAACATTGTGGTGGTGCCTTGCCTCAAAACAAGGGGACACCAATCACCAGACCTGTGCAATCTGAACTGGCAGTTTCTACATTGGTTCGACAATCTCCACCTCAATGTACAATTCAGACACACAGAATGGTCACTCCATCAATCGGACTTTCTTCCAATCGACACACTTTGGAGACGTCCGATGATTGATCTTTTGCAACAAGGTGGAATAGCAAATTCTCCACCTTTCATCTCACAGGTTCCAGACCCAGAAGCTTGGGTCGTGGATGCTCGATCAATCACCTGGAAGGGTTGTGGTCATTCTCCTACCCTCCCACGGTCTTGGTACTGGAATTAATCCAGAAGTTAAGGGGTCAGAATTGTCAGATGGTTCTGATTACCCTTCTCAGATGGAACAACTACTGGGTCTCCGATCTACTCAATCTAGGCGATAGATCTACCCAGGAAGATTACAGTCAGCACAAGTATTCACAAGCAACCGCGGCCAGGGGTGTTCCACCCCTGTCCGGACCGTCTTTTTGTTCAAGCTTGGCTCTTGTCCAGACAGCCTTGCAAGACAAACAATTTAAATCTTTGATTGCGGAGAGAATCTCGAGAGCAAGAAGGCCCTCTACTCTGAAGGTTTACGAGGGCAAGTGGCATGTTTTCAGAGACTGGTACCATATCATTCACATTGTTCCTCTGAGTGTCACAATCCCTCAACTGGCCAACTTTTCTCTGGCTTTTCAAGGAGAAACATCTGGCTCCAGTTATTCTCAAATGTTACCGCTCCATGATATCAGACACATTCTGCCATTCTGGTACATGTGCTATCAGCCATGACAAAGATTTGTCAGATCTTTTAGACATTTAAAAAAAAAAAAAAAAAAAAAATTCAATCGACTTATATCCCTCACCCTGTTTCCAAATGGAATCTGTCCTGGGTTTTAACATGACTCAATTCAGACAGTATTGAGTCTTTAACCCACGATTAGTTAAAGCTACTATCATACAAATTGGGTTTCTTGATAGCCTTAGCTTCAGCATGCAGGGTGAGCGAGTTACATGTCCTTTCTAGTGACCCGAACTCTCTTCGTTCCGATCAGAGGGTTTGATGGTCCTCTTGACGCAGCCAGGCTTCGTAGTCCAAAATAGATTACCATACATTGGCGATCAACGAGTCGTCATTAGCTCGCTTTCTTTATAGATAAGTCAGGATCAACAGCCATGTAAGATCCTGTTTGGGCACTCTAGCACCATTTCAATGCATAGAGGTGAGTCAGGTCACATACAAGCACCTCTTTTTTCTGGTGATAGCTGGGATATGAGACATCACCATTCAAGCCCTTGCTTCATGGCTGTAGTGGGTTATACGCTCGGCGTACTCTGAGAATTCGCAAATCAGTCACCTTATAGAAGCTGTTGGCTGACATGCAGAGTCAACCTTCTACAGTTTTATCTTCAAGTTTGTACTCGCAGAGGCAAACATTGATTCTAGTAGGTCCGGTGTTGGGCAGCCCAGACGCCCACCAGACTCATGTACAACAATCAGCACAGCCTATTAGCTTCGCTGGATTCGCCAGATAAATTTTCGTAGGTAAGAAGATTTCAATATCTATCTTCTTAACCGTATAAAGGGGTCACATATCACGTGACCCTGGGCTGTGTTGCTGATTGAAAATTAGGAGACCGGGTTATCATTCACATGGGGAATCCAACCATCATTCCCTAGAGGATACCCGTGTGGAGGTCGGATGCTCCGCATTCCCTCCTCCTATTACTTATTCTCCTAAAGTAATGTGATTGGAGAACGTATTCAAAGGAGAAAGCAAATTTTGTAGTAAATTATGTTTCTCCGAGAATACTTACCCAATCACATTACTAAGAAACCCTCCCAACCACCCCGCCATGCGAGCATCCTCGTGTTTTATATATCGCTCAACTTAAAAACTAAAGAAGCGACACCTAACGGGCGGCAAGGGGAGGTAATGGGCAAGAGTTATTGCCCTTTGTCTATATGACATAGACAAGAAAGACGAATTTTCGTCTTTTGGTAGGGCTGGATTCGCGAGGTAGCAGGCTAATATCCCTAAAGTAATGTGATTGGGTAAGTATTCTTGGAGAAACATAATTTACTACAAAATTTGCTTTCTCCCACTAACATTCTGCCCATGCTGTCTCGGGTTAGATGTAAGTTCTGGGATTTTAGACCTTTTTAAAGCGCCTTTGTTTAAATAGCTCATTGTAGCGAGTAACTAATATTGATAAATATAGCCCTTGGAAGTTGATTAAGTGATGACGTTGCCCCCTAAGATAAGTAACTTATTGAAAAGGCCCATAGATTTTGGGGTTAAAGGTCAGATATCATGGTCATGCTAAGAATATAATGCTTTCTTCACAATAAGTTTAGTTCAGGTTTAGTTAGTACCATGTCCAAAACATTAATTGGTCAGTAGTAGTCCAAGTCCTTCTAATGCTGGCACAAAGGACTATTAAGCAAGAATAATCAGGTTTCTACCTATCGACTATCCAAACTCCAGGAGATTCAGAAACTGCTCCAAAAGAGAGATTCAGTCAGCTATGTCCCTTGTTGGTCAATTTTGAGCTTAATCTTCATATATGATGTTGCTTGTATGAATGAGACCATGAATGCCCGTCTTATCATAACTTAGTCTCTCCAGCATTAGTTTAAGGCCTGGTAGAACAGTATGCAGATAGTGTGGTCCTTGCAATGCTCACATTGCTTATAGTGTAGTGTTCAAGTTTTCTCTCCACATCATGCACAATAATGGGGTAGCAGAGAATATGTGTTCAACTGCGACTTTTACTTGTTTTACACGGGGTCTGAAAATTTTGTTTTTGAGTCACTTGCCCAAGACTATTAAGACCCTGTGTTGCACAGGTCTGCACAAACCAAAGACTGGTTCAGCTACTAAGTCTGACATGTAAATATTTTCTTTTAGAGCAGAAAAAAAATAACAAAATTAATGAAAACTCAAAATTATAGAATTAACCTTGACATTGTAAAATTTCAAATCACAGCAGTTGATCCTCTTTGAATCCCAGTTCAAGTTTAAAAGTTCTCTTTATCAGATATAAATATCTAATACCCATATAAAATAGAACACATTTGCCACTCAAAGTTGGTTCAGTCAGTCAGATGTAAAAATAAGCCATAAAATCAATTTTTTTTAACCCCATTTTAGATATTTTGACATTTTTGGGGGTCAAAATATCAACCAAAAAATAAGGTAGAAAAGGCCAGAAGAAACTTGGACTGCTTTTTCAGGTTGCTCAGTCTCAGATGAACTTTGACCTTTAGAATTGACCTTCAAAGTATATGTTTAAAGTGCTTATGTTTTTTCTGAAGTAGCAGTCAGTGTGCAATGGTCTTAGGTCAGAAATCAACTAGTTCTGGTTTCTCTGACATGGTGAATAGCTGGTTGAGTACACATCTTTGTCAACGACCAATACAATCAGGGTCTTTTTGATTGAGACTTATTTTTTATTTACTAGCAATAACCTTTCTGGTGCAAGTAATCTACTCTCAGCTTGCTTAATATACTATTAATTTGTCCAATCACTGTGTCTTTGAATAAGTCATTTGAATGGTTGACTGATCCTAGGCATGCCACATATGCTGAGCAACACAGCAATGACTGCTTTGCATCATACTCAACCAAAGTCTTTTTCCAGTGATCCTGGAAAAAAGTCTGATTAAGTCCATTTTTTAATAAAAATTATAATTTCTCTCCTTATTTGGACTTGTACTGTTTGAAGTTCTTCAGTGCATCATGTCTTGTAGCAGACAAATTCTCAGTGGTTGATTCTTTCCTTTTACTGGTAAATCCATGAATAAAAAATCCCATCGCACCTGGAATATATGGTTAGTTGATACTATTGATGCTTACCTTTAGCTAGTATTGAAAACAGACTAAATTTGATTGACAAACGTCCAGCATAGACTGGTGATCAGCATATTGATTGCATAATTTGCAAAATTCCAGTAATATTTTATACCACTAGTCTCTCACTGTCAGCAATTTCCACTTGCATTAGTGCACTTTTATGGTTCATTTCAGATGTTTTAAGGATTAAAAAAAGCACATTTTCTTGAGTGTTTTGGAGCAAATAAGAAATATTAAAGTTTTGACAGGCTTATGCCACATACTTTCCACAGCTAAAAATGTCAGCCCAGGGCTACAGGAATATTCAGGCCCTGTATGCGGTCAACACTGAATAAAGGATACAGAAAGTTTAAATTATCTGCTTCATCATGTACATGTATAATTTGTATTTGAAAGGTTTCTAGCAGAGTCACTTTTTCAGGGGGGTGGGTGGGTTACAATAAAAAAAAAATACATCCATGAAACAATAAAATTTGAATTATAATTATATATTATAAAGGGCTCAATAAAAAAAATATTCCAAACACTCATCTCTGGGATAAGTAAGTCGAACAGTTACTTGTCTCAGTTCTCATTATAATCCAAAGAGTATTTGCACTTATCCACAACACTTTTTACACTTTACTAATTAACTGCAGGTACTTGATATTAAATTTGGTCAAAACCATGCACATATTTTTTTCTAAAATATGTTCAATTAAATAATCATATATTATGAGACCAGATTTGTAACTGGAAAATTGTTGTTGCACACGTACCCCATGATTTCTTAGTTGTATTCACATTTACTGCAAAACCTTGCAGTAATTTGTGTCATTTCAATGTCAGAAAGTTTTTTTTTCCAGCAATCTGTCATACATTTTTAAAAGTTTGATATGAGATAAAGTTAAGAAGCAAAGAATGTCCAAATGTTATGAACATTGTCTAGTTGACTGTGTAAAGTCCTAGATCACTGGTATTTTCAATACAGGTGCAATATTTTCTGCCCAAATGAAAAATCTTAAAATCATGTCTCTTATCTGGGGAAGATCATTGAAAAGAAACATCCTGCATATCTCAATGATGTCTAAATTACAGAAAAGTGTCATTGTAAATGTGACTACCATCAAGAAATTGAGGACTAGATATGAAACTGCAATTAAATGTGTTTAAGATTTTTTACCCATTTAAGTGACAAGCTGTTACATGTTTAGGCTCTTACAAAATGTAACAAGAACAACAAGATTTGTAAAATTTTACAAATAATTTATTTCCATGAAAAACATGGTAAAAATGAGAAAAAGAACTTTCAGTTTTACGAATCAAATCCAAAAGTAATCCAGGAATTAAAAAATAGAAGTCTAGTAATAAAAATTCTTAATGAAATCAACAATGGAAGGTGATGATATATGCTGTGGTCAGTGTCGTACTGATGTGTCAACAGTTCTTTGTTGACCCACAGAAAATATTTCAGTGTTTGAATTCTGTGTAAAGTTTGATAATTGTCTTTGTCCAAGAATTAATTAAGAGCACTAGTATTTCCAGGGAAAAGAATCACTTTTCTTTAAAATAAAATAAAATAATTAGCCTAAAAAGTGGTCACAACATAAAATACTTTAACTTTTCAAATGTTATGGCAAGAATGGCAATTATTTCTCAAATTATCAACAATAAATCTAGCTGCAACACAAAATAGATTCCCAGATGTGGGTCAATACTCTGTAAAACCTGATTGCTATATCTTATTTGTCACATGTATGGCATTGATTCGACTTTATGAATCTTACTCTGAGAAAGAATTTTAAAAAATAAAAAAGTTGTTTACTAGAACTCTTACTGGTTTCTGAATCAAGGTCAGAAACTAGGTCAGCATTAGATACAAAGTTTGTATCATTGTTTACATTAAAAACAGAACTTAGAAAATATCAAATCCAGTTTATAAAGTTATAGTATAATAGCATATCATGGAATTAAAAAAATTAAAACTAACAAATAAACAATTGAATTAAAATTAAATATGACTTAAGTCAAATATACATAAAGCTTACATCGGGTACCTGTAGAAAAAAGAATGTAATCTTCCTTTTTGTGACATCAAGCATGCAGACAAACAAGATAAAAGGTAATTGTTGCATGCTAAATGATAAGCGCTGTTGAATATTTAGTTAAGAGAAGAAAATAATTTACTCTCAGGATGCAAATATGCATCTGCTTGACCCAAGAATAAGATTTTAATAGTGTTTTACTTTCAGGAGCAATACATCAATATAATACTTTGATAATTATGAGGAATTTATGACAATATGTGCCAAGTGTCGAACGTATTATTAGTTTGCAAACTTTAGCTGTTACATAGTTATTATTCATATAGAGCACCAAACAGTCATTATAAGCTGTCTAACTAAATAAAGGTCTCTCAGTCTGTAATTTCATTGAGACTATGTTCTTTGGACACTGGATCAGTGATCCAATTTCTGGGTTTTTTCTGGATCAGGTATATTTTTGCTTTACCACAGCCAAGACTTGTAATAGTTTGCTCTTTAAAACCATTATATTGGTTGAGAGTGCCAATTTACAAACATCAAGTTAATTTATTTCACAACTATATTATAAATGATATCATGACAACTCTCAGAAATGAAATATAACCTCATTAAAGTATTCATAAAATACTGCTTACCACAAAAATCAGTAATCCGAAATGAACAAATAAAATTGTAGCTGTTAATCAAAATGCTGCTCTACATTATGATAAAAAATTAAAAATATGACCAACAAGTTTTTTGTAATAAATATGTTCCAATGAATGGATTTAGCAGGCTTTCCAGTATTGTGTTCTAATCATTTCCAGTGTTCTGTGGCATCCAACAGGTGACTCATCCAATTTAGTGGGAATAGCAGATAGCCACATACTAGTATGGGAACTGGAGACCAGCTCTACCTCAGCCAAGGTTTGATATCACTTATCCAGTATTTAGTATTTGTACAAAATGCCAATCTACATCATTCGACAAATCTTCTGAATGGAGCCAGAGTTCTATTAGAATGATATGGCAGGGGAACTTAATATTTGATTATGGTATCTCATTGGGTTACTAAATTATATCTTTTTTTTTTTTCATTATTCCTGATTGTCTTCCATTTGCTTTTAATTTCCTGGAAGCTGATTATCCAGGAAAACTGATGATTAAAGACATTGCAGAACATAGTTTTTTCTGTGGATCCATTTATTAGCTGAAAAGTACTTTCCAGCGGGGACCCTGAGTGGTCTAAAGCGCTCACTGTTATGGTTCACTGCCATCTCATCTCTGTCTGTGTGGGTTCAAGTCTCATATTCAGCCAATGTGGGTATGTAAGAAAGCTTGCCATTAGCTTCTTGTGGGTTGTGGTTCTTTCCTGGGGTTCCCGGGTTCTTCCTCCACCATTAATACTGACCGCCAGGTATAGCCTATCTTGTGTTGAAAAATGGCATTAAACCATACAACAACAACTTTCCAGCACCCAAGGAAAGGTTTAACACAAATATTCTTGGCAAGTTAAAGTTGTTTAAGAAGATAAGAGAACCGCTCGAGTGGCCTAGTAGTTAGAGCATCCGCCGTTGAAGCAGGAGGTCATGGGTTCCATCCCCGACAAAGTCATACCAAAAGACTTAGAAAAATGGTACTAACAGCTGCCTCACTTGACACTCAGCTTTAAAAGGTTAGTGTTAGGACTTGTCAGTTTGGTGTCAGGATAATGTGACATGAAAAGGACATCATGCTACATGTCTGATGCATGATGCCCCAGTGATAGACATCATTATAAACTGCCTCACTGCAGACATCTTAGCGATATGACTGAAAAATTGCTGCTGTGTTAAAAATCCCTATCAAACAAACAAACAAACAAACAAAAATAAGAAGATAAGATATACGATGTGACAAAAAAATGATAATGTATAATTGCTGGAATATATAAAATGCAAGCCATTTGAAAGTTTTGGATTTTTCCAGTCCATCATCGTTAATATCGACAATCTTTTTGTATGTCTGAAAGAATTTTTAAATTTTTCCAATATTTATGGGTTTATTCCATGTCAACCTTATTTCATCTTTCAGTGCCCTGCACATGTTTCTGATATAATCTCAACAAACAAATGATTTCTTCAACTACTGAAAGTTTTTCAATTTTTCCAATATTTATGAGCTCATTCCATGTCATCCTTATTTCATCTTTCAGTGCCCAGCACATGTTTCTGATATAAGCTCAACGTTCAGTTGATTTCTTTAACTACTGAAAGAGCACTTAATAAACTTTATATCACAATATTTCTTTTTGACGGCAACATGATAATTATTTGGATGTATATTGGTAACATGATGAGTTTAAATCATAGATTTTATTTCTCCCCTGGGTTTTCATGAAAAATGGTAGATAGTGTATTCCTGTTTCCATCTGTACATTCATCACATTTTTATGTATAATTAAGATATTAACCTTGACATACCTAATATCATTATTAAAAGGTGTATCATACACCTTGAAGTCCTATCAGCAAGGTCAATGCACTATTTTAAGTTTCTGTTATAATTTCTTTTGTACTTTCTAACTTTTAAAGTTTTTGAAATTAAGAGATGAAAGTTTTGATACACATCTGTATTAAAACACTAGTATAACAATATGTTTATTAAAATGGCCTTCATCTAACCTTCAGCATGGCATCAAAGTTGTCATATTGAAAACCTTGTACTCCTTTGCATGGCTCTGTCATGGGGTTTTCACCAAGTGAATATTTGCAGTATTGGTTCTGAATGAAAATGGTGTGAATATGACATCCAACATATGAGTACTTTGTGCAGGTGTTTTGAAAACCAGACTTAACTGATTTTACAGTCAAGTAAAATGTTGCTTGCATTGTTATACTTAATTGGCCTTCTTAAAACAGTGATTTGTATATGTTAGCGAATTTTGACCAGACTTTGTATTTAGTTCCATACCAGTGAACAAGCTGACAGTAAGACCTTACACATGGATTTTAAGGTCAAAGGCCTTGACCAAGGTATTTGGTTGTAATGGCTTTTTAAATTGATATAAAAAAACAAGTATGAATGTATTTTTTAGCAAATTCCAGTCTTGGGATTTATCTGATGAATATCTTGAGTGATGCTTGTAAATATCTGTCGATTGTTTTCAATAAAATATTAACTTTAGATGTAACCAAACTTAGCAAATGGGTATGTTTTGACATTGAGATAAGTTGAATGATTTACCAGGGTCAAGTTCAATAGGCCATGACAAAAAAGTTTGTCCTGTACTTGTAGGTACATCTGAAATTTCACTGTAACACAATGGTTCACAAAGTGTCATATTACCAATTTTTAAATTAATTAAATACATTTAAAACAAAATTTGATAATTGTAAATAGATTACATTTTCTTACCTGTCAATTTCATAGCATTTTAAAATGTGCTCAAAGAAGCATATTTTCCAGAATGTTTCGGCTACATTCTACTCAGTCAAATACATCGCTGTTTTTCTACACATCCATGTTTACTTTGTAATGGCAATAAAATGTTTAAATCAGACACTGGAAGTTTCTAAATCGAAACTTTTATTTTGGTTTGAAAAATATTTAAACTGAAATTCAGTCAGTTCAACAGCTGTGTATTTTGCCAGGACAGTATTTGGGAGTAAATCATTTTGTTTAATTTATGGAAAACATATATTGATTGAAACCTATGCTTTTAACTGTGACTGTACTACTGTAGAGCAAAAGCAGGGTGTAGTAAATTTCATGTACACTTGTCATTATAATAATAAAAATACATGTATAACTGAACTGCTATTTATCATTGACTGGAACAAACCCATATCATTTCTAGGGGTGAAGGGATTTGCTATTATAATCAAACATACTACTATATGTACTTGTTTTTTAACTGCACAAGCAGTGTTAGTTATAGCCACAGTGTTCCTTTCAGTTAAATGTATTTCATTTGAGAGTTAGAAATGCAGACATGTGCTCCAAATCAGTCCCTCATATGCAGTCCACTTGTCTTTGTAATGATAAAGTTACATGTTTAGCTGTTGCTGTTATTATAGTTATTTGAGGTTTAATGCTATTTTGAAAGTGCATGATATGCTACACATGGCAGTCAATATAACTAGTGGAGGGAGAATTTTGAGGATAAGTTCCCTCAACCCATGGGAAGCAGCTGATAAGCTTTCTGACATACCCACATTGCCATTTGTCAAGGCCAAGACTCAAACTCATGCAAACTGAGGTGTGATGGCAATAGTCAGTACAGGCAAGCACTTTAGACCAATCCCACTTGGCCACCCAGTATCTCAGTGTATAGCTAGCAGTACTGTTGCTGTGTCCAAATTTGTCTTTTAACACAGTGTGTTATAGCAGAGTTTCACTGTATATAGTGAACATGTTAAATCAAACAAGTAAGAATTTTTTTGTTGATCAAGCATGGTATGTTGTACATAGTGGAGCTTATCAAGAATATCAGAGATGGTTTCAATACTTGGCCATTTTATCTTTGATTCCTGGAAATTCTTTTTACCCATTGTAGCATAACATTACAATATCCTTCCTGCTTTTTAAGTTAAATCCCACTGCGATTAGGGATGGAAACTGTAACAAGATTGAAACTAAATGGATGCTTGGATTTAATGACAGTGCAACACAATGTGAGGGTATGAAAGTTTATGAACAAACAAGATGAATAAATAAATGTTCACAACAACACATATGCAAATTGACTCACACACCCACCCACTACAAATAATACACTATTATTATATTGAACTTGTTACAGATACATGTATGTGTAACAACCAAATGCCACAAAATAAAGTATGGTTTAAATAACCACATGTTAAAAAGAAAATTTAGTATGGTTCAAATAAGTGTTACAAAGCAAATTGAGTATGGTTCACAATCACGTATCCTTGTAAACATTACACAGCGTAATGGTCCTTTTCCAGGAGTTGGGAATTTGCATCATAGTTCCTCATCCGTCTTCAGAATTATACATCCATATTCAACAATTACCACCAAGAAACAGATACACTGTCAGTTAAAACGGCTGCACTGTAACACCTGGTTCTTCTAGTCAATCAATCTATCCATACATGCAGGCAGACACGACAACCTTATGGCTAAAGTTCAAAGTAAGAGTATTGACACTCTCTGACAAGATCCAAGTAATCACTGTATCACATATAGCAATAAGCCTCCTATAAATGAATGAGGGAAAAAATGCACACGACTAAGGGTGAAGTACCTGTGCATACCATGCTATATGAGTATCTTGCCATGAGTGACCTATGACAAAATGCATTTTTTGTTCACTCATACAAAACAAAAACAAATGAACCACCCTAGGTAATGTTGTATGCGTCAAAGAACATAAACAACTAAATTGTTCCTAAGGCATACTGAAATAATTTCTTGCCTTATTCTGTGACAGAATTTTTGTATATTCTGATATCATCTTAAAGGTTATGTTGTATACCAACCACATCAGGGTAATATCTTTGAGGTCAAGGGCACTCTTAATGTTTTCTTTCTCATTATACTTGAGATTAAGCGGTGAAGTTCAGTGTACATATGCATAAGAGTGCAACCTACAAGGTCAAGGTCACACATTACTATTTGAATTTCCATGACATTTTCCATCATACTTTATAACTTCAGGGGGTTCCAAGTGGCCAAGTGGGCTAAAACACTCAATGTTATGGTTCACTGCCATTTCATAACTGTCTCTGTGTGTTTAAATCTCTGGCTTGGTCAGTATAGGTACATGAGAAAGTTTGCCAGTAGATTCTTTTTGATTGGTGCTTCTTTCCAGGGGGTTTCCCAGGTTCTTCCTCCACCATTTATACTGGCCATCATGAATAACCTATCTTGTGCTGAAAAATTGGTGTTAAACCCTACAACAACAACAACAACAACTATAATGGCAGAGCCCTTATTGTGTGTGTGTGTGTAAAATATTTTGTGTACCACAATTAGGTGCTATCAACAAGGTCAATTTCGTCAATGTCACAAATAAAGTATTTGAGTTTCACCGCATCTTTAACACATTAACCCCTAGATGTTTTTGTTCACATGAAATGAGAGTAGGAACACATTTCGGGTTCTACTTCTAAATATTGGTTAATTTTTGGTTTTTAAAAAAAGGGGTCTTCAAAATTAGGTTTTTCTCTCTGTATGTTGTAGTGCAACTAAAACGTCCAGATTTTTTTGGGATCATTATAGAGCTAAATCTGTCTACCTTTCTATAATCCCACCCACTTTAGTGTATCATGCATGACCTTGACACTACAAAGCTTGGCCGTAAGCTACTACCTCCTGCCCGGTAAATGTGGCGCCAGGGGATAATGTGTTAAGATAAATGAATGAATATTTATATACATTTATATTGTCAGTAAAATAGGTATTATATCTCTGAAGTTGTGTCTTCAAGGTCGGGGTCACAGACTAATATTGTAAGATTTCTATAGAGTTGTCATGATTGCACCATGAAGGATGTGTGCTTCACAAACTGACTGCATCTTTTATTCAAAATCAGTTATATCTTTAGGGTTAAGGTCACTGACACATTTGTCCCTTTTGCATTATGTTTTTATATGATCCCTTTCAGATAAAGAAACAATACCTAATTGATTTCCGTCTCAATCTGGTATCTTTAATTTTTATGTGTGTCCTTTTGTGCATAAGGGCATTACTCACAGCATGGGTCAATTCCTGGTTGGATGGAATTATAACTCTCTATCCTGTTTGATTATATTGGTGTCATGATGCACAAATTTTTATTTCAAATTATCATGTTTCTAAACATACAATATAAGATCAACAGAGTAGTATTGTCCTGTTTGGTAAATTCATGTCAGTTTATAATTGTATGTTTGTTCTGTGCATTTCTAAATAGAAATCCAGTTGGTTTATACTTACTGCTAAGTGTTAACTTCTCATCCACCACAAATCCTTCTCTTCAACTTGTTTCATCGGTGAGGGGGGGAGTGTCAGAGTGCATGGGTGCCTGACCAAATGGGTCAGAAATATGTGTTGTTTTTTGTTAGATTATGTTAGTTTCATCCATCCATCCATCAGAATTATTTTTTATTATTTGATCAGTTATTAGTATTGTATTCATTAGAATCGGTGTGTGTAGGGGGAATGAGAGTTATAACCAATGAAAATGTTTCACTTTATATTTCTGTGCTATCGAGAAGGATTTTTTTCACGAAGTGTATTAACCTTATTAGTTATAAGAGATGTGAGTGTCCTTTATTTGAGTTTGAGTAATACAATTTGACAATTTTCTGAGCCAGTTCTATAGTATTACCTTTGTGTAAAGTTTTTTACCCTTTTCAGTTAGTCAGTTCTGCTGAGTTGGAAGCAAAAGGTCAGCCCCGTTTGACTTGTGGGCAGTGGAATCCCCACCACAATTGTACCCAAATAGCGACAGCAAATGACACATTTATCCGGGGCTGGGATCTGCGAACCATGGAGTACGTTCTGTTGCTATAGCTGTTTTTTATGCATCCAAGATATTGCATTTTAATACATGTAATACTGTACTTTTTTTTTTTGTTTTAGATTTTTTCTAAAATTGAAAATACAAATCAATCTTGAATAATATTTAATATATAAAAGATTAAGAGTAAATTAACTGTTAATTTAATTTAATAGAACAATAAAGTTGTGTAATATTGCTTGCTATACATGTGTTTCTATCAGCAGTAAGATAAAAGTACAGTTTTAAAGAACTTTTGCACATTACATTTTGCAGTTGAAATCTACTGCCTTTGAAAAATACAGGACTTTTATATTTTTAAAGCATTCTAACTCCATATTGCAGAAATCGGTGGGAAGCAGCTGCTGGGGAATATCATTATATTACTTAAGTAGGCTACTATGTGCTAAGTATCTCACTGTTGAGAGATTAGTTCTAAATGTGAAACGTTGTATGCAGTGTTATAAGCAATAACAGGTTCAATGGTGGTTCATTATGTCTTTGAAGAAAAATTAGCTGCCCTTAGGTGGAGATGACATTAAAAGGAGAGACCAACCAAAAATTATTTCAGCAGAAACACTTGAGGTCATATATTTTAGTTTCTGACATGAATAATTGTTTTTGCTTTGTTCAAAATGTTTTTAGAGAAATATTTAAGGGTAAAATAGTTTTTTTTATTCAATTATGTAAAATTCCCAAAACTTGTGCTTTCTTCCAATGCAAAGAAATATGAGACTTGTAAATACATCAGAATTCCACCTCAGGAACTTCCTCCTCAGGGTAAGGGCAGTCAGCTGTTTTTGCCTCTTCTGATGATGATAAAGAAAGTACATTATCAATTCTTTCACAAAATACTAAGTGATTCAAGGGGAAATCTGGACCAGAAAATTATTGCGAACCTGTTAAGCGTGACACTTAATAATGACAATGAATATTATCAGTGGTCACCAGACAGTGATCTTAAGAAGAAACCTAAAAATGCTTGTTGATTTTAGAAAAAAAACTCTTTGCTTTGAACTATGAAGTATACAGCTCTTCCATTTTCATTTAATTTGCAACACACTGACTACTATCAGCGTATTATTAAAAATGCATTCATGTTCAAAACTGGTTGTTTTATTATGGTATGAAGAGAATACATATTATGTAACAAAATGCATTCATGTTCAATTCATTCTCTTTAAACCAGGTAAAATTTGTGTTGATAAATAAAATCTACCTGTTTAAAATCCTATCGACTGCTCAAAATTAGTAAATCTACTGGTTTGATATCCTGATTGTCTCTAAAATGTATCAGTTGTTTAAATCAGTACTTCACCTCAGTAAACAAAAACCTCATTGACTATTCCAGACAGGTATATGCTATAGAAAATGCCCATGGCCAGCTGGTACGAGACCTGGACTTCAACCCCAATAAGCAGTACTATATGGTCAGCTGTGGAGATGATTGTAAGGTCAAATTCTGGGATATCCGGAATGTGACAGAACCTCTTAAGGTTCTGTCACACCATTCACACTGGTAGGTTTTGAAATATCTAATGTGACTTGTGTTGAAATTTCCTTTGGTTCGGTACATTGCTCTTCACAAGAGGTCTTTTTTTTTCACATTACATTCACTGTTTAAATAAGTTCTTATACCACTCTCGGTAATAGGTAGGCCCCTAAAGATTTCATATCACAAACTTTCATTATAGGATTTAAAGTTCCTGTGTCATTTGCAGGGCAGATTCTTGCTATATCTAAAGCTATGTGTACCTGGAAGGCAGAGGTTGCAATACATATGTACTATATATATATGTACTGCTATGTGTACTTGGAAGGCAGAGGTTGCAAGACATAAGTATTTTTGTACATATGTACTGATATGTGTACCTGGAAAGCAGAGGTAGCAACACATATGTATTTTTCATACATTGGTACTGCATTTTGACTGCAGGAGGTTTATACAGCGGGACCCCGCTATAACTCGCCCCGTTATAACACGAATTCAGATATAACGCGGTCGTGGCATGGCTCCCGAAATTTCAGGTAATTTATTACAGGTATTTTTCTCAAAAACCCCCCAAAAAATCTTTTAAGTATGAAAAATAAAATACGTCAAGAGTTTAATTATCATTCTCATACTCATCTAAAAAGTGCGAAAAAGAACGTGTAGAAAATGTATTATCATTTTGGGGAGGAAATCACACACAAAATCGAATATAAAATAATCGTTGTATGGCTCCTAAAATGCCAAAATAAACATCGGAAATAATGAACCAACGAAATAACTGTACTTAATGAGAACTTTGATCTTTGTTTATTGTTGAAAAATGACAGCTCATAAGTGTCAATATTATTTTTACTGATCCCTGAGCAATGAAGCCATCGTGTCTACTTTGTGTTTGTCTTGAATACATTCTGAATACAATCATTGCTCTAATAATCTCCAATATATATTCTCTTAATTTCATACACAACTAAGCAACAGCCAATGCGGCGGTTGATAAAAGATTCTCACCAGAATGTATAAATCAATTAATTTAAGTACATTGTTTATCAAGTGAACTGCAGAGCTGAAATTGTTCAAATCTGGGGGCAACTATTTATACAGCATCAAAGAAACAAAAGCTGTCAACATGTGCATTTATCTTGGCAGTGTTGTTTTATGCAATCTGTTGACTAGTAAATTCGAATTCTGCAACTGATAACTATAATTGACTTTGCCAAGAGCAAATGTGACATTAGCAGAAAGCAGCTAAAAATCACAGAGTTTTTCAAAAAATAATAACTATTGACAGATGAGAAATGTAGTGGTATAAAATGTATACAGACACCGTTCATTAATCATCGGACATACTAATTCATCATTCATTACATACACCCGTTACGTAATTTTTGTTTTTTTCTTTTCATTGAATTCAGTCACATAATGATCTGTGACAAAATTATTGAATATTTTACATCCCTGTTTGGATATTTTTGATGGAAATATTTGTATTATGGGTTCAATGTATTTTACAAGATTCGCTGGTGAGTACACGGTGTTGATACTCTTTTCATGCAATAGATTATACATGTATATATAAATTAGACACGTGTATGTACCAATGCATGGTTCTCTGAATAAAGTAATATATTATATCTGCAATTTCTGTTACCACAGCAAATGTTTTTCTCATTTAATATATATTGATAAAAAATGGTAAATGTGCCATGGATTTTCGCACCCGTCTTTATGTACACCCCCCCCCCCAATTAAATCCAAAAATGTGTTGGTATTGTACATGGTTGCTTATAACACGGTTCGGTTCATAACACGGTTGGATTCTATGGCTCTCAACTACCGTGTTTTAGCGGGGTCCCACTGGATATGCCTCATATCAATTTGCATCCCAATCTAAATATGTTAAACAGATACATCTATGAATCCTATTTAGAAAATGTAATATTAACTTTCAGCATGGAAGATAAATTGATTGTCTAAAATTTGCGGCAATTATTGATGGCACGTACTCTTTCTCCACCCTCAGTGATAAATTTCTAGCTTTCCCACCACTCTCTGTTATGCATCCTAAAAGTTCTCAGATCACTACCACTAGTATGGTCCTAAGATTTGCTACAACTACTTGTGATTTTGCTCCATAAAGTTCTCATAAATAAGTATGGTAGATCCTTAGATTTCTGACAATGCTATCAGTGGGTAATGAAATAAGCATGTTATTCAAACTCTTTCAAGCAAATTTGAATTAAAATGATACAAGGCTAATCATTCGTATAAACAAATGATGTCAAAGCGTTGCCTTGTAGATTGGAAAAAGATTTTAAAATTGTATTGGTTTAGACAATTGATAATTTCTGTTTTTAATCAGTTTTTTTTCTTCTTCTGTATCCAAATGGCCTAACATCAGAGCCCTCATTGTGACTTAAAGTTGGAAGGTAAATTGCAAAAGGGGGACCTCAGGGTTACATTTTTTTTAAAGAAGTTGAGTGTAAAGTTAAAGGAGCTGGGTTCCCAGATAAGGTAAGCCTTGTAACATATAACTGTATGATGTAGTGTAGTTCCATGTTTTCTTTCTTCAGGGTGTGGTCTGTAAAATACAATCACTTCCATGACCAGTTGGTTTTGACATCAAGCAGTGATAGTTGTGTTATCCTGAGTAATATTGTGTCACTGTCCTCTGAGCCATATGGACATCTGGTGGATAATGAGGGAGACAGTGACAAGGAGGACATGGATGCAAAGGACAAGTGAGTAACATTTTGTCATTTTTGGCAGCAAGAGTGGGTAAGTTTATGGTGTCTGTTATTGTTATTTCAACTTCTCAGAACGTGCTTGACCAATCTGCACATCATGGATCATTGTGGCATCAGGCCATGCAGATTTCT
This sequence comes from Unio delphinus, assembly GCA_029339505.1. Taxonomy (NCBI): domain Eukaryota; kingdom Metazoa; phylum Mollusca; class Bivalvia; order Unionida; family Unionidae; genus Unio; species Unio delphinus. Next base: position 2,775,744 of record JAQISU010000018.1, on the reverse strand, counting down.
TCATTGGATGCCAGTCAGTTATCCAGTATGGCTGCAGTTACTAATGTAGAACAAAATGTTTATATGACTTCTTCCAGAAAACCGTTCAACAGGATTTGAAACATATGTCTGCAAACACTCTGGCATGAATGGGTTTGGCTTGTTTTATTTTACAAATAATGCTAATCTGCTATCAGATATGGTGCCCCATTACTAATACTGGAACCACAAAAATTTTGTACTGCAGTATACCATGATATTCATGAAAATGGTCAGTACATAGTAGATGAAATTGCTATGAATAAATTAATTGTTGTATAAATTGTAATCTAAAAGCTGTAACTAACATGGAATGGGATTGTGCTAATATTGGAGGGCATGCTGATGAGAAAAGGATGTGTCGATAATGAAACCTACAGTTTACTAGCTACACTATTAATGTAAAAGGCAGGTAAATTTGAATGGGATGCCAACACTCCGGAAATATAGAACACACTTACTCAAGAAAAAGAAAATATTTAGTGACTTTAGAGATTTTATAAATTCAAACAGAAAACAACTGCTCATGTAGAATCTTAAAGAAATGTTTTTTTTTTTTAAACTCACCAACAACAACAATATCTACTTTGTCCAAAATAAAGAGTGCTAAGCTAAAATCCAGTATATGCACCACTACAGGTAATTTAAAAATCTTGTTATTGTTGACAGTTTATGGAGATGATTTGAACACTCCAAAGTGAAAAAATGGTCTTATATTGAATTCTTTAAATTCTTTTCACTCAGTAAAGTGTCAGTCCTTTCTTGTTAAGAGTTCCATGTTCTGTAATATACTTTGTCTTGTCTTGCACTGGGTTATTGTGTATCAGTCATTGTGTGACTTAGGCTAATGATGCATAAAGGATTGGTAATGCTGTTCAGTGTATTTGATAGAAATTAGACCATATGTTACATACATACAGTTGATTGCTACAGCTGTGTTTCCCTCATTGCATATACCGTATTTTCCGGCCTATAAGTCAATGCGGAGTATAAGTCAAATTCACCAATTTGACTTATATTCCATCCTTTGTCCATATATGTCGATTCGGAATATAAGACGAGACCAGGTAAATATCTTTGCTTTGTATTTTACACTAGTAATGGTATCGTTGTATGATATTCCATATTACCGGCAATCGTGAAATTGCATTACCAGTGCTAACAAGTTTGTGATTTTACTTCTGAACAAATCACTGATATATTCTGTTATCAATTGACACAGCTGAATAAACAGTCCAGGCTTGTTTTATTATAATTGAAAGCACATCCATGTTGTAATTCATTTTATTACCTGTAGTTACGAACATAACTTATTTAACTTTCAATGACACAATCCATATATAAGTTGATTCAGAGTATAAGACGAAACCCCGACTTTCAAGTAAGAAAGTATTGACTTATAGGCCAGAAAATACGGTAAATGGGACTCGTTCCTTCCAATCTTTTTAGCTGTGTATGGATTCAGAGTAGTAATGAATTCAGTGTCTTTCTGTTACTGATAATTCTATGGACCATAAACTTATATAGTCAGGTAGAAGTAATGAAGCTAATAAGTAATGTTTATTTTATATTACAGAGAAAGTGTGCTTCCTCAAGATGGAGTTATAGCAACATATGAGGAACATGAAGATAGTGTATATGCAGTAGATTGGTCATCAGCTGACCCATGGGTGTTTGCCTCTCTCAGCTATGATGGCAGACTGGTTATTAATCGAGTACCAAGGGCAGAGAAATATAAAATTCTTTTATGAGTCCAGTCTGAGAAGTGCTTAATTGGAGACAGTTTTTATCTAGATGGTCTGCACAACCATCACAGTAATGTCATATTACAAGGCATTCTTCAAGGCAAAGGTAACAAGGAAACAATTCTACAAAAGCTTTGTCATCTGTTGGAAGGATCTGCTACAAAATATTTACTTCATGAACTTTAGCATCAAGACAAAAGGAGACAAACTTACACAGACTTGTGTTATATGAGTAAATAAATAACAGTGGGTTTATTAACAAACATCTGAGTAGTGAAGGATAATTGCTTCTCAGTCTGGTTATGGTGGATTCCAAAATCTTACTTTTATGATATGTGCCTGCTTAAGAGAAGTACCCTCATGAACAGGATTGACTGTACTATTTAGTAATAGAAGATTGCAGTTTTTATTATGTAGAACATTATATGGTGTTGGAATGATGGGAAGTCATGGGACTCATTATTCTGCAGTTCTCTGAAATATGTTCAGTCTGACAATATGACAACATATATACATAGTTTCCATACATAGATTCCAGATTTGTGTGTACTAATTTGAAAAAGAATTTTTGAGGACAGGAGCTATTATTTTTTTTATGTAAATCATAAGCTTTGTCTGCAAATTCCATTCAGCTACTTAATCCATAATGCAAATTGTTGCTACTTAATCCATATTGCAAATTGTTACTACTTAATCCTACAACATCAAAGTATTCACATGTGTACTACCTCTTGACAGTGTATGAATAGCCAAATCTTCCTGTGGGTTGGTGGTTCTGTCAAAGGGTTTTTCCAGATTGTTTCTCCACTAATGGCATTAAACCTACCAAAACAACAACAGTTGATTAATTCTTCATTGTTCATGAAAATGGTTATACATGGTTTGCTTGGTTTCACTTTTTTTGTTCCATGGTTAATTATTGGTTTTGTTCAATGATTTAACACAATATGACATGTTAATGAACTATTATTATGCAAATGACAAGAATTTTCATAATTAATAAGTATCAAATGTGGTTTTTGAAAAAAAAAAATACTGTGTAAGATGATTTATGTCATGTACCAGACTACAATTAATGACAGTACAGCTGCATACATGAACCCAGGACTCAGTTCAAATCATTTAGTGCTCTCAGAAGTTACATATACAAAATAATAGTGCAATTTAATTACCCAGGTCAGCAAAACTCAAAGAAGATTAAAGGAAGTAAACCTGATTGTGAAGTAAATAGAATGGGACCCTTGTACATGGAGGTGTATTTTTTATTTTTTTTGCTCTATTAGAGTGGCTTTCAAAACCAAAGAAAACATTTTCAACCTGATTGTTAAACTTTACATATTTTTGTCATAATGGATGGATCCTATTTAATTTATATTTAAAACATCTTTTCATAATGATCAGTCTCTGTCACTTGCATGAAGGACCAAATCATTTCAAGCTACATTAAATAGAGTCCTGAGTATGTGTATGACAATGATTCATGTAGATCTTTGGTTTAAGTGATCAGAATAATTGAAACAGATTTTCAAGTACAAAACTGCAACATCATAAAATAACTGCTGCTTTCCAAGTAATCCCTGAGCCTTGCCCTTATCACAACCGATAAGGTAAACCCCACAAGGTCAGATTAAAATTGTCAATTTCTCTTCATTTCAGTAACTTATGAGAACAATCTAAGTTTATCACTGACCTTTTGAAAGCTACATTAAAACCTTTCTACTTTTCATAATAAATGCTTTTTTGTATTCCCATGTTAAATGAATGAGAAATTCTGATTTTCTATTGTATACTGTATATAAGTTTGTTCCTTTATCTAGCCATCTTCCTGGGGCCATGAGACTCATTTCAATAAACTTGATGAGAACAAACTTGCTGTGTGGGTGCTTCTTTGGATAATGTATACATACCAAAAAATGAACAATGTGAATTATTTTAGGTGGTTTATTCAACAGTTTGATGAAGTTGTGTGAAAGCTCTGATTCAAATACCTTTTTTGTCTGGATGATTGAATTTTGGAGTTGTGTGACTATGGGTCTGGATTTAGAGGATTGACCATGTGTCTGAATTTAGAGGGAAGGTGTGACTGTGGGTCTTAATTTGGAGGTGTGACCATGTGTCTGAATTTAGAGGGAAGGTATGACTGTGGGTCTGAATTTGGAGAAGTGACCATTTGTCTGAATTTAGATGGGAAGTGTGACTATAGGTCTGGATTTGGAATAGTGACCATGTGTCTGTATTTAGAGGGGAAGATGTGACTATGTGTCTGGATTTGGAGGGAAGGTGTGACTGGGTCTGGATTTGGAGGAGTGACCATGTGTCTGAATTTAGAGGGGAGGTATGAGACTTGGATTTGGAGGTGTTTTTGGATGGACAGTCATAGGCAGGTTTTTGTATAACCTGTGTGCTGCTGTCTGAAACATTGGCCTTGCAGAAAGATAGTGGTTGTCTCGTGTTGAGGGACCAAAGTTTTGTGATCAACAGTGTCTACAGTATTAAAAAAAATGGTGGCTCTTGAGCGATTTTTCAACAGACTGGCATGAGATGGCCATGTGAGGTGGCTCCATGATCATCTCACAGAGTGGTGGGACTGGAAATTTTTGTTGTGGTTGTCATCTGGATCCCACCAGTTATGCATTCCATTTTTTTAAAATTTATTAGCATCACTTTTTGCTGTTATAGGGTTTAATACCATTTTTAAGCATAATATAGGCCATACGTTGCAGCCAGTATTAATTGTAGAGGAAGAACAATCTTTTGTTTGTTGGCATCCATTAGTCTCGAGAGAAGATGGAAGTGCAAGTATAGTTTGTCCTTGCCGACTTTGAAACCAGTGATCAGAGCATGTCCCCAACTGGGCCTGTCTAGAGCAAGCTCTTCCCAGGTGTTGACATTGATGTCATGGGCTTTCATGTCGCACTTGCAGACATCCTTGAAGCCGTCCAATCAATCTTTTGCCACATTATCACATTATAAATAACCATCTCATTCATGAAATTCATCCAGTCGCAACCTAGATCATCCTGTTACACGGTGACTCCCTATCTTCATGAACCACAGAATGAATGCTTTGCATATTACCACTCTGGAGGCCATATTTCCAATCCAGTTTTGATCAGTTTTGATCAAACTTTGAATATATGATTACAATTTTCATTATTTTGTATGAGTTTGATAATGAGTGAATCAACACATATTAATGAAGCGATATGTATCTGATTGGATGAACTAATTGCAACTATGGATGCCATATTTCTGATTCAGTTTCAATCAATTTTGGATTGTCTGCTCATATCATCTAGATCTCTGATCAGTAATGAGCATGATCTACATATAATGTGATCTTGCGTCTGATTGGCTGAAATTATTATCACTATAGAGACCTTATTTTATTTAGCTGATTTTGATCAATTGTGGCATTATTGCTCCTATCTTAAACTCTCACTAGTTTCAATATGATTGATAAGTATGCATATTAATATGCTGATCAGAAGGCCATATTTTGGATCCCAGTCTGATAAAGCATGGAATGTATGATTATATTACCAAGAATTCGGATTTTACAGAGTGAGTGAGATAAATGGTTATTATTGAGATATTGCATTGGATTGGCTATGATAGTTACATTCCAGACCAAGTTTTTTTTAAAATTTTGGAATATGGCTGTGTATCAGCAAGATCTCACAAATAATAAAAATTGAGATCCATACTTATCAATGCAGTGATCTTGTTTGTTTGTTTGTTTTTTATGGTTTAACGCCATTTTTAAGCACAATATAGGCTATACATGGCGGCCAGTATTAATGGTGGAGGAAGAAATAGGAAAAACCCCGGAAAGAACCACCAACCCACGAGAGGCTACTGACAAGCTTTCTCACATAACTACATTAGCCGAATCTTAGACTTGAACCCACGCAGACAGAGGTGAGATGGCAGTGATCCGTAACGGACAGCACTTTAGACCACTCGGCCACTCTGGGCCCCGCAGTGATCTTGAGTCATATTGATGGGGTTTGTTACCACACCAGTATTATGATTCACTGGTGATCAAACTCGGTAAATAAGTTTGTAATATCAAGATCTGCAATAAGTACAATTATGAAATTTGCCATGATTATTATTGTGGTAATATGTAGCTGATTCTCTGAGCTGCCAAAACTCTAGTGACTTTGTGGTCTGATTTTGATCAACCTTGGTAAATATATTTCTGTCATCAAGTTGTCTTTTGAGTATATTTATGAGTGAGGTCTATTCATTTTAATGAGGCGATCTTGCACTTAATTTTATGAGCTTCTTACTATTCAAAAGTTTTTGTGATCTGATTGATTTAAACCAACTTTATACAAAGATTAATATCATCAAGATCTTGGTTAATTTGATTAACTCCATGACAATAAGGCTAAGTATGCAAATGTTACAGCCTATTGTCTGCCTGGAGTTGTCTTTATGTCGACATTTGCATGTCAACACTCCTGAAATCACTTTTATGTATCTGAATTTCATCTAATGTGGAATATCACTTGTTTGTATCATCAAGATCTCATATCAGTTCAGATATGAGCAAATAACTATGCATATGAATCCAATGATCTTGCTTCTGATAGGTTGAACTTGTTACCACTCTGGAGGCCACATTTCTGATCTGATTTCATTCAAACAGAGAATTTCTGCTTATATCGTCAAGCTGTCAGATGACTTTGTTAATACAAAATCCATGCATATTAATGAGGTGATCTAGCATCTGATTGAAAGATATTTTCAGATCCAGATTTTATCAACCTTTGAATAAAAGCTTTTGTGATCAAGATCTTGTACATGTTCCACAATGCATCTTGTATAAATGAGGTGATCTTGTATATGATTGGCTGAACTTGTTACCATTTGGTGTAGCCATATTTGTGTTTCCCGTTTAATCAGATGTGAAATATATTATTACATCAGAAAGGTCTTGGGTGATTCATTAATGAGCAAGATTAAATAAGGTTATCTTGCATCAGATTTGCTGAGCTTGTTACCAATCTGGAGAATAAATATTTACCAGATTATTCTAAAGCTTGGTAAACAGCTTATGTGATCAGGGTTTTAAGTTCTATAATAAATTAAGTCTATGCATGTTGATGAGTTTGATTCTTTGAACTTTTTATGCAAGAATATAGTGAAAAATGTAAAATTTACATGATATTTCAGCAGGTTGTTTTCTTACTTTGTTACATAATGCCTGCTTTGGTTATGGTAAATTGTAAACTTTTAAGTTATACAAGCCACATGTGCCATATCAGGCATTGAAGCCTCTTGTTTCTCACAATATTAATTTATATTTTCAAAATACACTGGACAACAAATTTTTACAAAAGTCATGTTACTAAAATAAAATTAGTCAATTCTTATCAATTTTTATGTGATGAACACGAATATGACAGTCAAATTGCAAAATTGGCTCTAGTTTTTTTGCAATCTGCAAGAAAATAATGTTTACATAACGAAATGCATTCCAATAGTAAAAGGTCAACTGTAATAGCCTACCTATAAAAAAATCAAGTCATTGACTACATCTTAGGTTTCTTCGCCTGTCTCTTGTACAGCTGTTCTGGAGCATCTCTGAGGAGTGTCCAGCAGTAGTCAGCCAGCATTGTAGTGGACCATTTTCCTTGGTATGTTTGTTCCATTGTTGCGATATCTTGATGAAAACGTTCGCCGTGTTCATCACTAACAATACCACAGTTGCTAGGAAAGAAATCCAAATGGGAATGAAGGAAGTGAATCTTTAGAGACATATTGCAGCCAAGTTTCTTATACTTCATCAACATGTCTTCTACTAGTTCCTTATAGTTTTCTGCCCTAACATTTCCGAGGAAGTTTGTAGAAACTAGGCAAAAAGCATTCCGTGCTTGTTTCGCGTCACCTTTCAGCAAGTTCTTGAACCGGTCATCTTTGAAAAGCTCTCGAATCTGAGGACCCAGAAAAACTCCTTTAATCTTTGCTTCGCTGAGTCGAGGGAATTTTTCATGCAGGTATCGGAATGCTGGCAAAGTCCGATCAATGGCTTTCACGAAGTTCTTCATCAAACCTAGTTTGATGTGAAGGGGTGGTAGCAAGATTTTCTGAGCCTCAAACAGAGCTGGGTGTTGGATATTCTTCTCTCCAATGGCTACATTCTGCCTGTGAGTCCATTCCTTCCTCATGTAGTGCATTTCCCTTGCTCGGCTATCCCACTCGCATAAGAAACACATGTATTTTGTATATCCTTGCTGCAGTCCCATTAAAAGGGCAACTACCTTCAAATCACCACAGAGGTGCCAGCTGTACTTGTTATACTCAATGGAATTCAGTAGCTGCCTTAAGTTATCATATGTCTCTTTCAGCATACACTACTGGAATAGATGGAAGAATGTTTCCATTGTGAAAAAGCACAGCCTTGAGACTCAGTTTCAAAGAGTCCACAAATAGTCTCCATTCTTGTGGGTCATTAGTGATTTTTAAAGCATTCATGAGGCCCTCAATATCGGAACAGAATATCAGATTACTTTCCTTTCTGAAGAAAGGCTCCAATTGCTGGTGGCGCTTTCGATATGCAGTAATTGTGACATCTTCTTCTAGAAGATTTCATTGTTGGAGTCTTGATCCTAGCAATTCTGCCTTGTTCTTTGATAAGTCCAAATCACGAATCAGGTCATTTAGTTCTTCCTGTGTTATTCTGTGTGGGGTTGATGATGCACCACAGTGAAAATCTGGATCACTGCATGCTGATGGACCAGGAGAAGAACAGGTCGACTCACCTTTGTCTTCGTCAGATGAATCAAGAGAATATTCTGCTGAAGGTTCTGGAATAGGAAGTCCCTCACCATGTGGAACTGGTCTCAATGCAGACAGGATGCTTGGGTAGACTATTCTCGACTTCTTTCGCTTCGTTATTCCGCCGGAAAGAGGAGGAACCAAGCAGAAGTAACAGTCATTTAGGTGGTTGCTTGGCTCTCTCCACACCATTGGGACTGCAAACGGCATTGATGACCTTTTGCAATTCAACCACTGTGAAAGCTGTGTTGTACATGTAGCACAGCATATATGCGGAGCCCAAGGCTTGTCTTGGTCACCAACCTTGCATCCGAACTAAAGATGATATGCCTTCTTCACTTGAGAATTGATACTTTTCTTCTGGTTGGCAAATGTCACTTCTCCACAAATATAGCAAAAATTGTCCGCGGTATTAACACACTTTCGAGGCATTACTGTTCTTTATTGTACGTAAATGGATAAAATAATAAGTTTTATGTAACAGTAGCTTGAACTGTCTCGCACAACGTCTAAAATATTTTAAATGCTGAACCTATCTGATTTGGCTTTATATAGTACACTGCTTACGTCAGCTTCAGTAGCCGCCTGGCATTAGTATAATAGGCCTACACATGTATAGTACACAGCTGACGTCAACTTACTTCAGCAGCCGCATGGCATTAGTATTGCATTGCATCAGAAAATGATGCAATCAACTGTGGATGATGTGAGCATGATGGTATTATGCAATGTTACATCATTATTCCGGATGTTGCTGCAGTCCTACTGGAGAAATTTACACAGTGAAACATAGAAAATGAGGTATATGAATATCTTCAAAACGAGAGCCAATAAAACATTTTCACGGTTATATTCGTGTTCGGCACACCAAAATACTACAGATTAGGGCATTTTCAAGTCAGTAATGATTTCACTGTTGACCAGTGATATCAAAGATTGTTTCAAATGAAAGTGCTGGACATATAACTATTGGGACATCTTATTATCAAGCATCATATTAAGGCTTAAAGTTTCTCCTTATTTGACAACACGGTATGCAAGTGGCTAATGACAGCTGTATAAACAAATTTTGTGGATATCATTTACAAGGAGTGCATAATGAAAGGCTAGGACCAAAACTATATTTGAGATGTGGTGTTGGAGTTAGAGGAGAAACACAGTTGCATGTGCAATGCGGTCGTAAAAACATTCAGAGAGGTGAAGCGATATTATGATATAAAAAGATAACGACAATAATGACAAATTTTTAAGAAACACTGAAGATTATATAGCAAGATTTCAATATATATATATATATATATATATATATATATATATATATATATATAGAGGAAAAAGAATTTCTGAGACATTCTATCTTAAAAAGTATTAAGCATCTCGCATAGGTAAAATCAGATACTGCCGACAACAACAAAAACAGTCGGTGTTATCAGTGATTATTTACTACAGTCCTACCCGTTTATATCGACATCGCTTATCTCGACAAGCCGCCTATGTCGACAAAAAGGCAAAGTCCCGGTCCCATGGTCTACTATTACTATCAAATTGTCATGCCTATGTCGACGTCAAGATAAAAGAAAAACGTATATGTCGACAGAAGCCCTTGGTCCCAGCTTGAACAAATCCTTTGTTTTCAAAACGTTTATGTCGACAAGCTGCCAATTAAGACCAATACTTTGTTCAACAATTAGTTGATCTTGCCGCCAGGCTTTAATGTCGCGGTCGGATAAAAAAAAACAAAAAAAAACCATAGCAGCAATTTTTCTCACCACTCTGCAGCTAGTTAAGTCTTTGATCTTGCCACCTAGCTTGTGGGTCATGTTCTTCAAATGTACTCTTACAATGACAGCATGTACATCTGTGGGTCATTCAGCCACTGAATTTTCTGATTGTAAATATATCAGCACAGCGAAAAGGATCAATTGATGAACACAATTTCCCAATCAACAGGTGGTCGAAGCAGGACTAGCAAGCCCTTAAATTTGCCGTCCAGGAAATTGATGCGTACAGAGGACTCCTGTATACGTGATTTTGTGAATCCCATATATAAAAATTGCGTGAAAATACGGATTACACGTTTCCGAGACCTTTGAAAGTGATCGGTGATTTTCGCTGTGAAAGTTTCGTTTTTAACTTTATTTACATTTACGATGGCTACCGACAGAAGGGTAAAACGCAAATTAAATTTACAGTCTTTGGAAACTAAATATCTGGCTGTTAATAAAGTTAAGGGATGAACATCTCGTAAAGAGGTCTGTGAAATTTTTTCATTTAAAATTAACACGTCCAGGAAGAATGAAAGCTGCAGAGTCTATAAAGAAAGACTAAGTTGAAGGTAACTGCGCTCCCCTAAGTAAGAAGCAAGACTGGTACATTTGAAGACGTGGAGGAAGCATCTAAACGGTTCACGGTTCAATTAAGTATTATCGAAAAAGCTTAGTGTGGAGAACTTCGCTGCAACATGTGGTTGGTGCAGTCGCTTTAATGTTCGTCATAACATCGGATACAAAAGTATTTGTGGAGAATACATGTACTGTTGACAGTTTTTCATTTCCCTGTGAATAGCCATATCCCCTTGGTACCCTCAATAACATGGGAACAGACTGACCGATATCTAGGCTGATTTTAGTACATGTACTTGAAGCATGCAACTAACAACTAGACAAACACGTGCTAATGCTGACATTGAATCTCTCATGTTTTTCATATCTGGATTTGACCGATGCAATATTTTATTGTGGACTTTATTACACAAAGGTAACCAAAATGTTATTTGTCAATATACAAGTGTATTTCACTCTAGTTTTGTCCCCACATACTAAAAATTTACATTGTTTTTTTCAAAGTGTAAATACTACTCACTGATGACCGGTTACCCCTTACTGAAGAATTTGACTTGCATTTTTTTTTTTTGAATCCCCCCCCCCCCCAAACACTTATCTCGACATCCGCTTATCTCGACAATATTTCCTCGGTCCCGAGGATGTCGAGATAAACGGGTAGGACTGTATTGGGAAGAATAAGATATATCTTTGTCACATATTTATATCAAGTCGTTCTCACGCAACTCTCGCGGAGGTGGAATTGTTGTCATCATAAAGAATTCCATGATAAAATGCCATAAATACAACACAACCTTCAATTTCTGCCACACATTGTTTGAACTAGTCCAAACAACACACACACTGGAACAAAGGTCAATCCATTTTTTTTTTCTCTACCGCCCTCCTCCTAGTACAAAAAACAAATTGACTGAATCTCTCTTTTTGGAGCAGTTTCCGAATCTTATGGAGTATGGAAATTCGATAGGTGGCAACCTAATTATTCTTGGAGATTTCAACTTTCACTTTGACTGTCCTGGAAACCTTTACACATCAAAACTTCTAGATTCCATTCATGTTTTCAATCTTAAACAGTCAGTTAACCAACCCACCCATAAACTTGGTCACATTTTAGACTGGATTCTTCATAGACCTGATGATAATATTATGCAATCCACCCTTGTATCCCACAAACTTGTAATAAGATGACCTCTGAATTATATGCCTTATCGATCCTCCACCATTATTTGTTTCTAAGAGAAATCTCTGTATGATAAATAGAACCAAATTCATGCATGACTTCCAAGAAAACCTAACAACTTACTTACATCCTACAGAACAACTCGATAACTGCCTGCATTCATTGCTTGAAAAACATGCCCCAGCCATCAAATGCAGAGTATCAATTTAAAAAAAAGTGTTCTCCATGGTATAGCAGTGTTAGGGACCAGCTTTGCACTGCTAAAAGACATTGGCGAAAAGCAGAGAGACTTTGGCTTTCCACCAGACTCACTATTCATAAAGAAATCTATGAATCCACAAAAAAGAACGTCACAGAGTCCATTTAGCAAAATTATTCCACTACAGTACTAAGATCATGGAGAGTTGCAGCTGCAAAGAGCTCTTCAAGATAACTAACAAACTAATGTCAAGGAACAAATATACACCACTTCCAACTACCTTCTTTCCAGTAGACCTTCCGGACCTATTTGCAAATATCTTCCGTGAAAAAGTACAAACCATTAGAGATTTGCTTGACAAACACAATTTCAGTTGACTCGTCACCATACAGTTATGATACAGAATTTCAGTGACAATCATTAGGAGCATTTGAACCTGTCTCTTCTGTTGATTTACTATGGACAATCGTGATGAAGAGTGCACCAAAGTCTTGTGAACTTGATCCAATTCCGACATCACTGCTGCTTGAGTGCTTAGACCCAATATTGCCTTCACTAACTGATGTTATTAGTATCTCTCTCTCTTACGGGGGAATTCCCATCATTTTTAAAAACTGCCTTTGTAAAGCCTCTGCTGAAGAAACCAACACTTGACCATAACGATTTAAAGAACTACCGCCCAGTTTCTAATCTCTCATTCATATAAAAAATCTTAGAAAAAGTTGTTCTAACCCAACTTTTTTTTATTTGAATTCAAACCGTCTTTTTAGCAATGTACAGTCTGCATATCACCCTTGCCACAGTACTGAAGCTACTCGTCTGAAAGTATTTAATGACATTCTCTCTGCTTTGGATAGCTGAAAGATTACAGTCCTCACCCTCCTTGATTTGTCTGCAGCATTTGACACAATAGACCATGATATATTACTTCACTGTCTCCAGCATGTATTTGGCATTCACAATATAGCCTTACAGTGGTTTAAGTCCTACTTAATGAACAGGACACAAATTTTATCTGCAAATTGAATACATTCTAGCCCAGTTGATATAATGTTGTGGTGTTCCAGAGGACCTGTTCTCTTCATTCTATACACTCAGCCGCTCTCAAGTGTCATAGATCATCACTCAGTGTCTCACCAATTGTACATTGATGACACCCAAATATACAAGTCCAGCCACCCAACTGAAGTTGATGCTACCATCCATGGAATAGAGAGGTGCATTTCTGATGTGAAATCATGGATGACGTGTAACAAACTGCCAATGAAAGGTGATAAAACTGAGGCCATTCTCATCACAACACAAAGACTTTCTCATTCACATCCTTGACCTCAGACAATAAATATCAGCAACACAACATTAAATTCTCAGTCAGTACGAAACCTAGGTGTTACTCTAGACAGTACTCTCGCATTGCACCAACATGTCATGAACTTATGCACATCTGCGTATCTTGAACTGAGACATATCAGTCCCATTCGCAAATATCTTTCAGTTGATGCCACTAAAACACTTGTGTGTTCATTAGTACTTTCAAGACTGTACTATTGTAACTCAATTCTGTCTGGATTGTGACAATATCTACTCCAGAAAATTCAAAAGGTTCCAAACACAGCTGCTCTAATCAATTTTAGAGTACCTCGATCAGTGCACACCTCACCACTGCTCTGTACCATACATTGGCTTTCCATTCGATACAGAATCAAACACAAAATTTGTTCTCTGTGCTATGTTTCAATGACAGACTCCAGTCCAACATACCTATCCGGCCTTACCAATGTGTATACACCAGCAAGATACTTACGCTCCTCTTCTGACAGTCGTATACTCATTGTTCCCAATATGAAAACGAAGTCAAATGGACAATGTTCTTTTGCATACCAGGGCCCGGCGATGTGGAACGAATTGCCCATTGAAATTAGGCACAAAGACACATTGGCCCCATTTAAGTGTGCTCTTAAAACTCTCCTTTTTCGACTGCAGGAATAAACCTAAGAGACCTAATAATATTTTGTATCTTATATGTTTTCAGCATGTTTTTATGTTTTCCAATTTCGTGTTTTTGTTATTTTTTTCTGTAGTGTATTCATATCATTATAGATGTTGTAAAGCACTTAGAGCTTCTAAAGATTAGGAGCTATACAAAGTCATTATTATTTTTATTATTATTATTATTATTATTATTATTATTATTATTATTATTACATGTATTATTATTTTCTGAATATTAAATATTATTGAAGGGAGATAACTCTGTCTCATTTCAGTTGAATAATACAGTAGTTATGTCACTTGTTAATGCTACTAGCAGTAAGAAGGGGTATAACGCTATTGCAAATCTTTCTCCTGGTCACGTATGGACTTGTACAATGAGGACCTTAATTCTTTTTGCCATCGTAATTAATTAATTAACCATCTGTGTGATAATAAATATCAGTGAAGTAACATAATTGTATAATGTTCAAATAGATTTTTAAAAAAAAGAAAGAATTAGAATGAAAACAGGAGTTCATCTCAATTTTTCTCCTAGTTCCAGTAAATATGGAATCCTTTCAAATTAAAAGAAAGGATATTTACGGTTTCTAACTTATAAACGAAATCAAGGCAGTACACGCTGTTACATGTACAATACAGCTAAGCTATATTTAGATATGTTATACAAGAGTACACATGTATTATATAACTTGCAAAGTCAAGGCTGACATGTATACACACAATTATTTTATACAACATGTTTAAAATAAATTCCCTCCGTAATTTTACTCAGTATAATAACCATCTGGTGCAGTCCAGCATGGTGACTTCATGATAATTTTTTTAAAGCGTAAATCTGTAATATTGGAACATAATGCATTGCTAACGCGGCTCGAATCTCCGTGATTGACAACTGTCGGCAGTTGCGAGAAAAAGGCTATTTTTCGCAAATGATATCAAACATACTTTTAGTTTAATTAATTTGGAGTAGTTCTTGCGATGTTTACATTATTATTATTATTATTATTATTATTATTATTATTATTGTTATTATTATTATTATTAAGTCAGAAGTAGTCATTGCCTCATCGTTAATCTTAATCATTTATGTGAACCCGCTATCTGGTATTATTCCGTTGTTAAGACCCGATGATATCAATGAAGATAATTTGGAGTATGCTTGAGTCGCTGTGCGTAGTTTTATTATGTACTCCTTAATATTTAATTTCGCTACATGTAGATATTTTTGGTCAATTACATTAAGAACAAGATAAATTGTTGTTGCAGCTGAAACACAAATTGTTACAACTACTAGTGCCATCACTAGCGATGTTATTGTTGATAGCAATACATCGATTTCATCGATAATAGCCGACACCGAATACACAATTATGTCAACGACAACTACACGTCTGCGATAATTTTTTTACTTTTGCTGTATACCCATCAACGTATTTTTTATAGCTTAGTTTGCCATACATGCAACTAATTGTATCTATACTGTTGCTCGTTGATTGGAGAGCTCATTTTCTTAAGTAGGTGGTAGTTTAGCGATTAATTCAGGACACCAATATTAAGTCAAGCCGATTTTTTTTTTCTTCAGGTTCCAATTCAAATGTTACGTCGTTGTTTTGATCTAGTAGTACCAACAAAGGTCCAGAAGATTTTGTTAGTGAATAACTCCATGATATTTTAGTTGCTACTGTAAATACTGTATCACCTAGTACCGACAGCCTGTATAACCCGGTAACCTCAGCGTGATATTTAATAAATGTATCAGGCGGTGACCACAATACTGATTCAGAAGCCACTGTATATACTATGTTGTCGGTGATCTTTTTAATGTCAACGAGTTTAATATTCATATCCGCTGAACTTTAAAAAAATAAAAAAACTTAATGTTTCTATTCACGTTTCTACGAAAACTCAAGAACGTGTTTGCATTATTAGAGTATGCAGTTTTAAATGCAGTCATTTAACTACTGCTTGTTGACGAATTCATCCTTGGGAAGTTTCTATCATCAACTTATTTCTTCGTTTCAGCGTCATTCATTGATTGCGGTTTTCCAACACCAGAAATTTTATTATTTGCCATATTGAAAGGACCAATCATTGTATCACCGGATTTTTGTACTCGATTGCGAATATTCTTATATCGTTTACATAACAATACCGGGCTTAATTTTTCCATTACAATCAATCACAGCTATTCTCTTTTCGGTTACTCCATTAATTCTGACGAAAATATCTTATAATGAAAGATTACTCGTTTTTAATCATCCTTGCTTATCTTGAAATACAACCACTTCGTTTGGATCCACATTTGCAAGATTTAGTAATTCGTATATTTCATCACTAATTATTTTTTTTTTACATTTCTGTGTGATAATCCGTCAGTTGTATGTTTTTGTTTAGAGGGAGATCTTTCATAAATATCTACCATTATACTTTTTAAGATCTGTTTAAAACGATAGCGGTTACTTGTGCATTCATGTTCAACTTTATGGGGTGGTTTGGTTGATTTTGATACAGCGTCGAGTACAGCAACTGCTTCACGGTCGCATATTATTATCTGTTATTATCTGTGTTCGTAATGTTGAATACCAGATCGGCATATTTTGTGTGTATAAAACATAAATTCCTTTGGCGGTGGAAGTACGAACAAATCAAAATAAACAGATCCACGTGGATCAGTTGCGTATGCAACCCAATGAGCACCTGGACCAGAACTATTATGAAGATTAGTGATACCGGTTTCAATTTCATTGTGCTAGTTAGGTAATTTATCGCGCATAAAATAACCTCTAAAGTTTTTTATTGTTAATTTTCAACAGCAATAATATAATCATAATTTGACATTGAAATAATATTTGTTGTGTCTAACAAACTGTTTCTGGAAGTTTCACACCTTTTCCGTACCATGAGTGCGGAGTTCAGGAAGTCTTTGACCCTCTCTCCTTTTTATATATACTTTTCATGTTGATTTCTTTAAAGCAAATCCAGCAGCGGTTCCGACAGCACCCAACTCAGCAGTTTTTACTACAGCTGGTGTATCAGCAGCTATTATAGTTGCAAAATGTAGAATTATACCACCTGTTTAAATTGAATGGTTAATGGAACTCGGAGAAAGATTGAGTTGAACTCCTGTTTTTTTTTTAGTCTAAAGCTCTATTTAACTGTTTAAGCTGAGTTTTTGGTTAATGATAATTTGTTTGGACCACCACTAGCAATTTGATCTTTCTGTAATGTATTTTTGTTCCGCATTTACTTGAAAGAGTTGACTGCAATTTGTTTAAAACCTGATCTGGAGTCAATGTGACCTTAACGCGACTATATGACATTTTAAAAAAAGCGATTAATTACATTTATATAGTTTCCACTGGAGCGTCTCATTTGTCCAGCAGGACCTTTAAGTAACATCGATTTATAATTGAGTATAACAGCAATTGCTCTGTAACCATCAGCTGGTACTTCGTTTACGCGGACTCGAAAATGTATATCAACGACAGTTTGTCGTGTTAAATCAAGATGCTTCAGCGAAATGTGATATATTATATATAATTTGTAAAATCTTAATATTTTGATCACGTCCCATAATGTCATCAAGCGACGATAAGCTCATGTAGCATAATTTGTAGTATAATCTAACAATATATAATCAGCTGGTTCTTGTTGGTCATTTATTCTTAAAGAAAACTAGTTAACTCTGAGTTAGTCAAATGTCATATGACTATGTTCTTGAATGTTTAATTTATTGATATTCTGCAAAACAATGAAAATATGTCGTGACCCAAAAGCACACTGTTGTGTTGCTATATGCCAGGTAAATACACTTCGAACGGTGCTTTGAACACTGTATGTGGTCACTTTTAACCACGACAATATTGATTTACCACCATAAAAGCAAGTAATGTGTGTTCTTCAGCAATCGTTGGAATCATTACGAACAACCACAATGAGAGTTTTGTTATATTTACTTTACTAGCATCATGAACACCAACGGCCCGCCAAATTGAGTCATTATCATCATCTTGTTTTACAAATACAACTGTGTGTGTTTAACCCCGAAAATAATCTTTCTAACATTTGTACAAAATATTAGACATTGAAATTACACACAGAATCTTCTATGTCCTCCTTACAAACGTTGATACACGTGTTGAAAATCCTAAATTGAAATTTGCATTAACGCTTCCTATGACATCAAAATCACCAGCTGGCCTCGCTGCATTCAAAATTTCTAATCGATCTACGTCAAAACGTCAAAACGAAGGTTGTTAGGACAAGAAATAAGACCACTTTCTTTGGTCGAAATACCACTTCCAGTAGCGCTAGGAGGATCTTCTGGATCGCAATATTCTTTTTGTTAAAAACCACTAAGACAAAAAACAGTGACTCAGATGCGTAGCTAGAGCATTTGGGGCCCGAAGACAAGATTAATTTTTATTACACCCCCCACCCCACACCACTCAACTCTGAAACCCATTATTTTTCCCCTCTACTCTGGCGCCCGGGGACATCTGTCCACCTCTGCACCCCCCTCCCCCTGCTACACCTCTTCAGTGACTTATTAACTAACCCATTTAGAGAAACTCTCGGTTAGTTAGAGGCTTCGCCTTCGGTTTAGCGCTAGTGACCTTATAGTTCGTTTTAAAACAGGACCATCCAAAAGTTGGACTATTCTCCCTCTCTGCTGTTCAGGATGTTACCACAGGAGTCTGACGTTTTATCAATAAAGTATGGCGAAATGTCTGACAAAATGAAATACCCTTATCAATAATATAAGTCTGACGTTTTATCAATAAAGTACGGCGAAATGTCTGACAAAATGAAATACCCTTATCAATAATATATATTATTGATAACGTCAGACTCCTGTGATATTACTGATGGATGGTTAAGGAACCAAGACATCTATCAATATCAGGAGAGTTGTTGTTGTTGTTGCTGGTGGTGGTGGTGGTGGTGGTGGTGGGTCATTAATCAGATTATTTACATTTTCTTTCTAATATTTAAATGGACAGTAAGTGCCTTTCCCAGAACGTGTAGTATTAATTAATATAATGGTCTGCAAGTTAACACTGACAGAAATGGCCAAATATCTGTATCAGTCCCTTGCAGTCCAGTTATATGTAATTATGGCATGACTTTGCAGACAACAAGTTTTTGCCATGTTTCCCTATATCAGTTTAAATAAATGCGTCGCGTTATACATACATACATACATACATACATACATACATACATACATACATATATATATATATATATATATATATATATATATATATATATATATATATATATATATATATATATATATATATATATAAGAAGAAGAAGAAGAAGAAGAAGAATGATATACAATTTTACAATTTTTTCCTTGTTACTGACCTAGAAATATATATTTGTAGCAAGAAACTGATAAAAAGAGTCAACTTGTTTAAGAATTTGCATGCTACATATTCTTTAGTGTTCTCTCTTCGATTAGATCAATGAACAAAGAGTTAACTGTCTTCAAGAAACCATTCAACAAAATACCTGGTCAGATTTAGAAGGGATATATATTTAAAAAATAGTAAAATTTCAATGCAAAAAACAAAAAAGTTTATGTTGTTGTCAAAACAAACCACATACCAGGCTCAAGCTCACTTAATAAAACCCCTCATTAACTAGTCTTATAATATAAGACGTCTACCCTGATATTTAAGTTATATAGGTAAACCAATGTTTCTGCTGATATAAGTCCAGTCCCGGATTACCCATTAGACAGAGTAGGCAACTGCCTATGGGCTCCGCGACTTTTATGGGCCCCATCAGGGGCCCCCATGAGACCGTGACCGTGGGTCTGGGGCCCCAAAAGTTTGACTGCCTATGGGCCTCCACGGTGCTTAATCCGGCGCTGTATAAGTCTCTCAGTTAACAAGTACTCAGAATTTTTCGTCTGATATGAAAAAAAGCAAACGTATCGCACATGAAATTGGCATAATTGTGTTTTCTTTAATATAAGGTCTAATTGGTTAATTTTCATAAAAAATTATATTTAATAATAATAATAATAATAATAATAATAATAATAATAATAATAATAATTATTATTATTATTATTATTATTATTATTATTATTATTATTATACGGGCTCTCTGTTGGTGTATGTATAAAGGATATCTAGCTTTCCCCACTGGAGACCTCACTATTTTGAACTTCGAGCTCAAAAACTTGCAGCTCTGCGCAAGCGCTGAATATTATTGGATAGAAAAAGTTCGGCATGCAAAGTAGATAAAACTTCATAGCGCGCCCTTTCAGAAATTTTATTTCTGACGAGTGGCTGTGATTGATGTTATTATCAGTGTGACATGTACATAAAAAAAGAGTGAGTATGCATTTAAAACTTGACTTGAACATTGACGCAGTTTATTGTGTATTTAACAGTAGCTTGTGTAATGACCGGCTAAGTAAATTAGTTTCATATTAAGGATTAAACCATTAGCATGGTCGACGGGCACCTGTTGGGTCGACTAATAACAGGATAGTGCTTCGTTATTAGTTTGGTATTTGCACGTCTTATTGTCTTACGATGGTAAACGAAACAATTCCAGTGATCATGAAAGTGTTCTAGTGTATTTTATGCACTCACATTAACTTCTCATTATAATTATATATTCTGCGGTGTTAGGGGTAAAACTATTGATCTTGATTTATATCCGGACTTGCATTACTGCCGTAATTTGATAGTTGCCTCCAAAAGCGAGGATCCTGTATAAATGTTAGAGCCCTTACACTAAAATTAGTATCAAGTCTGTCTTAGCGTAAGCGTCATTAAGTAATGTTGTTTCACCTTACGCAGTTCGTCAAATTTACATCATCTCGTCCTCTCATGTAAATGTTTTTATTTATGCCACTAGTCCTACAATGTAAGCCCCGACGCTGATATTTATGTTTGCTCGCGTCTGGGTCTTACTGCCTAAAGAGCAGCGCTGGTTAGTGTTTTTAAATATACTGAACAGAGAATAAGAGGTGAAATTTTCATGTTTATCACATACTTGGCAATAAGTATCAACATTTATCCACATATATAAGAGTTATTGATATACTTACTTTGCTGTCTTGATCGTGATCGACTCTAACTCTGACACTAGGAAATGAACGCATTTTTCATGTTCCTTTGAAACACGTTTCAATGCCATAGTGGCTGAGGAATGCCGAAGTAAGTTTCAATAAAGCTGTTTTATTTTCACGTAACGAAATTATCAAATGGGTATTTCTATATTGCCTATTTGAACAGCAAGCAATATTTCGTTTCGTTCAAAAAATATTTTCCGATTAGAACCTAACTTAAACATACTTCGGCATACCTCGACAACTGTCGCATTTCAGCAAATTCAAATGTATGTCAACTGAACAAAAAATGCGTCCGTTTGCAAGTGTCAACTATTGATTCCATTTGGATAAAAACAGCGCAGTAAGTATAATTAATTAAACATATATTAGTGGAAGAGTGTCTAAATAGGTTGCCAAGTATGTTCGATATTCCTGAAACTTTGATTTATCGTTCCGATGTCGACGACGTCGGAACTAACTACACTATGGCGTCATTCGGCTCGTAAGACGTAGCACTAAAATCAAGATCAACATGTGATACGTCTTACGGGTAGGACTATTATGCCACCAGAGCAAAGATACTGTTTTCCTTTAGAAAATTAATAAAATAAATATTAAAATTTTGCCCAAAATTTAGTACTAATGCCCTCATACTAATTTACTAGGATTTTGCCAATCTGTAACAAGAATATTAACAGATTGTAGATTCAGGTAAATAGCAATAATGTATGTTTTTCATTCAGGTTACTGTAATTATGGCACATTATAATGCGCAGAGTACACTTTTCTACCACCTTAAGTATAGTAATAATAACGCATATACTTCACTAATCACTGACAGGGTTTGTTTATAAATAAAATTAGGAGTCTCCGTATATAAATCAAGATTTGGGGGTTTTAACCTGTAACAATATAACACAAGGGAAGACACCATCTCTGCTAATTTTTCTTAATTGTGTCTTCTAATTTTTCAACTTAGCCAGTCATAATCAAGAATAGTGCAATTTTCAAAACAGCTTGATGCATTTCGTAAAGTTTGTGACAGTTCACCATTGACTGAAATGAAACAATCTGAACAATTTCGAGTCTGCAGTACTATACATTTTTTTTTTATTGGACATGAATTGAACTTTATTGCAATAAAATGCTTATCATGTGCTCAAATAAACATTGAAAGCATTAACACATTTAAATACTTGATTAAACTGAAAAAAGCTACACTATGGAACTTTATGCTCTGTATCTTACCCTTGTTTAACTTTGGTATAACTCATTATTTACCAGCATGTATCATAATCATTATACATAATTTTATTTCCAGTTGAACAAATAGTGTTTACCTACATTTCGTGTTTTTTCGTTAGTTCAGTCTGAAAATAAATCTTACTTGCCATGGGGTGACTTTTAACATAAATACATTTTACTACTGGCCATCAGACACTTTACATTTCGACATGGTCAACTACATTAAACTTTGTTTTAATTGCCATATACATTGTTTTATAACAGATATACACTGCCATCTTTCAGCTTTTATCAAATTAATGATAACTAATGAAAAGTGTCCTTTATATAAAAAACAGTTCGAGCAAGAAACCAGTTTAAAAACACGTGCCTTTGCCCCCCCCCCCCCCCCCCATTCCATCAAATGGCTTCTCCCAAATAAAGACTTTACCTCAGTGGATGTTCTGCACTATCAAAGCAGTGGCTAAAGTAAACACTGTCATAAAATGACATAAAATTAACATCAAAAGATAATGTTAGTTTCAACTTGGAAAATGTGTGCTCCCATCAAACGAAGCCAGCTGACTCGGCGCATTATATTTAACTCGGGTGCTCGACGCGAGCTTGATGTGAATGAAAAAGAAAACAATAATCAAAAGGAAGAAAATCATACATAGCGACAAAAATACCAAAAATATTCCTGAGATATTTTTCTAAGGTATTTTTGTCACTCAGTATGATTTGTTTCTTTAGATTTTTTCCCTGCTCTACATCAAGAGCACATCGAACACCTTTGGTATTTAACAGCTCCAATTATGGTCTCATCATTAATAACATATGTTTGGTAATTGTTCCTAATTAATCAAACCTCAGTGTATCGTTGAAATTAATAAGAAGCGTGAATATTTTCAATCTGCGATGCCCATGTGAGATTTTATTTCCCAATTATTTCAATCGTAAAATATGAGTTACCCGTTTGTGACTCGGAGCAAGCAAAAAAAAATACCTTCAAGAAACAAACATGTAAACTAATTTCTTTGAATAGTTGATGCTATGTTTTTTTGTGTGGTGTAACATTTCGTAATTTGTTACTGTGGTTGCGTGAATAAAGCGTGATACCATTTAATTCTCTATCAGATTAATACGGATCAATTTCAAAACTTGCGTTGTTAATGACGGGACCTACATTGGCACTGTTAAGTGAAACGCACATAATCAGATGGCTTCTTGTAATAGAAACACATTTCCGAGGCAGAAATTGACTTCATCTTCACATGCCAATATTTTATGACTGTTTACAATGATCACTGCGTTGATTCTAAAGAACATCGGCCGAAGTCACATCTTTATTAGGGTATTGAGTAAACAACGCTGACTGTTGATAACCAAACACTTGCTAGCCCATTGGACTTTTAACATTATGAAAGTTACAAGCCCGACGGGAAATCTACTAGCCTCTGGCTAACAGACTACCACTAATTTCGAGCCCTGAAGTGGATGGTATTATAGAAAGGTATGTAGATAGATTTAGCTCTACAATGATACTAAATAATCTGGACAGTTTAGTTGCTTTACAATATACAAAACTAATGAAAAGTCGAACTACCTAGCAATGGACATTTTAGTTTATAGAGAAGTTGTTGTATAGTGTCATAATTTGGTGGAATTGAAACAAAAAATGTGGGAAACATTCAAGACCTCATTGTTTAATATGGATTCATTTTCTTCATAAGCTTGTGCTTCTTATTATTACTACAGTAGTCCCCCTCTTATACGGCCACCCCTGTTGCACCGGGAAAGTGGCCTTATAAGGCGGGTGGCCGTTCCAGAGGGGGGCTAAATTTATTATGAGAAGTACATGTATATGTAATGTACACGTAGTAAGAAAGCTACATACTTCAAAACATTAAATATCTTCGTCTAAATGAAACATTAATCAATAAAAGTTTTTTTGGGTCATAATAACAAATTTATTTCAACTGAATATACCTTACTATTTTTGCTTTCTTGGCGTAAGTTTGATATGCGAGCGGTATTGTTGTCATGCACATTGCAAATGGATTCAAAAACGTCATTTACATCTTGGGACATACATAATTATCTTTCCATTTGCTCCATTTTCCCACTGCTGCTGAATAACCTTCTTATCGGCTATTACTTTGTTTATTCAAATTATTTCAACATAAACTTGTTTTTTACGAGTCTTTTGTACATACAATTGTGTGGCATCCCCTCCCCCAGATGTCGTCTAGTAGAATAACCGACTTTCTTCGAAAATAATGTATCCGTTAATGTGATGACATTTTAGTGTTTGGTAATGCTTTATTGCTGACTGTATGCGATTTAATTATGCAGACAAAACTTGTGTCGAGTCTACGAAACGCAGCCTTCGTAAAGGAAGCCATATTGTTTGGTCACGTAATTTTTCCGGTCTTTGTCTGGTACCCTATTGTCTTTTTTAAGGTTCTCTGTGTGTGCCAATGTACAAAATCTATTTTTAGCCTATGCTGACCCTTGTTATGATTATAACAATTACGTTTGGTTATAATCATCAACGAGAAGAACTCAACATCGATGTTAAACCCCAAACTCTATCAAAACATTATTGAGCCCATTTCCTGTAAACATCGACTTTCATAGATAACGAGATACTTTAAATCTTTAGTCGACACTTTTAACGGCGACTTTACACTTGGAGATGTGTATCTACGATAGAGATAATCAAAATTACTTACCTTACGTCAAGATTTGAATAAATTATTAGTTCTGGATACATTTAAAAATAAAATGAGGCCGCTCGTGAGGGGGCAAATTTTATATTATTGCAAAAAAATGCTGGCTGCTGGTCGCTTTATCCGGGTGGCCTCTCATGAGGGGTACTTTTGAACAGAAACAACGAATTCTGGCCGTTTGGAGCGGGTGGCCGCTGGTCAGGGGGGCCGTACAAGAGGGGGACTACTGTATTATTATTTGTATTATTATTTATTACGGGGCCCCGAGTGGTCTAAAGCTGTCTGTTGCAGATCACTGCCATCTCACCTCTGTCTGCATGAGTTCAAGTCTCAGAATCAGCCAATGTGGGTATGTAAGAAAGCTTGCCGATAGCTTCTCGTAGGTTGGTGGTTCTTTCTGGGGGATTTCCGAGTTCTTCCTCCACCATTAATACTGGCCGCCATGTATAGCCTATATTGTGCTGAAAAATGGCATTAAACCATTTTTAGAAAAATTATATTTATTACTAAGATTATTGTTACTGTTATTATTATTATTATTAAATTAGGTCAAACATTTAATTTTTATTTTCAGTCTACCAAAAGATTATTAAAAATATTTTGTTGAAAAATGATTGCTGTGTGATTCTTTAATATTAAGGTTTGAAAATCTTTGTTAACTCTTCAACACATTAATCCCTGGCACTGCGTTTACAGGGCAGGAGGTAGTAGCCTACTGCCATGCTCTGTAGTGCCAAGGTCATGTATGATGCACTAAGTGCAGGCCTTGAATTTAACAGAAATTTCCTGGTAGCCAGAAGGACTAGTGTACTGAGAAATTTACTAGCCCTGCCAAATATTTACTAGCCCTGTCCCCAAAACAATGTCACACACTCGTATTGAGATTAACAACAATTTTATTTCATAAATAGCATTATCATATAAAATGTAGAAGTACAGAAGTATAAATTCTGCTTTAAATCTTCAATAAATTCTGAATAGTACCCAAAAAAACGGATATTCGGCCTAAGCAAATGTCCGAGGCGATTTCCGGTTAGGCCCTAATTGTTGATTATAAATTGCTGACCGATTCCCTTCACTAGTTACTATTGTAAACTTCAAACACATGTATTAACAAAATGGCGCAATAACATTGCAAAAAATCCCCGGATTTAGTAAGTACAATCATTTGTTAACTCTATTTTGATTGGCTGAATGTTCTTTTCCTTCAAAGTATGGACCAATTAGATCGATTGTAACATGAGCATACAGTGCAGACCTATCGGTTGTGGGGGTTCAAAATGCAAAACATACGTACATACTGGTCACAATGATCAGTATTGGATTTCTTAGGCGGCTGATTAATCGGTCAATCTCAAGGCAACTTGTATTTACTCAGTGTATATATTTTTGGCACCATTAGTTAAGGACGTAATACACATTTTTTAGTTTTTTTTACTTTAAGTCACTGTC
Source organism: Unio delphinus (assembly GCA_029339505.1). Classification (NCBI taxonomy): domain Eukaryota; kingdom Metazoa; phylum Mollusca; class Bivalvia; order Unionida; family Unionidae; genus Unio; species Unio delphinus. Next base: position 2,748,987 of record JAQISU010000018.1, on the reverse strand, counting down.
AATTATATACATGTTATTTTGACAAGCATTAAATAGTACAAATGCATCAACTTGTCATCACCAGCTAAATGGACATGTAGGTACTCCGCAAGTCCATTTACTGTAGCGATAGCTTCACTGGTTCATCTCGTTTCCATTAGTAGACTGGATTTCACATCTTGTTGAAACACTTGACATTTAAACTTGTTATCTACATTAAACTTTGATTCAATTCACCAATTCTTTTAGATATATTGATATAGAGAAGCTGTACTCAGGAGGTAAAAAGCAATACCAAGTTTCACAGTTTATGTAAGGTCAGAGATTATTGAAGTTCTATAAGTTGGCTTCAGCTTGCTGTGAGGGTCTTTTGTATTGATTTTACAGAAAATCAATACAGCTACTGCTGCCTAGTCAACAAAGCCCATCTCCCAGCACAAAGTGAGCAAGTTGTATTAACACCACCTGTTATCCAGTCTGTTCTTGATTTGTTGTTTTGGGCTATAATTATCAAAGAAAGTGACAATTTTTTTTTTTTTATGAAATGCTTCAGGAGTTCTCAGTGCCAGCTGTTCTATTTGTGGACTGGTGCCCCATTTGTTCCTATGTAAAGACAGTCTAGCAGCATTTATTGTATGACAGCCATTATAGCTGAAGGTTCATTGAACAAAGAAGCTGAGAGAAGTCCTATCACAATCTTTATACAACAAAGAGTTACCTGTCTTCTGACTTTAATTTTTTTTTATTTATTGAGTCTGTGCTATTGGCTACAAGTTAAGGGGAATTTGTAAGGAATATTATCTAAAAACAGGAATGCCAGTCAAGGTGAGAATGGACAATATTGATTACATAGTACATATATGTTTGGTGTTCATATTATCCTGCCTGTGTTGAGCAATAAAACTCTTATGTCATTGGTATATTTTGTGTGAAAATTACCTAGCAGTTTTTGCATGTGTCTGCTGCTGATTATGCCAAATTTGGTCCTTCACAATAACTTAGACTGTCTGTCCCCCCTACAGTAGCCAAACTTTGTGGATGGCTTGCACCTAGTGTATAGAAGAACCTTGGGATCAAAACCTCACAGGTTGAAGGCACGGTTGCTAAAATTGAGAAATGGTTTTTCAACAATGACTTCATTTGTCTACCATGTAATGTACCTGTGAATAGCTTTTGTATAGGGTAAACAAAAAGTCTATTGATTTCAGAGACAAAAGATTATTATTAAAGGTAAGGGTCACCTGCAAAAAGAGGAAAACTAGTCTTCATACAAGAACTTGCCCGTCATCATTCAGAGATAACAAACTTGGTGGATAGCTAGCACTCATTATTAATTTTGGGAGTTAGAAATATGGTTTTCACCACCATCTAGAGTTGCTAGAGTCGGGTATCACAAAAATTTTGTACAGTGGTATTTCTAAACATACTGCAGGGTCCTAACTTTTTCTTCTAAAGTATTATTTCTTCATTTACGTGATGACATGAATGTTTTATAATTATTTATTTATTGTTGATTATTGTACAGTATTGTAATTTAATTTTTCAGGTGAAGCTTTTGTACATGAGAAACCTTGTTATAAAGAAAGTGATACCATATCTTCGCACATATAACGTGCGTACGTGTATAACACGCACATGCAGATAACGTGCAGAAATTCCATCTCTGTAAAAAAAAAAATATCTTGGATTGCACGCCCATGCATATACCGCACTGTAACCAACACAGGCTTACTGGAACACAGGATTGCGAGAGGTGCCTCATCTGATATGCGTTACGAGGTTGTTTATCGTCTCTCGCTCACCATCCAGCGATTTAACTCCAGCGCCTTTATCCCTTTCTGCTCGTAATAAATTCTGGTACAGTCGTAAATACCATGTCGTAATATTTTTCACGTAAACAGATGCAAAATAGCAACTGCTATAAAACTATTTGTTCCACTGGTTTCCGCTAATTTCCGTCTGGAATGCAAGCATGTCAGTATAGGGATATTAATATCATTTTTTTCTCCTCCAAAAACCAATAATCCTTTGTAGAAATCCAATTTTAAACCGATTATCGGTTTTTGTCCTACATAGAAATTACAAGAAATATATTCTTATAATGCAAGTTAGTGTATGCCTCGAGCGAATAAAAGATATTCATTACATACCATAACGTACAGACGTGCAAGCGGCGCAATACGTCAACTTCGAATTGTTTATTTTCTACTTAAAGATTTGAATAAACCTCATTTATACTGTATGTGTATGAAAGAAATCTGTTATTGTCACCGGTTTATTAGGGTAGTTGCTCAAAGTTTATCGATGTGCTTTTGGCTGTAAAAAATGGGATAACATGCTTACGCATATACCGCGCGAGGAGTTGTGCTGATTGTAAAGCTGCGTATAACGTGTGTGTTATATGCGCAAAAATACGGTACATGAACTGGTACCCTGTTTTGTTCCAAATTGACGTCTGTTGTAATTATCAATTTGTAAAATAATTACTAACAAAAAGAATCCACTCTATGAAGCCCAAATCTCTATCAAAACATGTTTAACTACAAGATCAACTTCTTCACTTGTAAATTCGCTTGTCTTTTAGATCTCCAGGCCTGTAATATTGACTTGTAACCAAATGGCACAGTACAAGTTTTGCAGCCATCAGTTTGTGTCTCAATATTCAGCCTGTTTCAAGCTTTAACCAGGATTCTGTTCCGGGCAGAAAAGCTACACTCACATCCAGCAGTATGTACTGCTGATTTTAGTGCAAGTGCTGCCAACTTGAAAAAGTTTGGAAAACCCTCACTGTTGTCTATTAAATGCCAGTTTACACATCACATCTTGTGGATACTTCTATGCCAGAACGTCTGTCATAATGGATGCAGCAATTCCATTCCCAGTAGCATCTAAGCTTTCAACATCGCACACATAATGACACTCTGGAATAGTCTTCATTCAATGTATAAGCATACACGACCAGCCTTTTCCTGTTGGAAATGTTATTGCTATCATCTGCAAGTAATGTTACCTCAGGAGATTTCTCAATTTTAACCGTTACATACATGTCAACCATTACATTTTTTATTCTCACTCAATTATGCCTTGCGCGCAACCATATATGGATTACGCTTTTTCGGTATATCCACTTTCACACAAAAATCAATTTTTTTCTCGTTTTTATTAACTTTCAATTACTCCCACAGACCGTATTTTAGAAAAGACTACTCTTACGTAACTACAGTATAAGAGTATTGTGATCTATTTTTATATCAACTTTTGACCTCAATATATTTTTAGTAGCTGTATGGCTTAGTGAGGAGAGACTGGTTTTCTAATTTCAATCTTTACACAGATTTTTTTTTGGTTCTAAAAACATAGACAGAATCAGTCTAAAGGTAAGTGGTGCTAAAAAGTAAATAGTGGAACATCAATTTTTCTGTATTTCTTTGCTGCATCAAACGATAAATTAAAATACCCAGTGTTATTTTACTTGATATGTATATGAGAGCAAAAATATCGCCTTGCAAATAATTTTGTGGATCGATTAGAAAAAGGCAAAAAAAAAAATGAAATAAAATAGCAGAATCGTCCAAATATGAAGATATGAGGGCAGCATCACACAATGTCTGTTACAGGCCGTGTGGAGAGAATTTTAATATTTGGCGCTTAAAGGCTTCAGATGGATTCTAGTCTCTGTGTGTGTGTGTGTAAGTTAAATATGCTACATATGAAAACTTGAAGCAATAACAAGGATATTAAAAGATGAGGGGCAAATGAATAATTCATCAAAATGTTAGCATGTTATATATGGATTATGCTATTTCTGCCTCGATTCCACTTTTTGACCACTTGGATTACACTTTTTCCTTGTCAGGGGTTGGCATGTATGCAGTTACAGCATTTTTAGCAAACTGCTAATGACTTGAGCAGCTCACTGGCAGTCACTGAAGATTCATAATTGATAGTATTCTTTCTGAGAATGTCAAGATCTTGAATTCCCAATTCATGTAAAAGATTCACAAAAGACAAATTTGTTCAATGGGATGTCTTCATCTGTCGTCCATGTAACAACCTTCAATAAGGCAGTTATAGCTTTATCTTGATCTGACTTGACCTTTGAACTTCCATTTTTCAAAACTGGGGCTATTAGACATAATTTGTGGTCAGCAAGATCTGCATGTCTGGTTAACATTGAATTTAGAAAATTTGTCCCTAGCAATACCATTTACTTTTTTTTAATTGTCTATGCTTATCTCACAATACATAAAAGTCCTCATTTTTATTTTCACACCCATTGTCATATCGCTGTCACAAGTATGTTTGCATCCTGAACATCAGATGAAGAAACCAAATGTTGCTGATCAGTGGAATTTGAATCCTGAAACAAAATGTTAAATGTCCAATGCTTTGGGTCAGTTTCCATCATCTTTGGCGGCATTTTAATTGGACACATTAGAGGAACTCATGACATCCCATAGTATACTGTTACTGCGTGGTACCACATGACCCTTGCAGAGATAATAATGCCAAATGTAAAGAAATTCCTGTTAAACAAAAATCATGGTAAACACGTATCTTTAAAATAATGATTGCATATAACGAGTCCCTGCCATTTTTTGTGCGTGCTGGACACTGGATGCAGGGGTAGATTAATCACTTCTAATATGCTGGTCTCGTTACAAAGGTGAACTTATTGAGGTGAAATTTTGAACACAAACTCGTTGATGCCATGGGATTCTGGCAGTAAAGAGTTGGACCACTGTACATCCAATAAAGATTCTATTAATGGGTATTTGGATTACAGATATATAATTCTAACTTTATCTTCTTTTCACTCCAAAATGTGCGAAAATAATAAACACTGCTTGAGGACTCCAAATTCTTGCAGTTTGCTAAAAATATGAAAGATTTTGGACAGTATGATCCTTATTTGCATTTCTTCGAATATTCACTTGCCCAGCTGGCCTGTGAAGTTATAAATTTTACTGATCCGATAAATAAATAAAATACAAATTAGACTTGTGCTTTTTTTGGTGAACAGTTATGTTGAACATTTTCTATACGTGCAATTGAAGATAAAGGGAAATAGCATCTTCACTAGCCATGGTTCCGATATGTTAACCTATCAACACCTTCAGTATTTCAGTGACACCTAGCGACATCTATTGGCTTGTGTAGTTGTCTCACTTAGAACCAGTGGCATTTAACAATGGTGCTTTGTATATCAGTTGAAAATAGTAGAGGAAGTTAACTTGAAAAGGATACTTCTCAAGTTGAACTTTATAAATATGACTGTGTACCAGAGGGAAGCTATTTCAGGTGTATAAAAGGGATATGATGTATTTGGACGGGCAAAGAAAAATTACTGTTTAGGAGTTCATTTCAGTTGTGTGCTCACCTTATCTCGATACTGTTGGAATATTTGTTTTTTGTTTTGTACCAGTTGATTTTGATTGGGTGCAGTTACTTAAAATTCACAGACTTGAAGCACTGAAATATTGGATCTATTTGTTATGGTATAGATAGGATTAATATATCAGAACTTTCGCTAGTGAAGATGTTAATGGCTGAAGAACCAAGTTGGATTGAAAAAAGGTTTGAGCCATTTAGTATACATGCTGTTTTTTGTATGTTAAAGTGAATATTGATTTCTCTTATTTATGTATAATAATAATTTGGTCTTTGTAGAAGCTTTGAGGGCTTTACAACATTTAAAAAACATAATGATATGATTAAAAAAAACTACCATGAAATTAGAAAACATAACACATACTGAAAATAGTTAAGGTTGGAAACATTATTAGGTCTTTAAGTTTGTTCTTGCAGTCGAAATAAGCGAGTGTCAAGAGCACTCTTCAATGGGATTACTGTGAATTTGTGTCTTGTGTTCAGTTGGATATTCGTTCCACGTTGCTGGGCTCCAGTGTGCAAAAGACCATTGTCCATATGAATCATTTTCATATTGGGAGTAATGAGTATACAATTTACACAAGAGGAGCATAAGTGTATACATATGTGAGGTCAGATAGGTATGATGGACTGGAGTCTGTCAGTGAAACATAGCACAGAGAATAAATTTTGTGATTGATTCTGGATCGAATGGATAGCCATTGTAGGGTATAGAGTAGCGGGGAGGTGTGCTCTGATCGTGGTACTCTAAGGATGATCAGAGCAGATGTATTTTGAAGTTTCTGGAATAGATATTGAGATGAACCAGAGAGAATTGAGTTACACGAGTCCAGTCTTTAAAGTACTAATGAACACAAGTGTATTTTTGGCATCAACTGAAATATATTTGCAAATGGAATTGATGTGTCTCATCAAGATATACAGACTTGCATATATGTTTGTGACATGTTGGTGCTATGTGAGAGTACTAACCAGACTAACACTAAGTTTTGTACTGTGAATTTACTGTTGTTATTGCTGATATTTATTGTCTGAGGTAAGGGATGTGAAGGAGAAAGTCTTTGTGCTGTTGTCAGAATGGCCTCAATTTTATCATCATTCATCTGCTGCTTGTTACATGTCATCCATGATTTCAGAAACAAACCTCTCTTCACTTTGGATGGTAGCATCAACTTCAGTTGGGTGGCTAGATTTGTATATTTGTGTGTCTTCAGCATACAGTTGGTGAGACACTGGATGATGACCTGTGACTGCTATGTGAGACTACCTGTCTTGAAAGACATTTTCTCACTGCAGTTTTATTGATTACAGTGTGGTATGATCTGTTGTGAGAGACCATAATTCTTGGGCAGAAGGGGTGGTCTTTCAAGATAGGTTTTACTGTTTTAATGATGCTATATGTTTTTTGTGCGGATTTGGAATGAAAGTAAACAATTTTTTGCTCATAAACTTTGCCAGTCATATGAAATATTTTGTTTCCAACACTAGCCTTCTGAATATTGAGATAAAAAAATAAACCTTGCATTGCTATGGCGTAAGAAAATATACTGAGTACATTGGAAGGAACTCTGCAAAACCTTGTTATTGTTTCCAATTCAGACATTCAGGTATGGTATTACAACATCATACACCAGTTCATGGATGAATTCTATTATGCTGTTTTATGCTTGACTCTTTAACAATTTTTACAGAATTCCATTGAAAACAAGATAGCAGCACAGAGAATATTTGGAATAAAAAGATGCCACACAAAGAACCAGAATGAAAATCTGGCCAAGAAACAGAAATGTAAGTAAAATTTTCTTCAGATAAATCATTTTATAAATGTCTATGTACAGATCAGGGAAATATGAAAAATCCATTGACAGCCTGGGCAACTAAATTTTACTTTGGGTTCATGATGTTACATACCACTGGGCACCCATATGATGAGCTTAAGTTTTTTTTTTATGGTTTGACTTCTAAGATACAAAATTCAATGTATATGGTGAACATACAGGACAGTTGTTATTTTTACCAGGTCTTGAAGGTTACCAAAGATTTGATAACTTCAGTAAGTCCATATGTACATATTAGAAGGTTTCCTAGGAAACTGGACAAAGGTTGCTGACTTTCTGAGGTAATAGTCCAAGGACAAAATTTTATTTGTATACTTTTTATTTATATAATGTCCTAAAGAGAATCTCTCTCTCTCTCTCTCTCTCTCTCTCTCTCTCTCTCTCTCTCTCTCTCTCTCTCTCTCTCTCTCTCTCTCTCTCTCTCTCTCTCTCTTTATATATATATATATATATATATATATATATATATATATATATATATACAAGGATGTATATTAAAAATCTTTATAGTTGAAAAATCTAGGGACCTTGAATACTAAAAAAAAATTGACACTCTAGCACTAAACAGGCAATATCAATAACTAGCTCCATACTGGGTTTCTGCTTGGTATCGAATCTAGGACCTCTTTATGCAAGAGAAAAAATCACCTTCCTGCATATCGTTCAAGGATTCCTCGGACATATTATCTGGGGGTTCCTAGGACACGTCTGAGGATTCCTTGGATACCTCCCTGGCATACAACATCAAACCAACAATAATGAAGTAAATATTACAGAATATGAGAATACATTTTATTTCTAAGTGGTTCAACGTGTACAAATAACATCTTTGAAAGTTCCAAATATCAAGAATGCCTACAAGTTTCCTTTGTCCATTTTATTTTAAAAGGCTGTCTATTTATATACTGATTTCTTGATTGTTTTAGCAGTTCAAGATTGATTTTCTTGTTTATCATCACTCCGTTGATAATGGCCATTTCTTTTGGATCAGTTCTGTTTAAAAAAATATTGGTTGAAAATATAAAATGTGATAATTAATAAAACAATCACTATGCATATAACATAGCTGTTATTGGCAGCCTTAAATTTACAAATCATGTTAGGAATCCATTAGTTCTGAAAACAAGGTATAAAATCTGAAAATGCTATATTTCTATAATGGACTCTTCTTTTAATCTGGGGCCATCATTCTAAATTGTTGATAATAAAATCCAGATCATGTTCTGTTTTTGGCTCAGTTACCCTGATTCATCCCTTTAAAGATATTAAAATTATTCAGAATTACTGTCTTGTTATTTCACTGTACTGTTATCATTCCTTAATAACATGACATAATGTTAGTTGTTTATAGAAAGTTTGAAATTGCTGCATCTTTATCTTACCTTGGACATTTTTGGTGTTGCTTACTCTGTTTTGGTGTTGCCATCTTGGTGGTCTAATTTGCTGCTATTGTTTTAGTGGTGTTTGTTGGTTTTGGTGCTTGTGGATTCACTTTTTTTCTTGTTTCAATCATAAATTTGAAAAAGGTAAAGCTTTTCTAATAATATGCAACACATTTCATAGCATTTACTACTGATAACATGTTGGCCTTTAAAAATAAAAATTAATAATGTTATTTAATTATGTAACCTGACATCCTTTTTAAAGTTAACTCTTAAGTGCTATATTGTTTGCAGTACTAGATCCCTCAGTACTGACATGTCCAAGAATGAAAACTGCAGTTTTTAAATTGCATGTATTTCAATAAATATACACAATAGATACACAAACACTGTATGAAATATGATGGTGGATGTCTAAACTTTAAGATTAACATCAAGACACATGTGCAAGTTTAACACATTTGCATGTACAGGTGCAAATACAGCTAAAATGATACGTTACAATTGTATTTTATAGGTATTTTTGTTGTTTTAAAAAAATTAAAAAAGTTCAAATATATCTGGAAATATTTTATTCTCTAGTAGTTCAACCATATAAATGTAATGTCTTTCACAATGTTATATTTAAATTGTGAAAATAACAGGTAAAGAAAAAGTAACAGTTTTGTAAACATCCAAACCATGAATGACTGAAGTAAGTTTACACCCCCAGAATCTATAATAAATGTTGATGAAAATTTTTCACCCGTTATTTATTCTGATGTCATCAAAATGGAGGTTCAAATCTGGTGAATAAACCTCAGCAAATGTTCATTCTTTTCAATCATTTTCAATTAAAGGACTAAACAGATTCATATTTAAGTGTAAATTCAGATGCTGATGGTACTGCAAATTTAAGGTCTGTTAGAAGTAAAACTGGCATTATACCAAGGCCAAAGATGGGATTGTTTAAGAAGAGTTTTCATGATAGTTCCACTGGTACGGAAAACATGACTAGTGACATTAGAGAGACTCTTATAATTGTTGTCTCAAATGAGTGAGATCTTAAGCCAATTGAACAGTTCTAGTAATATAAATACCTCTTGCTTTTTATATGCTTATGTATCTTTTTGAGGTTGAATTTTTCAAGATGATATTTTATGTTTTTATGTTCAGAGATCTTGCCTATATTCCAGCCGTGAATCTGATTTCAGAACCACCTCATTCCTTAGTGTCAATTTATCACATCTTGCTGTATTACACTATATTGTACATAACAGGGAAAAGGCCTCAAGGTACATATTTCTGCAACTAATTGAGTTGCCTTCCCTAAATAAAGTCTTATTATTATTGCTATTGTTGTCATTGTTATTTTATCCATAAATTTATGTCATAATTAAGTAGCTCATATTTAAGAAAAAGATCCTTTTTCCCCAATGTATGAAATTTCCCTCTAAAGTTTTTAATTATAGAATGGCCCCAATTTATTTGAGACTTTAAATCTATTGCAGGTAATGAAAGCAAAATAGTACAGAAGGTAAGTCTCTAGTAGTACAGGTCTGTTGCATCTACAGTTACACTCATTATCACTCTTTTCAGTAGATATTAAACATGGATAAAAGATGTAGATAATAAAGCAATCCTAACAATAGACAACTTCTGAAATGTTTATTGAGAAAATATAAATAAATTAGTAAGGTACATAGTGTATTTTCAGCAGTAAATTGTCAACATGATGTTGGTTATTTGAAATAGATTTCATTGTTGTAAAGTTCTTGATAAGAGATTTTGCTGAACTGGCCTTGAGGCCAAAGTGCTTATGGTATGTTACAGTAGGCACTACAGCTCCGGCGGCCTAGTGGTTAGAGCATCTGCCCCAGATGTGGGAGGTCGTGGGTTATACCCACGACTTTAAATAAAAAATGGTACTAGCAGCTGCCTAGCTAGTCACTCTGCAATAAGATGTTAGTGTTAAGACTGGTTGGCCTGATGTTAGGATAATGTGACTTTGGGGGACATGATACATTATGTCTGCGGCATGATGCCTCAGTGCTTGACATTACTATAAACTGTCACACTGCTGACATCACAACGATATGACTGATTTTTTTTTTTAAAGCTACATTAAAAATCCAATTTCTTAAAAGTTAAATATCAATGTTGCTTGGCACAGTAAAAACGCTTCTCATCTTGTCCTGGCTGAATCAAACTTGGCTATGTATTATCCACAAGCTGATTGATGCAGATTTGCATGTTGAGAATAAAGCTATCCACTGTAAACAAGCTCTGTAGTTCAAAATTGCTTAACATGTAGCATAATAAGTTGTCTTTTATGTTTGCCCATTTAACGATCGTAAAGGAAACACAATTTATCTTTTACAGAGTCACAGTTACATGATGCAAACTTTGTTTTTAAATATGTTCAAGGTGATTAGATAGATTTAAACCATTATAATAACATCGCCCCATGTGCATCTGAAAAGTATCAAAATTTGTATACTAAATGGAGTTATCACAGCTACATGAATTTACAGTGACAGGTTTTTGATAATGTAGGCCTCATTAAAATGTACCGCTCCGGTGGCCTAGTGGTTAGAGTGTCCGCCCCGGAAGCGGGAGGTTGTCGGTTCGATCCCCGACCGAGTCATACCAAAGACTTACAAAAATGGTACTAACAGCTGCCTCGCTTGATGCTCAGCATAAAGAGGTTAGTGTTAGGACTGGTCGGCCTGGTGTCAGGATAATGTGACTGGGTGAGACATCATGCTACATGTCCGCGGCATGATGTCTCAGTGCTAGACATCACTATAAACTGTCTCACTGCAGACATCGTAGCGATATGACTGAAAAATTGTTAAAGCTACGTTAAAAATCCTAATCAAACAAACAAACAAACAAAAATCATTAAAATGTGGAGAAATATTTTTCAATAGCTTAGCACACATCTTTGTGACTTGGTCCTGTGATCAGTAGATAGCCAGATAATGTCAATGTTTTTTTATTTTTTTTCCAGTCATATTTAGTATGAAAAGCACAGAGTTATATATAGAAATATTGTCAAATTGACAGGGTGAGGAGCATTAAAAATTTAAATACTCATTATGAACTTTCTCATTGTTCTCTAATTTCAATAAAGCTGCAGTCTTAAAAAAAATACCAGCGACTTGTCACAAACTTTGTACAGTTTGACCAGACAAAAATACTGTGTCGCAAACAGTTTGACCAGACAAAAGTATCAAATTTTTAATATTTTCAGTCTCTTACCTTCCGATGTTTAAGCTATAAAGAGCTTTGATACAAGGTTTATAGTGATCCTTGAAAGCCTTGACAACTATTGAATTCCACAGCCATCCAGAAAAACCTTGAGAAAGGCATAATTTTTTTATATTATCCTGGAATTCTGTTGGGGGGAAAACCTTTTAATGAAAATGGATGTAAAAAGAATCTCAAATGAGACATTTGTGATCTTTTTACTTGCCAAAAATGAGATCCCATCGCTAATTTGAACCCTAGGACTTTTTGTAAGGAAGCTACATGCAAATATGACCACCCAATCAGACGGAGTAGCCAAAAGATTTTCGATATGGCTGGATTTAGGGGTTGGCATATGCACATGAGGTATGTTTGGGCAAAAGGGCTTATACACAAGTGCAACAAGACTTTCAAAAAGGTGGCTGTATTCAATGTCGGAGATGGCTTTGAAACTGTAATACAGTGGAACACATTCTTAAACCTGTTGCCTACGGGTATCCGAGACAATTGAATAGACAACTTGATCCTCTTGAGAAATTTTACTTGACAGGCTGCTATGGAAACTCCAATTTTCTCTTGTAATGAAAGCAGTATAAACTGCTTTATTCCATTGCTACTCCAAATTTTAACCCTAAAAAGTCATGAAAAATCCTTGAAAAGGCATGATTTTGTCCAAAGATTCTGCTACATACCTTGGTGACAACTCATTGAAAAATGAATTTCTCTTTGTTAACAAGACAATTGGATTACTAATAAGTGTCATCATTGTAAGTGAGAAAACCATTAAGAAACTGGGAGCTAACTGTGAAATTTGCATTGTCTCTAGTTTTCTCTTGTATAACTAAGAAATTATAAAAAATAAAGGAGTTTCAATGTGTCTAACTTTGCTTCAAATTTTTTTTCATGGTTTGTGCCCATTTTAGTATCAAGCTTGAGCCAGTGGCTTGTGGTTGTTTTTTTGTTTTGTTTTGGTAAGAGTGTCACTAGTGTTTAGTAAGTGTAATTTATACTGTATTATTGACATTTGTCCATAATTGAGGATAGCGGGTTTGGGCCTTACTGATTAGTGTCATTTCATGTTTACTTGGATTTGAGTTCAAGACATTGGTTTTCCCATGAAATTCATGGTGTACCTGATATTTATCATGTTCTTTAAAAAAATATAAGTAAAAATCTTAAATTGTTTACAACTTAGAAATTTCAGGAGATGAACATTGGACCCTCATCCTATTCTTGCTATTTTCTTAAGTATTTATATAATAGTAATCAACCAAATTATTTATTGCTATCGTGACGTCTATGATATTCTCATTCTTTCAGTTATGTTCAGTTGTTATCTGAAGTGATTTTTTCATTTCAGTTATTGTTTGGAATTACAAAGCAGTCATTGGCTTTAGGACTAAATATTTACAATTATTGTTAATTCATTCAGTGGCATTTTTGATTATATCATCATGATACATCAAGACTTAGCACATCAGCTCATTTAAAAACATGGCATATCACAATATTTAAGATTGGAATTGTTTGGAACACTAATGGAATTAATTTGGAACACTACTGGAATTATTTGGAACATTACTGGAATTGATTTGGAGCACTAATGGAATTCATCGGAATACTATTGGAATTGATTTGGAACACTATACTTTTGCACTTATGGCAGAACTGTAAGGGCTCTTTGGGATTTAATTAACAATACTTTAAGTTCATTATAAATTTTCATCTTGTATTCTGATTTCCAGGGAAGTAAATTTGTTGAAATTTACAAAACTTGTTTTTCTCCCGTTTCTTTTACTTGGTTTATGTAATAGTAGTATAGTGGATATGTGTCAAGTGAGGTGATGACAAGGACAAGTAAATTTTTCATCTCACTTGTCCCATAGCCCAGTGTGAGAATAGTCATCCAATCAAACCAGATTTCATAGCCAACTCTCTTCCATTTGAACATTAGACAGATGTCCGGTGAGTGATCTCAGGCCTAGTTGGGCATCATGTTGGTATTGTACCATCCTTATGAACATTTCTTGTGATGACTTGGTTCCATAAAAAACGTGCAATTTTGTTATTGATCCCCACCACAAGTGGGGTTGAAGTGTTATATTTGAATAATCAAGTAAAACACTGAGGGTAGGGGTTGGGAGTAGGAGAGGGCTGTAAATTTTTAGTTAGTCATCATAATGGAAGTGCAGTAATAGCCTTAATTAAATCTCTTTGCAGCCTGACTGTGTAAACTCCAAGAATAAAACGCAAAAGATCAAAGGTACAAAAGGTGAGGAGAATTAAAAATGTCAGTCGATATTTGAAGAACAACATTACATTTTATGAAACTTTCTCATTGTTCCCCATTTTCTAATTTCTCTCTGGCCATCATGAGGATCAGCAACCTTGAACCAGATTGTGCAAACCTTGCTTCCCTGCTTATAGGTTTGCCAGATTGCATCAACCAAGATCCTGATCTGCCATAGCATAATGCTCCTCCAGATCAGGGACTGTGCTATTTTTTCAACTGAGTACTCAAAACAAACTGCACAGACCCGCATCTGCTGGCACATTATGCAATAGCAGATCTAGATCTGTACAGTTTGCATTTACACTCGTCTTGTAATTACACTGGTCGTTTAAGCTGCATTTCATCAGCTTGATACATTTTGAACTGATCACAATGAATAGTTCATCTTTTAGAGTTTATAGAAGGCCTGTTGTCCATCACCCAATGACTATCTTTTAGAGTTTATAGAAGGCCAGTTGTCTATCACCCAATGTTCATCTGTTTGGATTAAATTTGCTATTACTCCTCCTCAGCTACTTGGTGGATTGCCATGGAACTTTACACACACACATTTATCACATTGTTTAGTTGGTCCGAACTGAAAATCGGTGCCGCTTGGAAATCCATTATGGTGTTCACTGCAATCATCTTGATTACTTTATCTAAATGAAAAATGAGATTGACAAAGAGATTTTAGTGTAATAAGACTGTGCGATATCCACTTGACCACCTTTTTGTTATCGATGCTTTACTTGAATAGAAAGTCATATTGATGAAGAGTTTTTTGTGTAATATGACAAGTCTTGTCATTACCACTCTTTCTGAATGGAAAATTTTATTGAGAAAAAGTTTTTTAGTGCAATAAGACTAGTCTTGTCATTACTCTTTCTGAATGGAAAATCATATTGACAAATAGTTTTTAGTTTAATAAGACTGTGTGATGTCCACTTGACTATTTTCACAATTTTGTTAATGATGCTCCACTTGCATGGAAAGTCATATTGACATGGGTTTTCAGTACAAGATTTATTGCAATATGATATTTAGTTGATCTAAATGCAATTTGAGCTGCTTGGACACCATTATGGCCATTATAGAGGCCATCTTGAAATTTGTATGGCTGCTTTTGATTTTCATCGCAAGACTTGTATGTAATGTTCTGCTTGGACAGTTCAGATTTCATTAGAGACCAAACTGGCCATCTTGACAGTCTAGTTAATCCTGAATGGTCACATCAGCCGAGTTTTCACTTAAAGATATTTCATGTGTACCGAGCATGAAATAAAAATGCTGCCAATCTGACATACAATATGGCCACCAAGGCAGCCATCTTAAAAATCTTCTTTTCACAACTAATGAATGCATAGTCATATCAGTGTGAGGATTTCATTGGAAGGCTTCTTTTGGTGTCTAGTCAGTGAATATGGTGCTGATCTATTACTGATATAGCAGCCATTTTAAAAATATTGTGATTACTACTCAATGAATCAATTACAACTCAGTTCTGTTTGCTAAAAGACTACTTGAGATGTCTACTTCATCCAACATTAAAGTGAACTCTTATAACCCAAAGAACATCTTATCTCTCTCTTGCTTTTTTAATGGTTTTTCCAGAGCAGTAATGCAATACCTCCAGCTTTGCAGTGTATTCCTTTGATCCCAGCCTGAATCAATGGTCACAGACAACATGCAGAATATTGTCATCTTTTTCTTTTATTGGACTATTTGCATAGTACATGAGTGCCAGATCACACTAGAAATAAATTTTCATTCCTGTTGTTTTTAAAAGTTTTCTGCCAATCTTTATTGATTTTCAAACTGTTTGTCTTCTCATTTCTGTCATCCTGACATGCTGACAAAGTTCTGTCACAACCAAGAGGTATTTTAACTGAGCACATCCATTTGACTTCATCATCATCGCTAGAGCCTTTACCTGGATGATGTGGGTAGTAGTAGCCTTCTTAAGGGCTCATGTTCCTGTACTTGAGGGCCCATGTTCCTGTACTTAGGGTTTTGAGGGCCTGAGGAATTTGTATATATGTAAACCTTACCAGCCGTGAAAATGTTTGTGTGCTTCCCTGATAACTTGTTATCTCGCCAAGACTACATAGTCCATATTGACTCTCTTATGAAATCATCTTGGCTATGGATTTAATTCCCTTAATTCCGATTCTCACAAACACCTGCATTTATTTGTAAATCAGGACCACTTTCTGACTTGAGTCTCAATTCAACCCTGAATTGCACTGTTATCATTACATTAATGCATCAAGTTCAGAATGGATGCTTACCAAGTGGTTAGAATTACTGCCTAGGATGCAGCAGGTCGTGGGTTTCGATCCCTGGCGAGTCATACCAAAGACTTGAAAAACCGGTACTTACAGCTGCCTTGCTTGGCACTCAGCATTAATTAAGAGGTTAGTGTTAGGACTGATTGGCCTGGTGTCAGGATAATGTGACTGGGTGGGACATCATGCTATATGTCTGTGACATGATGCCCCAGTGCTAGACATCACTATAAACTGTCACACTGCAGACATTGTATAGATATGACCGAAAAATTGTTAAAGTGACGTTAAAAATCCAAATGACACGCACACACCTTGAGCTCCAGTGGTGGTTCCTAAGGACTTTTAGTCTTGGAAGAAATGACTCCATCATGAAAACAATTTAGCTACACCGTGTTTCAACTGCTACCATTTCAGATTGATCGTTCTCACTGTCAAGAGAGCTTATTAGTCCCTCACACCTTAACACATTAACCCCTGAGCCAAATAGCTAGGCAGCCCCCTGCAGCATAATTGCAGAGATCACCTAGAGCAGTGTTAGCATTACCAGTGCTTGTATCCCTGAGACTTTCTGACAGCACTTGGCTTGCAAATTTTTATAGAGGGGCCTACTTGCAATAAATTGGTTGTTACTTTATTTCTATTCATCTAATTAAGCTGAAATTTGCCACAGCAGTTCTCAATAAAATTACATACATAATGGTCTAAATTTCATGCTACATGCAGAAATATAACTCATGCATAATGATGACAACAAATGATGTACTTACCAATTTGCTTCTCTTGCCATGAATATCCCATACAATCCATTATGAATTCACACAGAATTATGAACACCATCAACCCATTATATAATTATATTTATATACACTGAAATAACATTTGTCATCTCTTTTGTAGACTTGACATCCTTTGAATACTGTACACATATTGGCATATTTCTCTTGATCTTTACTTACCTTTCTTCCTTAGAATTCTAACTGAAAATTTAAAAACTAATAAAACATTTATCAAACATTGAATTATGAACACTCGTGGTAAAAAAAAAATTTCACAAATATTTATTTAACGATTCTTCAAAAGATCTACATGATATGGCTTAAAACAATCTACACATAAATGGACATTGCAATGAATGCACATATTCATAACTTCACGGCGTCGCTTTTCTTTACTGCACTGTCGACATCTTCCCCTCTTTTCACCATTCTTAGGATAGTGGCCTCCTGTGCTTGTAGCTAGTGCTGCTAGATCATTTTCCCGGTAATCTCCAATAAGCAATTTCGCCAGATTCATATTGAAATCAACTAATCTGTGTGCTTTTATCCGTCTGTTCTTGCTCCGCTTGACATGATGTTCTGATTCTCTCATTAGTATGAATCCATTGGTGACAGCGACATCAAACAAAAACCAAAACAGGTACAACCACCATTTTTTCGCTGCTCTATATGTACTGTACTGTGTCCTCAACTGGTCTGCAGTGTCCACTCACTTCATGTTGTCGTTGTATTCTGGCACGATAGATGGTGCTCTGATTTCCCTGACTTGCCCATTTTTGTTTTTACGCTGTACTGTTTTCTCTATGGCTGCTGGATCTTCTGCTGTTGATAGAGTGTATATGTGCTTCTTGTCCATCCAGATACAGGCTGTTACTTCCCCGCGCTGTACTGTTTTGAATTCCCCTTGAACCGTAATATCTCTTTTTTTAAGATGCTGTATAGGATATCCTCTTCTGTTAGATCTTATGGTTCCGCGTGCATACGTACCTTTCTGTAGAAGCTTCTCAAATAAATCTGGACTGGTGAAATAATTATCTACATTTACTATGTGGTTTCTTTCCCAAATCTTTTCTGTCAGGTCCATAACGACACGTGTTGCTAATCCAATTTCTCTAGTACCTGCGTCCTTACCTGTATAAACTTGAAATTCATTGGTGTAGCCATTTGTTGGGTCAGCCCTCATCCAGACCTTGATTCCATACTTTGTCGGCTTGGCTGGTAGATACTGGCGAAAAGATAGCCTACCTCGAAATTTTATCATGGCTTCATCTACACTTACATTTTGATAAGGATTGTAGTTTTCTAAGCAGCACTTTAGAACAGCATCATGGACTGGCCTCACGTGATGCAGCTTGTCATGACCTGGTCGAAGCCTGGGAGGATTATGACGACTATCATTGATATGAAAATATTGTGATATTTTATCAAATCTATCTCTCTTCATGATTCTTCTCACACTCAGGTTTCCAAATAGGGCATCTGTTGACCAGTACATAGCTGTCTCCGGGAGCTGAAGAATACTCATAAAAACTCTCATTCCCATCCATGCTCTAATTTCTCTCTCCATAACATCTCTCCAGTTTGGGTCTTCCTTCTCCTCCTGCTTCCGTCTTGCATAGAGATTTGTCTCATCTACGATCAGCTGAAACAAAAATACTGGGAAAAAAAGCTCAAAAAAATTAATTTCATTTGCATTCGGATCTAAATCTGTTGTTGGTCCTGTGTATGGCCTCTTGTCAACGTGCGTTCTATCATTTACGATCCATCGGTCAGCTATTCTTCCATTTTCTTCTTCTTCTGCAGCCTCTTCAACATTCTCATCCTCATCGCTGCCGCTGTTATCATCAATAGCGATTTCGATGTCACTATCGATCTCGTCTGATGAAAATCCCGAAAATTCACCGTCAGAATCTGTCAAACAAAACTCCGCTCCAAGCACCTGATTCTCTTCCATTTCCATGATTTTCAGATCTATATATCTTCACTAATTCTGCTGCAATCGAAGTAAACAAAAGTTTCTTTTGTTCACGAATGTTCGCTCTATATTTGTAAGCTGAAATTTCATTGGTTAAGCTGCCAGCATATTTCGAAAATAGCTTAAAACTAACCAATGGTTTGGGACGACACAAGTCGTCGTGCGGGATACGGGCCTTGCTAAATACTGCCACCCAAACTCGGCGCTCGGGAGAACAGCATTGCAAACTCAGCCCCGTTATCGAGGCGCTCGGGAGATAAGGGAAGTAAAGTGCGACGAGTTATCGAGGCGCTAGGGGTTAATGTGTTAATGAGAATTGAACTCCATGAATTTAGGGCTATTCTATATATTCGGCCTACTTAATTCCCTCCTTTTTATGTCATACCAGCAGCATAGAGGATACAGACACAAAGTGATTCAAAGGTGAAAGCACTGAGGCACTTGAAATTTAGCACAAATAAAGTTAAGATATGTATTTGAGTCTTAAAAAACTAATTGATCATGTTTATAATTTCCCACATTTTACATAATCAGATCATATTAAACCAATCAAAGGCTTTTACTTTCCTTTGTTCAAATTTGAATTGTTAACATGCCAATGTTACTAATTCAGAGTAGTTTCACTACACATGTTTAGTTCATGAAACATTGTAAATGATGGCAGATATAAGATTTTAGATGATGATGAGAGCGAAAATGAAGAGTTTCTCGTGTTCAGTCTAAAAAATATTGAGCAAGCAGAGGAAAGATACGTTCAGCAGTTGGATATTTTGTGAGATTTAGATTTGGACAGAAGTTTCCGAGATTGAATCGTCAGAAGAAGAGGATGCTGTTAGCGCTGATGACATATTTCTAAAAATGTTGCACATAATTTTGTAAATAGTGTATAAATAAGTTGTGAAAAACTTGGACAAATAGAGAAAAAATACAATCACTATGTAACAAATTCATTTGGAATAAATTGGTGAAAATTTCATGGATTTTTATTGTATATAAGAAGAGAAATTAGGGTAAAAGTGAATGCATTTACATGCTGTTTACAAACAGGTAAAAACACTCTAGGGCACAAGCAGCTAGACACAGCTTAGTGACAAGTGTTGGGGCTGAATGAGGTAATAAATAATGTAAATAGTAATGGACCTAGAATTGAGCCTTATGGTAGTCCATATCTAATTGTTAGAGGTTCAGACTGAACATTATTGATTTAAACAATTGCTCTCTCTCTCACTTAAGTATGAAATAAACCATCAAATTATGCTTTCATCACATTGGTAAATTTTAAGTTTCTTCAAAAAGATTTCATGATCCACCAAGGCAAGACTTTCCTGAAATATACAAATACAGATCATATACCTATACCCTTAGCATTTTATCGGTTATCAAGATCAAGACATTCTCACATGAATATTTCTGTCAAAAACCTGATTGCTTAGGGTGTAACCGCAAGTGTTTGGTTAAATATGTCATGAAGTCAAGTACATGTTTTCAATCAATTTTGACTCGTTTGGTAGTTTTGAGATTGACTGGTAGTTATCAGCATCAACCGTAGAACCAGATTTGTGAACAGTGTAGTACTTTTGCAGTTTCCCATATTTTGAGGACATGCGAGGTTGCAATACTTACTAGTAATTGATTATGAATTGATTATTAGTAATTAATTATGCTACTGAAATAGCTGTGGCAGAAGTTTTAATGAGTTGTGGATCAATCTGATCAAGAACTGTAGCCTTCTTTGTATCCAGTCATGATATAAGTTGTACTGTCGGTCAGAGACTTGCAGTGCTGGTCACGACCTAAGTATTATTTCAGGTAAGCAACAATGTACACATCCTATTCCTTCAACTTGCCATGACTACTTGTAAAACTATATTTGATTGGTACATAGAGACCCTGAACATGCATTATGTTGTGCTTTACTATGCATTTATAAAGTTTTGCATTTGAGCATCTGCTACCTGGAAAAATTAAAATGGTAGATGCAGAAAACGATGATGATTTCTTTCAACAAATTCTAGCTGCAGATAGCAATGATAACAATTATTTTGAAGGTTTTGATGATAATAAGATTGGAGCAGGAAAAATATTGATGGAAATACCCATGAGTGATTTTGAGCCAGGAATTGGTATAAAGTGTAGCCTGATGTACAAACTGGCTGGGTGAGAAAAAAATTGGCATGCCTGTCAGCCTTTATTCATGTCAATAGGCAAATACTGAACCTTTAGACTATTTAAGACTTTTTTAAAAATAAGAATAGACAAAAAGAACTGTGGGGGATTAAGTAAAGAGTAAACATCTTTCAGATGGAAGACATATATTACATTAATTTTAATTATTTTGGCTCAGCTCACTTTAACAAATCTTTATGATCAAATTTAGAATAGAATATTTTTTTTAAAAGTAAGCTTGCATCATTAGAACATAAGATGAGTTTGACCTAAGCAAGATCCATGTATATGTTGAACTTGTACTTGATTATCTGAGCTTGTGACCGCTTTGAGGACAAAGTTGTCATAAAATTGTGATCCAACTTTTTAAGTTAGCTTATATCATTATAAATTTTAATCTTGTTCTTTTGTGAGACGTGCACATGTATTTTATAATGGGGTAATCTTGATTCAGAATGTCCAATCTTATTACGACTCTGAGGAATGTATTTCTCATCTAATTTCGATACAAATTGGTAAAAAGGTTTATATTATCGGGATATTGAATAAGATCAACAGTGAAGTATATCTAAGCATTTTTATTATTTCACTGGAAAGAATTTCATTACACTATAGTAATATCTGTATAGTTCAATTTAGGTTATAGCTTACTTGTGGTTTGTTTCCTTTATGTGCATGTGTGTCTCTTCTTTTACAGATATCAGTGCTACAGTTGATAAATCATCAAGGTAAGTACAGATTTTTGCCCTTTCGCTTTCTTTGCTCACAGAAGATTAATCTATTCTTGTTAGACTTTTACACCTTTAATAATATGAAGGTATTTGTCTATAGTAGAATGATTCCAGGTGTTGCAAGAAAGCTCTGATGACCAGGAACCTGAATAACTCGTGTGATTTCCTGTTGTCTACTGTCCTGTGTATATCCATTAGTACAAGTTACTTGTCGAAAATCCACCTCAGCATAGTGGGAGATTGCCATTCATCCCATGGTTTAGTTTCTCTTGAATGAAAATGGTGCTGTTCAGACAGCCAATATGGCCACAGTAACAGCCATTTTGAAAATCTCATCAGCTCCTGAATGGATTGTATCAATATTTTTTTTTTATACTAAATGATTCATGATGTATAGTTGATTGTAAATGAAAATGGTACTACCATAGCATCAATATTGAAAATCTTGTTACACTTATTGAATGGAAAGTTATAATAGCATGGGGTTTTTAC
Organism: Unio delphinus; assembly: GCA_029339505.1. NCBI lineage: Eukaryota > Metazoa > Mollusca > Bivalvia > Unionida > Unionidae > Unio > Unio delphinus. Next base: position 2,726,463 of record JAQISU010000018.1, on the reverse strand, counting down.
CGGTAGAATTCCTATAGTATCTGCTGTGTCCTAAATGGTTCTGTTCAAGCATTCACTATGGCTCTCACAATGCTGAAAATCTTGTTATCACTAATTAAGTTGATGGTTATATCAATATGGCGTTTTCAATAAAATACTTGTCTGGTTAGTCCTAACTGAAAATGTACCAGTATGGCATCCTGCATGGTCAACATATCAGCCATCTTGAAAGTCAGGTCCCATATGCTTCTCTTGCAAGATTTCTTGTCTTGTCAGTCCTGATGGATAATGGTGCTAATCTAAAGTAAGAATCAATGTATTGAAATTCTTCTCACCAATTTTCCTTAATGGATGATCATATTTACTTCTTGTCTTTACTAAAAGTCATCAAATGGTGCCTGGTTTGACCAAAATGCGAAATCTGCTGATCCATGATGCATCATATGTTGACTGTCTATCAGCAATTACTTTTTACTGCCTTAGAGGATATATCTCTGATATGTTGTTGATTAAACTTGGGATATAACTTTATGAAGGTCTTAGAAAAGTTTAATAATATATTGAAAGCTGTGCATATTAATTAGGTGATCTTGCATAGATCTTGTCTCCAATCCGGAGGACATATTTCTTATCCTAATTAAATCAAACCAGGAATACGAGATTGACTTCTCAAGACCTTGAATTAGTTCAACAATTAATAGTTAATTTACCACACTCATTTTACAGAGATCTCCATCACATTGATTGATTACCACTAAAGCTGTTAACGGGTACTTGCCTGGAGACAGGAGTACCTGCTTGCCTATACTTTGGCACCTGCCCATTCATAATTACCCGAGTAATAAAAGAAGCCACAAGGTGCCTGTTTAACCCTTTTATCACTAAGTAACTTTGAACCGCTTCGGTGGCCTAGTGGTTAGAGCGTCCGCCCCGGAAGCGGGAGGTCGTCGGTTCGATCCCCGGCCGAGTCATACCAAAGACTTCCAAAAAATGGTACTAACAGCTGCCTCGCTTGACGCTCAGCATAAAGAGGTTAGTGTTAGGACTGGTCGGCCTGGTGTCAGGATAATGTGACTGGGTGAGACATCGTGCTACATGTCTGCGGCATGATGTCTCAGTGCTAGACATCACTATAAACTGCCTCACTGCAGACATCGTAGCGATATGACTGAAAAATTGTTAAAGCTACGTTAAAAATCCTAATCAAATAAACAAACAAAGTAACTTTGCAGTCATAAAGCCCTAAACACTAAGTAACTTGGACTTGTAAAGCAAAATGACTTGTGGAATTTGAAATAACATAACTTTGTCAATTTAAAAAATATCTGGCTGGTTTACTTATCAAAATAAAGGTTAAGAGTCCAATTGTATGACTAATGTAATAAAATTTGCATATCTATTATAACTGTTAAAATAAGGTGCAAATAGGTAACACAACAGGTAAAATACACAAGCAGTTAATTTACCTCTTTACATGAACAATATTTTCAAAAACTTCATCTAAATCAAAGATTTGAAAGTATTCCAGAGCTTTTCTGGAGCCATCTGATACTTCGATACGTCTAAATCTCCCAGAAGACTGAAGTAAATCCCTTTTTTGGTTCGTCCAGAACAAAAACGTGGAGTTAACACTTTTCTCAGTATCACCTACAAGCACATTCCATTGCCTCTCCAGATGTTTCTTGCATTTTCAGTCAACTGTATTAGGTCACAACAGCAAAATATTGTAATAAATCCTAATCTGACTTTATTCTCTGGCTGCAAACTCGCCCATTTTGAATAGAAATTCACCATTCGGAAAACATGCTCAGAAAGTGCCTTCCTGCATCAATATTTCTAGTTTTATTCAATCTTAACTCGTGAGATAATCCAAATATAATATCTACATATTAAAAGGAAGTTATTAGAGGTATCCCAAAGTTTTTGTAGTCTAGTACTATGAATGAAAAAAATAGCATACAGGTAAAGCGGTCCATAGGGTTTACATAATTGTTTCCCCAGGACCGCAAAACCAGTCCCAAGTGATGAAAGGGTTAAAGGCTGGGAGATTATGATATTATTATTACAATACAGTAGATCTTCCCTGTCTGTCAGCAAATTAATGGTGTCTCAAAGCAGTTGATCTCGTAAATGATTAGAACATCATATAATCCATGCATGGAGATGTTGTGACTTGAGGAAGGTGTTCTTTCATGGTTTTAGGAATAACGTTGATGCATACAGTGGCCTGCTTTAAAATAAAAAGAATCATCAGCTGTTCCACTGCAAGACATGTAAGAAATATTAGACTTTGGATGACTGCAGTACTCAGAGTATAACAATATATGGAGTAATCTCAAATTGCATCTCATCAATTATGGAAAAACAATTTCCATCTCATTTTAGTTGGGAAGCAGAAAGTTGAATATGTCCATTTGTACAAAATACTAGAAAGTAGCAAGAAAATGTCACTTTTTTTTTTTGACAGTTTGCCAAGATGCAAATGGGCGACTCCAACGGAAACCATATCATAATTAAGCATTTTTTGGAAGTGCTCCTAGAGTATGAAAATTTATTTTAAAAAATTTATCATTGAAATTGTAGACTAATTCTTGAAATTCAAAAATATGAATATTTCTAGTGTGATGGGCAAGAAAAGAAAGTCGGTACATGTGCAGAATTCGGATGAGCCTTTGGAGAAGTATACCCGGGTGGAGAGTCTCACCACAGAAGAGCATGACAGGACAGACAGTGTGGTTGTCACTAGCATGGAGACAGAGATTCCACTTGTGGCAGGGGTCAAGGTCGAGCCTGTCTCAGATCATGAAGATGAAACTGTAGATGATGAGATGAAATGTTTTCGTGAGGCAGAGAGAAACCTGAGAAGTTTGTCGGGTGATCTAGAATCGAATGATTTTTTTCAATATACTTACTCTGTTCAGAAGTCTAAGACTGGGGAAGATGATGACAAGAGAAAAGATGCAACAGGCAATATGAAGATTGAAGATGAAGATGGCACTTCAGATTCTTCAACTGGTTTGGTGCTACAGGATATCACAACAGCCTCAGCAAATGAGGAAGACATCCTGATGAAAATAGAGGAACAGTGTGCCACTATTCAATCTACAATTAAGTCAGCTGGGACACTGGAAGTAACTATTGTTCCAAAGTTAGAACTGGTTGAAAATACTGCTGAATCATCAGCACCCACTCGTGCTATGTCAGCAAAAAGTAAAGACTTGCCGTGTCTGGTAACGACTGGTTCTGCAAGTATGTTGGAAAGTCATTTGCAGGTAAAAGCTCAGACAGCTAGTGGGATGCTTTCTGTCAAGACTTTAACAACGGTGAAGGAGGAATCGGCAAATGAGGAGGAGGAAGAAGGTGATTATACAGTGTTGGCAGAGTGGAATGGTTCCCCAATGAGCAGTAGATCGCCATCTCCTTATAGTGATATGGAGGATGCTAATGATAAAGACAAGGACAAAGGCTCTTCAAAAGGTAATTGATAATTTACAGCAAGGAATAATTTTAAAATGTTGGGCTAGTGTTTCATGGAAATAAAAGGCAGATTAATGAGAAATTCTGCAGAAAAAATATATAATTTTTAACACCTTTAATCAGTTTAATTTCCTTTGTTCTTATTTAGAAATTGAGAATCCACCAATTGTTTCCATTGACATGAGAAACATTGATACAGGAAGTATTTCTAGCAAACAAACACCCTTTTAATCAGAATTCTCAGCTCACCTGAAGACCAAGTGAGCTTGCGTTATTTTTCACAATTGCTTTTTTTTCTAATTCTTAAAAACTGCTGGACAGAACATGACCAAATTTGATTGAAAATATCATAGATTAAAAATTATTCAGATGATGCCAGTCTACCAGCAAAAATGTCACAATTGCTGAAATTTAAAACAAAAATTAAAGGACATCTCAAAAATATTTCCACAGAATTTGACCAAATTTAACAGCATCCTGGCATAAAGATCTTTCAGACTTTTTCAAATTATGTCCATATGCTATCAGATATGGCAGCTGTTCCTAAAAGAGACATTACCTCTCAATAACTTGTTCTCAGAATTTGACCAGATTTGACACACACACTGTTTACCTGGTTAATAAGATATACTCTGAGTGTAGGCCATGGATTTCTTTTATGTAAATGCAACAAAACAAATTGCTCGAGCTCTGGCAGACCATTTAAAATCAGCCTGCAGGCCGAAAGTTGGACAGCACTGGACTAGATGTCTTGGCTAACTCTATCCAGGGAAAACCAAGTCCTTCTCCATCAATTGGTCTTTACTTGGATCTGAACTCTTTGGGTCTGTCCAGTGATCCACTTTTGTCTCCCCAGTTCAAGATCCAGAAGCTTGGTCCTTGGATACTTGTCAATCCATTGGGAGGGGCATTAGCCTACCCCGCTACAGTATTCACTGTGTTGTATTCCCAATCTTCTGGCATCTTGGTAGACATGATAAAGATCTGTTGATTCTTTTAGCTAATTTTGATCTTGGTTGACTCTATTTCCAAAATGGTATCTCATGGCTTTTAATTGTGGCTGAATTAAATAAACTATTCTTTAGACTGCTGAAGTTACTATCATACAAAACTTAATTTCCTGATAGATTTAGCCTCAGCATGCAAAGTGAGCTGTATACCTTATTGTCAATTTAGATTGGGTGGTTCAGTAGTCCTCTTGACACAATCAGGCCTAGTAGCTAACAAAAACAGGCTACAGTCTGTCAGTAATCAATCATTCAATCACTCTCCATAGACACGTCAAGAGCAATAGCCATGCAAGATCTTGTTGGAGCACTTGACCCCTCAATCCATTGCTTCATGGCTGAAATATATTGTACACTTGGCATGCTTGGAGGTCTCGTCTCACAAGATCATATTCACCTTGTGAAAATTACCGCTAATGAGATCATTAGAGATGTCTCTGCGAGCCTTGCATTCAAATGTAATGTTTTGATCCAAAGTATAGTAGAAGCTGCTGGCTGGCATGCATAGTCAACCTTGAGTTTTATCTCGGATTTAGTTTTGCAGGGTAATAGGCTAGAGTTATTACACTTTGTCTATGCAAGAGTTATTACACTTTGTACAAGAGTTATTACACTTTGTCTATACAAGAGTTTTTATACTTTGTCTATGCAAGAAAGACAGAAAAGGATGATTCTTGTCTAGTAGTAGGGCTGGATTCACAAGGTAGCTTAATATTCCTAACATTAATGTGATTGGACATATATTCTTGGAGAAATACAATTTACTTAAATATTTGCTTTTGATAGAGATTTAATGAACAATGAAAACAGCCGGCGAGGCACATGCTATGTAGCAGTTTTGAAAATAAAATACTTTCAGCAGTGGTGTAAAATTCCTGTTTACTAGAAAAGAAATAAAATTGACATTTGTAAGATGAATATGTGACATTGCAGCTTATGGATAATAAAATTTCGTCTCTTTTTATTTTCTTTCTTCCTGTAAGAGAGCAAATGCCCCACTCCTGGATGCGATGGAACAGGACATATCACTGGGCTGTACTCCCATCACAGAAGGTAAGCAGCTTCACAAAGAAACTTGAAAATCTGACCTTTTGCATGCATGGTTCAGTAAACCATCTTCTTCCTTTATTTGCACTTACATTTTTTTGTGAAAAGCCTTTCTTTGTGCATGCTGATTATTTTGCAGGGGTTCAGAATCCATTGTCCGTATTGTCCTCGTCAGAAATTTATTCTCGTGAATGAGCAGCTTTTGCATAGATGCTTGACCTTGGACAAGTAAATTATGGCCTGTAACTTTAATAGACCGTAGTTCCCGTTTTGTCTGAGTGATATTTACATGCTATATTAGTGTCATTCATACGTACTATTGAGTACCTTATGGGTGTGTTGTATTTACATAGTGCATGCAAAAATCTATCGATTAATACTGAAAACCCCCAGCTGAAGCTTCTGTGGATACAACCAATGGAAGCATATAGTACAGGTTTAGGTGATATATTTTGAAAGTTACATGACAATGAATTTCATTGGCTGGAGCATAGGGTTTCAATGGATCAATCGCTGGACAACTTAAAACAATTTTTCATGACTACAATAAATTTTCTCTGGAATGCATCTGGTTAAATATTTTCTTATTAACCATTAAAGTGCTCCAGAGGTTACACAGACACTTAATTACACGTATTGGGATACAAATATTTATTCAAAATCATTAGCATCATCACTATCAGAAGTCAGTATTGTTGCAAGAAATCACCATTGTATTCAGCATCAGCCATTTTAATTTTTCTAGGTACCACAGGCTTAAAAGCGAGTATTTGTAAAACTTCTTCACTAAATGCATAATAAAGTACAATGAAATGCTTGTTCTGTGTCTTTAAAAACCAATCAGATAAAGTTTTACAAACAGTCATGGCTAGTTGAAGTAATAGGATGTGTACATTGCTGCTTACTAGAAAAACGACTAGCACTACAAGACATCGACTGACAGTGCCACTAATGTTGCAACTAGCACTTTAAGGGTTAAGCTAGAGTAAAATGGTGGCAATTTGAATGGAAAGTGAATTAAACAGACTAAACCTAATCTTCACGATGACATGATATATAATATGAAAAGAGAAGATTTTTTGCAGCACGAGTTTCCATGGCTCTAGGCCAGTGATCATTGAACAGTCGGATCTTGTAATATATGTGAGAGATTCCCCTCAACTGTAGACAAAAAGCAGTGGATTGTTTGCAGGATATGTTATCTCAAGAAAAGAGAACATTAACACACTGAACAGGGTCAAAGTACAATGCATGTCTCTTAAAATTTGATAGTGAAAATGGCAAATCTGTGGAAAAGAAAGAAGTTTTGGGTGATTTGGACATAGTGATCAATAAATACAGTGTGAAGCAAACGAAGCATTACAAGAAGCGGCTTAACATAGCCCTGAGGAGAATTTTTTATTTTAGAATGGTTTTTTGAGGTTCATTTTAAAAATGGAAGTGAACTTGGAACTGATCATTTCATCAACATTATATCTATTGCTATAGAAACATATCTGGAGTACATTGCATATTAAACCTTTCAGATGCTAGTACTGATTCAACAGTTGTAGACCAAGAATGCATTTTTATTGTATGGTCTAAAAAAATAAGACAGCTTGAAATATTGAATATATTTTGAATGTCACAAGATCTTTAATGTATGCAATTAAATTGTGCATCTCAAAAAAGTTACACATTTTAACTATCCAGTCTTCCACTTTTCTTTCTAACTATAATATGGACAAGTGGTCATTATATGGACCAGTAAACTGTTTTATTTTCATGTCCATGGACAGCATGATTTTGTTAAAAGTTCTGCACCCCTTTTGTACACACATTTCTTAGTCAAATGTCATTGTGCTTGACAATGCTAATGCTTGTGTAGAGTTTTTTTAAAAATCAGATATCATGGTGCTTGACACATACATGCCAACCATTATGCTTTTGGCGTAATCATTACGCTTTTTCCCACTAAATTCCGCGTTACGCGTTAATGTTTATAGATTACGCTTTTTCGACATATCCATCTTGCAAAAGAAATTTTTTTTTATCCATCTTGCAAAAGAAAAAAATTTTTTTTTGTTTTTATTAGCATGACTTTATTTTTTACATACTGTTTTATTTTTAATTAAAAAAATACCCCACTTCTACATAACTACGATATACGAGTATACTTGTCCGTGGACTTTCCTAATATTCATGTTCTATTTATAGCAACTATCATGTTACTAAGATACTTTCAAACTTTCGACCTCATATTCTATTTATAGCGGCTTAGTGAGGAGAGAACAGACTGGTTTCTATTTTGTTTAAATCATTATGCACATACTCTTTGTTCTAATTTTGTATAGTGCAGAACCAGTCTAAAAGTTTTTTTTGCGCTAAAAAGTACTAAAAAATTCTCAATGCGTTTATGAGTGCAAAAAATATCTCTTAAATAATTTCACAGATGGGTTAGAAAAAGTCAATAATAAACAAAGCAAAATGTAATCAATCCTCCAAACACGACGAGGGCATCTTCACTTGACGTCTAATCGTTGGCGCTAAATGGCTTCAGATGTTAAGATGGATTCTAGTCTTTGTGTATGTTAGAGCACATTTTTTTCCCCAAGAATTTCGCAGATGGATCAGAAAAAAGCAAAACAACAAGTCCACCAAAGATTCAAAGATGAATATATGAATGGCATAATACAGCGTTCCATTCTAAGACAGCATCATGCTCATTGCAGACTGTGCGGAAACGATTTTAGCATTGGTCATGGTGGTAAATTTGATGTGGAAAAACACATGAAAACAAGGAAACACATCGAATTAGCTCGCCTTACGAACTCTAATACTAAGGTAACTACTTTTTTACAGCAGAGCTCAAGTGCAGACTTGAATACTATAAATGCTGAGGTGTTATTTACCGAGTTTTTAATAGAACACGGACTACCCTTAGCGGTAGCAGACCACGTTGGTCCCTTGTTCAAGCGGATGTTTCCTGATTCGAAAATTACGGAAAAATATGCTTGTGCAAGAACAAAATCATCTCACATTGTTCGGTGCCTAGCAGAAGATACTTCACTTAAAATTGCAGAAGCAATGAAATTTGGGCAGTTTAGTATTGCCACAGACGGGAGTTGTGATTATGATGATAAAAAGTTGTACCCAGTATGTGTTAGATACTTTGACAGTGAAAAAGGCAAAGTCATGAGTGTTCTTCTTTCTTTACCAGAATTAACAGTAGATTCCACTGGACAAAACATTTTTGATTTGCTTGACAATGTTTTGAAGAAACATGACATAAGTTGGCAGAACTGTATGGGGTTTGCAGTTGATAATGCATCAGTGATGACTGGAATTCATAAAGGAGTTGCATCCTATATTTTGAAAATGTCTCCATCAGTGTTCATAACAGGTTGCCAATGTCATTTGATGCACCTTGCTGCTGGTAAGGCTGCTGATAAATTAGAAGTAGATATTGGCCATTTATTAATAGATATCTACTATTATTTGGAGAAAAGTAGTAAAAGGAAACAGGCTCAAAAGTTGTTACAAGATCAGTTTGATCTTGAAGACTATAAAGTTATAAAGCATGTGTGTACAAGATGGTTATCCCTTGGCAAATGTGTTAGCCTTTTACTTGAGCTTTGGGATGCACAACAAGCATTCTTTCAAACTGAAAGTGAATCTGCACAGAGAAAACGTGGTGGAAAAGTGAAGAAGAGTGGTACAAAAGCAGAATCTGTTATTGCAAGTCAGAAGAGAACAAGAGATGAAAGTATAGACAGACATACTAACAATTAAGATATTGATGTAGCAGAAAGAAAGAAATTTAAATCCATGGAATTTTTATTTGAGAGGCCTCTATCTATCCAGCTAGAGGGCCTCCAGGCTCAGACCATGACTGTGAAAGATAAATCTTTTGACATAAAATTTCATCAGCCATCTGGATAAGGTTCTTCAGAGTATAAATCTGTTAAAAAGCATACTGGATCTTCTCATACTTCCAAGGGCAAAACTACAAAGTGAATACTAAGATGGCACAGAAAGAAAAAGAATCTGTTCACTGCTTTGAAGACTCTAAATGTGAGATGATTTACAAAAAGCTTAATGATCCAGTTACAAAACTGTACTGCTTGTTTATGAAGAGTGCCATTCCATTGTTTGATGCAGCAAATGTTGTCTTGCAGAAAGAAGAACCATGCATTCATATTATGCACAAGATTCTGTCAAACCAGTTGTCAGATTTGCTAATAAGGTTTATTAAGCCAGAAATCATCGCATCAGCCAAACTTTTAACTGATATTGACTTTTCATGACCATGCAAACCAGAAAGATAATGAAGATCTAGCTATTGGTGCAGAAGCAAGAGAATTCATAGAACACAATTCTACTCTTCCTGTGAAGATGTTCTATGATAATGTTAGAGATTATTATGCTACAGCCTGTGATTACATGCTCCATAAATTCCCATATGGAGATGAACTGCTTTTAAATGCTTCAGTTGCGTATGTAAATGAGAGACAGTCAAAAAGCTTCAAAAGTGTTAGATTCTTTGTCAAGAGATATCCCTTTCTATTGCCACCCTTGTCTAACTTGGATCATCTGGAAGAAGAATTCCTGAAGTATCAAGTTGGGATTCTACCTGACAATATACTTAATGCAGATAGAGTTGATGTGCAATGGCACCTTATTTCCCAGCTAAAAGACTCTATCACTGGAAGAAATAAATTTCCTCTTCTTTGTCAGGTTATGAAAGGAATATTGGTTCTTTACCATTCTAATGCTGACTGTGAGAGATTGTTCAGTGTTGTTAACAAAAATAAAACTGAATTCAGGTCCAGGCTAAGTAACCCGGTACTGAGTACTCTACTGGTATGCAAAACATTCATGACCTCAGCTGGTACAAAATGTTTTGAAATGCAACATGACAATCTGTTGCTTTCTAAAGCTAAAAGTGCTACATATGAACACTTGAACCATTAATGAATGATAAAAGACGAGAAAAGCAAATAAATCATTGTTAATTGTAATTGTAGTATGTTATATGTGGATTACTCTTTTTCTGCTTGGATTCCTCTTTTTGACCACTTGGATTACACTTTTTCCTCGTCAGGGGTTGGCATGTATGTATAATCACTGTTATGGAATGTAAATTTCTTTGTCACAACATCGTGAGATCTTTGTAAGGCATATGTAAATGGAAAATAGATCATATCTTTGTCAGTGCCATCAGCAGTTGTTGCAGGGTTTTTTAATGCCAGTAAGAACTAGACCTGAAGAAATTGGTTTTCTTGTTACATTCACAGTCTAGAAATGAGCCAACAAAAGGTGTCACTAAATATTATGGATCAGCAGAATCAGATGAAAATTGGTGTTGCATTACTGTAGAGATCAGGATCAGGTGAATAATGAAAAACAAGTTAAATAGTATTTACTGCTTATTTCAAAATAGTTTTACTTTTTTACCTGACAACAAATAATTTTGATAAGAATAAGAGTATTTTCTTCTTTTTTTTTTCTTCCAGTCTGTCAGGCTGTCCCAAGAGAGGCACAGCTCCACCTGATGGTATGTATGTACGTGGCTTACTATGTACGGAATTTAGAATGTTTACATTTTTTTTTCTTCTTCAGACAGCTAGTTTAGTGGAGAGGCATGAGAAATGGAAAAGTCACTTTACATTTCTTGGATACCAATTTTCATGGTTTTCTTAGCATTATAGTATACAATGTCACAAGAATTAAATATGATCCAAGCTAATATTAAAAGTGCACCCAAGTCTGTCAGTAATTAAGGGTGAAGAGAAACAGAATAATTCAAGTTTAATTTTGTGAAGTTGAAAGCGCTGATCTAATATAAGGACTATTTGATACTATTTTAATAACTCCAAAATTTTTCAGTTTTTCTTTTTTGTTACAAAGCATGTAATATATCCATTTTTGATAGTTAATGCTCACTAATTATTTACACAGTCGACAGGAAGTTGCAAGCATATGTGAAATTAAGGTCATTGCAAGCTTCTGTGAACTTGAGGACATTAAAATTAAAAGAAAAGGTCAATCACTCTGTGGTCCATTTTTTTTATCATCACTGGGATCACTGTGTTCCCTGCCTACCAAATTGGCACATTTCATTGGCATAACGAAAAATTGATGCACATAATAGCCTTGTAGTGCTGAAGAAAAAAAAGATGAAATAATCCTATTTGCTTCGACATCACATTTTCCATTATGGATTTTGCTCATATTGAACTTTAGTGTTCTAGTTGTTAACAGCATTTATTATAATTAACGTACCAGCATTTATTGTACAGTGTTTGCTTAATTATGTTTTGTTTCAAATTAATTAATCAACAACTAAATGACAAATAGTATATTTGCATAAATCTCTTGTCAATAATTCTATCTCAAAATGGAGTAAATCTTTCTTGCCAAGGGTGTAACTTGAACCTCAAATGGATGTTACACTTACATGCATCGAAGACATTAGATTCAAACTTTGGCAACTACTACAAAACTGTACTGTTTTCAATGCCAGATGCATATGCCTAAATAAATTGCACACAATGGGGTCTTGAAACAGACTGCACTTTAAGTGAGGGCATGAGATACAGAGGGACCTCAAAAAAGAAACTTGAAGATTCCACTCTAGCAAGACACAAAGAAAAATCTTGTGTGTATGTATGTTATTGTGCTGTTTAATGGTTGAATACCAATGTCTTAAGATTTAACCCATAAACTTTGGGAATTAGGGCACAAATTATGGAAGGCAATATCATTGTTTGCAGTACATTATGGATACCATTACTAGTTTGTCTCGGATTCAGATGTGGGTTTTGTATTAGATTAAATGGAGTTGGTCAGGAATCCAGAATCCAGACTAACTTTACAGGAGTACCTCGAACGCTTTAAACTGCACAAATTTTGTGATGCAAAATGTCTGCTGATGAAGATGTTGCCTTTTATTTTAAAATTGGGTCTAACAAGCAATACATTTTCAGGATGAAATAGTCAATAAACCTCATAACAAGTTTTAACAGAAGAACAAAAAGGAATATACCGATTCTTGTGAAGAAAGCAGGAAGCTTATAAAATTATGTTTAGTGGACATTGAAATTGCAATATTAACTTTAAGGATTATGTCATTTTGAGAGATAGTATATAAGCTGTCAAGTTCCATAGAGCTTGGAATCGCAGTTTTTGAAATTGAACTAGTGGTAATTAAGGTCCAAGTTACTTTACAAACTTTTTAGTTGAACACACTGTTTACCATTTGCTGCATCTTGAATCAAGCTTCTGGACTTTTCAAATGCCCGTGTTAACATATTTTGTTGCACCTTTCTGAAAACTGATCCCCACTTAGGGAACAAAATTGACTGCCTTTCTGAGGTCTTGTCAGGGTTGTTCAGTCTGGGATACTCTTTTATTATAGTTACATTGGGAATAATTGTCAATAAAGAAACATTTCAATGAAGTTACCCTTTTTTATAAAGTTTTCATCAAGTTATCCAATATCAGAAAGATAGTTTACAGCATTTTCCAAGATGTTTTAACAACCATCTCGTGTATGCAAATACATTTTTTATTATGTTGTTGATTCACAAAAAACAATATTCATATAAAAAATAGCTTTACACATGCCCTATGGAAAATGTTCAGGATATTTTGTTGGGGGTGGGGCTGTTTACACCTGTGTGCATGTTTAAAGACATTTTAGTTTTAATGATGTTTTACTCTGACCTTTCTCACCTGTTCTATTTGCAGTCATTGCTATGTATGAGGCTACCTCAAGGTAAGAATTATTTTCAACATGGAATAATATTATTGACCTTCTCATCTACTTCAGTATTAGGGTAAAAATAATTGAAGTTCTTTGAAAAGGTTTATGAAAGTTCAATACAGAAGATATACTGACAAGCGAGAAACTGGTGAGATTAGTCTGTATGGTTTTCAATTTTTAGAATTTAGTATACCATTATGTTCTCTTATGTGAAGAGTTATGATTGCAAATTTAATATACCCATATCTACCATTGCATATTGCACCAGCATATCTGGGTTTTTGTGGTTTGTTAGCAGTAATCATAGACCATAATCTGTATGTATAGTATGTGCCTGCATATCAATATATTTGTTCTTTGCAGTTTGACTTCACTTATAAGCAAGAGTATATGGTACATTAGGTTGTGTGGTTAAAACACAAATTTACTAGTAGCATCTGGTTATGATTTTGTGTGATGTGGTATCAGTCATATTAAATTAAATCAACTTGTGTATAGTTTACTAGTACTGACTGCAGTCTTACATAATTTCCATGAAATTGATCAATTGCATGTTCCCAAACCAAAATGTAAGAATTTGTTTCAAAAATAAATAATTGATGGGGAGGAGAGTGGATGCAAGACACATTGTCATACCTTCAGTGTGCAGCTATCAAACTACTTGCTATTTATTTCAGTGACTAATTTTCTCAATGGGCCTACTGTAAAATAATGCCATCATAGAAAATGGGGGGTAGCTGCCAGCAATGGACTTTAACAACAGTTGCTTGATTGGGTTGATTGATGTATAAATGCTGTACAGTAGTCCCCCTCTTGTACGGCCCCCCTGACCAGCGGCCACCCGCTCCTAACGGCCAGAATTCGTTGGCACCGACGAGTTTCTGTTCAAAAGTACCCCTCACGAAAGGCCACCCGCCTAACGCGACCAGCGGCCAGCATTTTTGTGCAATAATATAAAATTTACCCCTCACGAGCGGCCACATTTTATTTTTAAATGTATCCAGAACCAATAATTAATTCAAATCTTGACGTAAGGTAAGCAATTTTGATTATCTCTATCGTAGATAACACGTCTCCAAGTGTCAAGTCGCCGTTAAAAGTGTCAACCAAAAATTTATAGTATATCGTTATCTGTGAAAGTCGATGTTTACAGGAAATGGGCTCAATAATGTTATGATAGAGTTTGGGGTTTAACACCTATGTTGAGTTCTTCTCGTTGATGATTATAACCAGACGTAATTGTTATAATCATAACAAGGTCAGCATAGGCTAAAAATAGATTTTGTACATTGGCACACACAGACAACCTTAAAAAAAACAATAGGGCACCAGACAAAGACCGGAAAAATCACGTGACCACACAAAATGGCTTCCTACGAAGGATGTATTTCGGCAGACTCGACACAAGTTTTGTCTGCATAATTAAATCGCATACAGTCAGCAATAACCGAATAAATCATTACCAAACATTAAAATGTCATCACGTTAACGGATACATTATTTTCGAAGAAAGTCGGTTATTCTACTCGACGACATCTGGGGGGGGGGGGGGATGCCGAACAATTGTATGTACAAAACGTCAAAAGACTCGTAAAAATAAGTTTATGTTGAAATAATTTGAATAAACAAAGTAATAACCGATAAGAAGGTTATTCAGCAGCAGTGGGAAAATGGAGCAAATGGAAAGATAATTATGTATGTACCAAGATGTAAACGACGTTTTTGAATCCATTTGCAATGTGCATGAGAACAATACCCGTTCGCATATCAAACTTACGCCAAGAAAGCAAAAATAGTAACGTATATTCAGTTGAAATAAATTTGTTATTATAACAAAGAAAACTTTTATTGATTAATGTTTCATTTAGACGAAGATATTTAATGTTTTGAAGTACATGTATGTAGCTTTCTTACTACGTACATTACATATACATGTACTTCTCATAATAAATTTAGCCCCCCTCTGGAACGGCCACCCGCCTTATAAGGCCACTTTCCCGGTGCAGCAGGGGTGGCCGTATAAGAGGGGGACTACTGTATAAGCTTATCCATGTCCAGGTTTTTTCTTGAATACTGTTTGATATGGATGGAGTTGTTGCAGTCTCCTTTATTAGGACATTCTCATATGACGAGGTGAATTATGTTGTTATTGTTATACAGTCCTACCTGATTATATTGACATCGCTTATCTCGACAAGCCGCCTATGTCGACAAAAAAGCAAAGTCCCAGTCCCTTGGTCTATTATTACTATCAAATTGTCATGCTTATGTCGACATCGAGATAAAAAGAAAAACGTATATGTCAACAGAAGCCCTTGGTCCCAGCGTGAACAAATCTTTTGTTTTCAAAACGTTTATGTCGACAAGCTACCAGTTAAGACCAATACTTTGTTCAACAATTACTTGATCTTGCCGCAAGACTATAATTTTACCGCCTAATCGTTCATGTCGACCAGCTGCCAGTTCCGACCCATATAAGATGGATAAGAAAACTGGACAGAAAAATGAAAGTGCAAGGAAGAAAAATTGCATTGCTTGTGGATAATTGTTCCGCACACCCACATGTGGACAATCTTCAACATGTGCCACAAATTTTTCTTCTGCCCAATACGTCACTCATACAGCCAATAGATCAAGGAATCATCCAGACTCTAAAACTACATTATCGAAAACTTCTCGCCCATAAAAAGCAGGCTGCAATTGATCAGCAATAACAATTTAAGGAAGATTTGCTTGGGGCTCTCTACAACTTGAGGAAAGCTTGGGGATTAGTGAAGCCAGAGACAATACAGAACTGCTTTATGCACGCATTCTTTCTCGAAAATGATGAATTTCCCATCAGATACCCCACATTTTGAAGAAGATGATGGCTTATATGAAGGCATTGGAATTCCAATGGATGAGTTTGTTCGGATGGCTATTGAAACGGACGACAAGGAACAATGTCGAGCAGCTCTAACAGATGATGACATTATTGCTGCCGTAAAAATTGATGACGTTTCAGAAGATGGCACGGAAGACATGATTGATGATGATGAATCAGAAACACCACCTTTGCCATGTGTTTCTTGCAGAGAGGCTTTTTCAATGTTTGGCTTGACAAAATTTTTGCTCAGTCAAACTTGTTAGTAATATCGGAAGAAGCGCATGGTCACTTGGAAAAGTTGCAGCGTCTTCTCAAGACTCGAACAGAAGAAGCTTGCATGAAGTTCAGAATGCATGTACTTTCTGTATCTTCCATGCCCACTTGTTGTGCAAACATTTAAATTTAATTTTAAGATGGGAACAGACTGACCAAAATCTATGACGATTTAAGTACATGTCCTTGAAGCATGTAAATAACAACTAGACAAACATGTGCTAATTCCGACATTGAATCTCGTCTTGTTTTTCATATCAGGATTTGACTGATGCAATATTTTATTGTGGACTTTATTACACAAAGGTAACCAAAATGTAATTTGTCAATATACAAGTGTATTTCACTCTGGTTTTGTCTTCATGTACTAAAAATTTCCATTGTTTTTTCAAAGTGTAAATACTACTCACTGATGACCGGTCACCCCTTACTGAAGAATTTAACTTGCATCATTTTTGCAGACACCCCCAACCCTCGACATCCGCTTATCTTGACAATATTTCCTCAGTCCTGAGGATGTCGACATAAACGGGTAGGACTGTACAGAGAAAGTTCAAGTCAATATACTTAATTCATCTTGAGAATGTAAAATTTTTAAGAAAATTGCTTTAGCAATACCTTTACATTATTAAAGTGAATAATACACTCAGTATTCTAGACAAAGTTATAAGTAGTGTGATAATTACATTCAGTATTCTAGACAAGGTTATAAGTGTGATAATTACACTCAGTATTCTAGTCAAGGTTCTAAGGGTGACAATTACATTCAGTATTCTAGACAAGTTTCTAAGTGTGATAATACATTCAGTATTCTAGACAAGGTTCTAAGTGTGACAATTACATTCAGTATTCTAGACAAGTTTCTAAGTGTGATAATACATTCAGTATTCTAGACAAGTTTCTAAGTGTGATAATACATTCAGTATTCTAGACAAGTTTCTAAGTGTGATAATACATTCAGTATTCTAGACAAGTTTCTAAGTGTGATAATACATTCAGTATTCTAGACAAGTTTCTAAGGGTGACAATTACATTCAGTATTCTAGACAAGTTTCTAAGTGTGATAATTACATGAAAGGTTAAGATTGAAATTTAACCTGGACTAAATGACTAAATTTAACCTGGACTAATTCAGAGTATCAATATGCGAAACCTCTTCCCTGCTTAATATTTGATATGTTAGATTTATTTATTTATATAATCTCCAAAATGTTGATTTGAAAATCTTGATGGAAACTGCCATAACTGGCTTTGATATTTTGTATCTACCAAGTTCGGCTTTAATAGCATTATTGACAATTTGACTGCTCCAGTAGCCTAAGTGGTTAGATTATTCACCTTGGATGTGGAAGGTTGTGGGTTTAAGATGTTCTATATATTTGATTTAAGTCATTTATTTTTCTTTTAATTGTTTGTCAGATTCAAATTTGACATTTTAAGTTTAAGATTCATTCATTGGGAGATGACCTGTACTCTACAAATAAACACCAGATGTTGACCTCATTTCTGACCTGGCTTCAGATTGTAAACAAGCTTTTAAAATGATTGGTTGATTCCAAGGACATTATGGAGCTTTGCTATAAACATCTTTCTATTTTTAGTTCTTGAGAGTAAAAATAACTGATTCTCATCTGGGTCATATGGTGTGCACGAGATTTTTTGAACATAAGTTTGTTCTAAAGATTCTAGAAGATCATGTGACCCCTTCCTTGTTTACGTAAAAACAGGTATATAAATGATGTTTTGGAGCGAACTGTTTAGTAGAAGTTGGGTTTTTAGAATATTAAGTTGTGTCGTTTTGAGTTATTTTAAATTACCTTGTACTGGAAATTATTTAAATTCGTTTGGATCAAGAAGATTAATTTTGTTATTTATCTGGAAAATAATTGTGCTCTTTGAATTTCATAAGACCAGAACTGACTTCATCATGTGACATCGTCTTCCATCTTGGATGCTTCACTAAGATTCGAACTGGGAATTATTAGGACATTTTATTGCCAGGACTTTTGCAATTTCACTAGTGGATTATATTTTGGATTAAATTTGGAATTGATTCTTAAAACCGTAAGTTTATTTTCCTTTTCTGGAAAATATTTGTACTCAGTAAATTGTTTATTAAGTTTTTACAAGCTTGTTATTTTCACTCTTTCTATGTTAATGTTTATTCGAGCCTAAGCACGTAACAAAATCATGTCTTAGTGGTACCAATGACATGGTACTAGCATATGCTTTGCTTTGCACTCTGAATTAGGAGGTTAGTGGTAGGACTGGTCGGCCTGGTGTCAGGATAATGTGACTGGTTGGGACATGATGCTACATGTCTGCGGCATGATGCCTCAGAGCTATACATCACTATAAACTGCCACACTGTAGACATCGTAACAATATGACTTACAAATTATTAATGCTATTTTAAAAATCCAAATTACACCTACAAACATAAACATAAATTCCACTAAAGGAGGAATACAATAAGGAATTTCTTTTCATCGGTCCAGTTTGAAAATCTTTCTTCACCTCAAAATTGCCACATGAAATCCTGTCTTGGATTTGACTTTTATTTAAATGAGCTTGCTAAGAATCCCAACATGAAATTACATGCTTTCCTATCTAATGCAGGGTACATGATTTGTATTTAAATGAGCTTGCTAAGAATCCCAGCATGAAATAACATGCTTTTCTATCTAATGCAGGTGCCCCACCCCAGGTTGTGCAGGACGAGGACACATCAACAGCAATAGGAGTCATCACAGAAGGTAGGTATTGGACATGAAAATTGAAATACCAGTTTTTGTAAGTAAATCGAGCTAATTTTCAATTGAGTTGCATCCAAGAATGAAAAAAATTCAGTCTCAACTGTCTCTGTGATGCAGCGTGGCATACTTTTGTGATATGAAAGGAGTGGGGGGTTAACAATTCTCAAAATGCAATTTTGTCAATTTTTAGAAAAACCTGGTCCTACTTAATTTCATGAAAATGAACAGAATCGACAACTCTGGATTGTGCCAGAAAACATTTGTATATCTTCAGTTTTAATTAGGACAAACAATGAAAGCTATACCAAATCATTTATTTAGCCAAGTTTGATACATACATTTGAAGAGAAGGCATAAACACTATTTTTGCTTATCTGAATGAAAATCAATATAAATATATATATATTAAATAACTTCTAGAAGTTTTAAAATCTAGTTTTGTACACTAATGCCATTGACCGACATTGGGGTCAATGCGCTAAATATTTGAGGGATAATTTGGCCTGCGCACCGGTCAATGCAGATATGGCTGAAACCACCAGATAGGACTCCTGATTTGAGACTTCGTACGGTAAATAGAGGTTACTCAGAATTATGAAATATACATGGATATATTCCAAATTGTTGGAATCTTAAGACCTACCGTGTTTATTGGCATTACCTCCTTTAAATGTATGAAAATAAAACTTTAAAATTTTCAACACTTCAAAAAAATACTATCTTTTTCTTCCATGGGTAGCTTAGTTCAATAAACAAGTATCCGGATATGTATTCTGTTGGGTTCCAATGATTTTACATTCAGACGATCCACTTTTATCTCACATTATGCCATAACAGCAGACCACTGTTCTGGAACCTAAGCGGCATCAAAAAACGGGAAGCCAGAAGTGGGTTATTTCCCCTGTCAGTCCTACACCTGGACATTTTGAAATTTAAAAAAAAGGGTCATTCAGCATCCTTTTAGTGGGTATAAAGTGAATCAAGTCTTGGTTGTAGATCAGAGAAGATCAAAGTAGACATGAACTTCACAGATATAGACCTTAGCTTACAAACCTTTGCAGTCACTTCCAACTGAGAAACAAGTACCTGCCCATTGAAAAAACGGGGTTCACAGAATTTAAAATTCTGGCACAAACGTGCATCTCTCACTGCCAGCAAGATAAGTCATTCTTTGAGGTGACCTGGGCTATTCTGCCTTATGTATTTAACATACACCATTTTGATTCTTGTTTTTTAGCTGAAACATTTATCAGATTAAGAGGAGTTGTGTTATTTTGTGGGCATTTCTTGAGATACATTTTTGTATGTTTGAAATAGGCATTAAAAAAATAGTTTCCATCATTAGATAGACCAAACAGTGTGTAGTTATCCTTTACAGACTTTGTTTTGTTTTAGTTTTAATGTGTCCTTCCATATTTCATTTTAAAAATAATAGCGATACTATTCATTGGTCAACATACGCTTTCAGACAGAACTACTGTTTTTAAAACTGAATATTAGTGCTATTGTTTTCATCTTCAACTAAATTACAGCATTTAATTAATTTACTGAAAACATCCTAGTATAAATGTCATTAAAGTTTATACAATGATGTCTACCTGCCACAAAATCTTTTAAAATTTTCTAAGAACATTTTGTCTAAAGTTGCTTGGCAGAATTAGACCATAGTGTGATTCATAGCATCTTTGTATGCAAAGCATTTCAAGTTTGATGCAGAGTTGTCGTCTGATACTAAAAACATCTAAAAAATTTTAAGGCCTTTCAATTTTGTACAGAGTTGTCATCTGATACTAAAAACATCTAAATTTTTTGAAGGCCTTTCAATTTTGTACAGTTGATGCTTTTCTTACACATGGATGAATACAGAGAAACTAAAACAACTTTTTTTAATAACCAAGCAATACACATTGAAGACATTTTAGTAAAAAGCAGAATACCAACCCAAACTTCATCGGAACTAAAAACATCTAAATTTTTGAAGGCCTTTCAATTTTGTACAGAGTTGTCGTCTGATACTAAAAACATCTAAAATTTTTTAAGGCCTTTCAATTTTGTACAGAGTTGTCATCTGATACTAAAAACATCTAAATTTTTTGAAGGCCTTTCAATTTTGTACAGTTGATGCTTTTCTTACACATGGATGAATACAGAGAAACTAAAACAACTTTTTTTAATAACCAAGCAATACACATTGAAGACATTTTAGTAAAAAGCAGAATACCAACCCAAACTTCATCGGAAATTGCACTTGTATAGGTATTAGTTATATGTCAGCAAGGTGAGGGACCTCAGATATGCTTTACAGCACAGCAACACAACAGGTCATTTTAATGCTGTGGCAGTTGGTGTAAAAAGCCTTTCCTTATGATAATGTTTTTTTAGCTGTCCTATTCAAATCTGTCAGTAGGATTTGAACCCACATCCTTTCAGTCATAAATCCTTGAAGATAGCCACTACATCTGACGGCTATTCTCCATTTGACTAGTAAATTTGCAATTTAATTTTATTTCAGTTTGTCTGGCTGTCCAATAGCAGCAATGGGAAAGTTAGTTAGTTCACAAGACAAAAAGAAACCGGGTAGGTAGATTTATTCCTAGTCATTTACATTCTTTTCACAGTTTTGTTTTTTATATCGTTGCAAAGCCAAGTCACTTGAGTAAAAAAAAAATGTTGGAAATGTTATGTTGGAAAAGTCAGTATGCCATATTTATTAGTGTAGTCTTTATTTTCATTATAAAAGTCGATCTGTAGAAAAAGTTAAAAAAAATGAATAGTTATAAACAAATCATAAAAACTAGTGATTATGTGTATTTTGTTTACTTTTTGAAATTGATCGACTTAAAAAGCTACAGTTTTTTGCAGTATATAGTCTGAAAGTTTTCTTTTAAAGTTTTAAGCTATCATTAGTGCCATTTTGGCATAAACAAAATGCTGAAAGCTTTGTAGATAATTGCCAATTTTGCATAATTTATGACATATTACTGTTTATTTTTCTTTAATGCAATGAGAAGCAGTCTTTTTGTATGAACTGAAAGAATATAGAAATGTATGCTTCAATTTATACTTGATTCACATACCATGGGACAGTTATGTCCTGTTTATAATATAAGATTTCACTTTTGAGTAAGTACCAAAATTATTTGTAAGAGGGTGTGCAATGAATGTGATGCCAAGAAAAGCTTAATTTATGTTGAGCCTGTCCTGGCACAAGTTCCACATATTATATGTGTCCTTGTGTATATCATTCCATACTCCAAATTAAGTAGTGTTATTTACCTTTTCTTCTTTAGTAAAGGAAATCTGGTCTGTCGTACTTTGTTTTTGTTTATTAAAAAAGTTGCATACAAAGATTTAATTTGGTACTTTCTCAAGATGAGCTGTTTTCTGAAAAAGGTTTTATATCTCCATTTTAATATAGTATTATTTTCAGGACTTAGTGGTTGCATAGAGATATAGGTAATAGTTGAAAGTTTATAGTTTTTTGTCTACCTGTTTCCTTGTTCAATTTATCTTTCTGTTGAATTTCATTGTTTAATATTTTTTCTGATTATCATTGAATCAGGTCTTTTTAAAAAATGTGCAAATTGTTAATCGTTAAGCAGGACAAAAGACATGACATTTGCATTTTGCTTTTTCTGCAGAACGTAACTTGTCATGAGAAATTTAATAAGTGAACCATTTTAGATTTTAAAAACTTTTATAAAAGATTTTATGATCAGGCAACAGATTTAAATTGGTTCTATCATAGTCATCTGCAGACCTGTCAACCATAATGATTTGACTGCCGTCTTAATAAAAGTAACCTAAAGATTCAGATATCAAGTAATAACGAAAAATCTGAAGATAAAATCATTAATCCAGAGACTGGCTTGTCTATCATTAATTTGGATCAAGGTTTCTTATTAGATTCAATGGAGTTGGTCAGAAAACCAGTCAAACTTTGCTGGAGTAGTTCAAATATATGAAACTGTCCACATCTTTAATGCAAAGAACTTGAATAATCAATCTGTTGGTTAATACCATTTTCTAGAAATTGTGTCTCTTAAACAAAAACACTTCGAATATGAAAGCGATGATAAGCCTTTTAAAAAGTTGAAACAATCAAAGTATAAAAGGATTATTCAGATTGTTGGGGAAAATGTGTTTATGATAAACAAAGTTTTTAATTTGTATGATTCCTAATTAGTTTGATCTGATCTTGTTTCATGTTACCTGCTGCTGGATTTTGATTGTATACATTTGCTGTGTGAAGGTATATCAGTGGGCAGGAGTATAGTATAGATGCACACATATTCTTTATTTGTTGTTTTATCATGTGCAGGGAACCTGTTCTTTCCTATGACATTTATCCAGTTTATTATTTTCCATCAGCTCTGCAAGATTTTTTGCATGCAATCTTGTCTGATGATGGGGTAGGGAAATGTAACAAATACTAGCATGTAACAAAATCAGATACTATGGTCGTGTTGCTATCATGAGCCTAAAATTACATAGATTACCTTTTTGGAGACTAATATTTTTAAAATTATTTTCTTCAATTGAAGTTATTTATTATAAACAGCTATAGCCAGTGTGCAACCTATATACTTTGGGTATTTTTTACGAACACCAGCACCGTCAATCACCCTAAATATAATTTATTATCTAAATACCCTTTTATACAGTGCATTTACATTGCTAAATACCTGATACCTTCCAGTGTTATCCTTACCATCTGATTGTTTTGTTTTATTCTTTTTATTGCTAATTTATTGGGAACATAAATGATGTATTAAATCCTTTTTGTGCTGCTATATATCCTTACAGTGCTGGCGTGTTGTAAAATCCCAATCAGTCCATCAATTACAGTGTTATACTTTTAGTCATTCTCTCAAAAACAAACAAAACCCTGAGAGGACTGCTCCTGTGGCCTAGTGGTTAGAGCGTCCATGTCCGCAGCAAGGATTTTGTGAGTTTGAACCCATTCTGAACCTTTGTTCAACCAGATCTTACCAAAGTCTTACAAAAATGGTTCTGATGACTGCCTCACTAGGCACTCAGCAATAAGAGGTTAGTGTTAGGACAGTTCGGCCTGGTTAAGTTAAAAATCCTAATCATACACACACACTCAAAACTCCTAGGGTAGACATGTTCCAGGTCAACAACTGCCATGCTGAAGGTTACAATGCATAGAAAATTTGATTTGATTTTGTCCCCACTAAGTTATGCTTAAAAGCTTGGGATACACAACTCGAAGTTAACATGGACCAGAATTGACCTTAATTGTAACTAAGTGGGCTACACTACGAAATTTCAAATCTCCAATAAAAGCATAATTGTGTGTAAACTCAGGACAGTGGTTGTGGGAAATACAATAAGTGTCTTTCGGCTCCAAATGGCCTGCAGATCATATGTTGTGCACCCCTGCTGTGTTGCTATTTATACATGAATCTGAGATCTGCAGATAATAAGGACAGGAACCATGCTACTCTGCATTGGCATTCTGTATTGGGAAAAGGGATTACATAAACAAGGTGTGGAGTGGGGATATAATCCAATATTTACGATAGACAGTCTCTTGTTTTGGCATCATCACACTGAATATGATGGCAGTATATAATAATGTCACTACAGTATTGATTGTTTCATTATTGTATATTAACATCATCAAAAGTTTTCTTTGCATTCTGATTCACCATCAGCATTTATTACAAGAAATTTGTGACTGGAACTTTTAGGCTTTGTAGTATATATTTGATGATTGGGTGGTCTAGCATTGCATTCCAGCTGGTTGGTGTTTTATTTTTTTTTAAATGTCTGGTTACCATGTAAATTGATAAATAACTAATTCAGACATAAAACCTTTACCTAAAAAAGTACTATTATACATTTCCAAAAGAGAATGATGAATGTGAACATGCTAAAATCAAGGGAGAAAATGTAGAGAAAGTCTTAAAGAAGACTTTTGGCAATAATAAATAGCAAAAACGAGTTTGATTGTCAATAGTAAATACAGATGAGTCATTTGGAAGAGATACTCTTGAATGAGTTTTTTAAATAGTGTTTTATACAACACTGTTATCATTGCTAATTCATTGACAAGTTTGTTTATATTTCCCTATCCATGAAGTAGAAAAACTGTCAGCTATGTGGATTAGTAATGATTTTCAAGGGGTATTTTTAGGCTTGGCTCAAATCCAAGTTGCTATCAACACTGTACCAGATTGTAATCATGTTTGTCATTCCATAATGTTCCAACAGGCTGGTTCTGTCTTGTTTGTTTTGAGTAATCAGTAAAACAAGCAACATTCAACCAGATTTGCCAGTCTGTGATGTGTTGTTTGCATTAGGACTCAACATATGCACTAGTATATACATATGTAATGTCCAGTAATAAATAAAAATGTTTAACTGCTTTTGGTATCATGTGTTAAAAATAAAAAATGATAGTTTACTTTAATTATTGTAGAGCCAGCCCACATTTACTTAGCAAGCTTGATATTTCACAACTAACCATAGTCTGACAGTTTTTACTCACAACTTATCTAGAAGCTTATTTTGCCGTCTTCCGTTTCATTTGCTATTGTTGTTTTTTGTTGTGTTTTGGTATCAGGTTATCATCTTGTTGTCCTCCCTAAACATGATGACCCGTCCAAGGCCGTTCTGGCTGCGTGTACTGATGCCCAGCTTATCAAGCTCGCGGCTAAGGAGGTCTCCTTTCGCAGGCTATCCACTGAGGTGCCATCCTCCTCCATCACCACCAAATCGGCTGACCAGTCTGGTCCGTATTATTGCTATTTCTCTTGCAGTATATCTCTTCTACCACTCTATTCTATTTTTGTATCACCCTTAGCAATATTTACTCAGAACTTGACATTTATTATTGGTTGAAAGCAACTTGCATATTTGCTGAATAGATGGAAAATCTTGCTTTCTAAACAAAAAATTGTATTGACTTGTCCAAAACTTGTGCCAGTACAAGAAAATAAAATATTTCGTGATCACATGCCTACTATAATTTTTTATTTCCCTACTTGCCCAGTTGTTCACTATTTTAAAAGGCTATTAAAAAAAGGGGGAAAAAAATCTACCCCTCCCCAAAAAAGAAAACAAAATAAAGAAAAAAATTGTTGCACTGGTCAAGTCACATGCTTTTGCAAGTGGACAAATTGTACATGTCAATTCCTGACATTGTCATTGTTTGGTTAGGCTTTCATTCAGTGGTAAAATCATATTTTCTTGCATTGGACAAATGTGTAAAGTCCTGATATTGTCAGTGTTGTGTTGGCATTCACTGTTGTTTGTAATTTTTTTTGTATGCTTTAAATTTTCCAACACATTACTTCCTAAAATCAATTTTTTTATGTGCACAGACTATTATCCCATTAATATTTTGTAGCTTAGCTGTTCTTGAAAACGTGCATAAAATTAATGTTACTTTGTGTACCTTTAATTACCACTATCATATTGGAAAGCCGATTAAAGTTACTGTCACTATCTTTTTTATCTTTAATCACAGTAATTGAGAGCCTGTTAAAATTACCATCTCTATTTTGTATTTTTAATTACAGTAATTGAGAGGCTATTAAAATTACCATCACAATTGTATACCTTTAATTACAGTAATTGAGAGGCTATTAAAATTACCATCACAATTGTATACCTTTAATTACAGTAATTGAGAGGCTATTAAAATTACCATCACAATTGTATACCTTTAATTACAGTAATTGAGAGGCTATTAAAATTACCATCACAATTGTATACCTTTAATTACAGTAATTGAGAGGCTATTAAAATTACCATCACAATTATATACCTTTAATTACAGTAATTGAGAGGCTATTAAAATTACCATCACAATTGTATACCTTTAGTTACAGTTATTGAGAGCCTATTAAAATTATCATCACTTTTATATCTTTAATTACAGTATTTTGTACCTTGAATTCAGTAATTGAGAGCCTCTTAATAATATGATGTTGATTTTTGTACTTTTAATTACAGTAGGTGAAAGCCTGTTCAAATTAAGATTTTGCAGTGACTACTTGTTTTGGCGAATGCCCATTTCAACTTTTAAATAAAAGTTATGTGGAAAATTAGAGCTGCTTGAAAATATAAAGCAAATTGCTGTAAAACCTGTTTTGAAAGACTGCTGCTGTGAGACCACTTGTCTTGAGAGACTATATTTTCATTGTGCGGATATAATGATTATAGTGTTATGACCTGTTATGAAAAACCACCTGTCTTTAGAGGCTATAAGCTTCTTTTGGTAGGGACAGTCTTTCAAGACAGGTTCTACTGTGATACTCTGGCTGGGATCATTAGATTTCAAGCTTGAGTTGGACTGAATTTATCATTTATTCAGAAATGAACTTTAAAAAATAACATTATTTGTGATTGATCAAAACAAACTCTTGTGCATGAAAATCAAGATTTTCTTTCAACCAATCACAAATTATGTTACTTGGATCATTACCGATTGGCTAATTGTAAAAACTCAAATTCAGGCTTCTAGTTTTATGATCTCCAAACCTACCCTTCATAAAATGTACTATTAATTTCAAGGAATAAACATTACTTTTAAGCTTGGAATAAATGCAGCCTTTTGATTACTTTATAATAAGATTTTAAATTTTCTGCAGTTTTATGTTCAAGAAGTCAGGCATAAAATTATATTAACAAAATCCAGATTATCAACATGAATGTAAATTACAATGTTCACTATATATAAAATTTGAAGCACCTCACGCAAGATTTTTAAAATATTTTGGTGCGCCAAGGAGAGTAACATTTTTGAAAGTAACTATATTTCATTGTTTCTGATTATTTCATTAAATTAAGAATTATATATTAAGAATGCTTATTGTGCTTGAATTTGTGTTATCAGAGGCCATTTAAAAAAACATTATTGTGCTTGACTTTTTGTTATCAGAGGCCATTTAAAATCATGTATGTGATCTGACCTTTTTGTTTTGTTTTTGTTTTTACAAAATCCAATTTTTTAGTCTTCTCATTCCCATTGCAGATATTTTGAACTTTCACTTCCAAACCAAGTAATACACATTATGCAGTTTTTAAATTTTGCACTGGTTTTTCTTGCTCAGTCTTTTTTGATTAACAGCAACAAATGCAATTAAAAATGGGAAAAATTGTGAATAGATTTCTCATTCTGTAATGATCACTAAAATTAGAAACATTTTATAATTTATAAGAAATATTTTACTTTTTATAATTTATAAGAAATATTTAGCTTTTTATAATTTATAAGAAATATTTTGCTTTTTATAATTTATAAGAAATATTTGGCTTTTTATAATTTATAAGAAATATTTTCCTTTTTTTGATTTATAAGAAATATTTGGCTTATTGTAGTTTATATTATGATCTTGAAAACATAATTGAGAACAAAAGCAATTGACTAAACACTTCATACATTTGTTCAAATAACTGCTGGGTCTTAGCTATAGGAGCAACTACTAAAAAGAATTATATTTTTTAAAAAATGTAATACAAAAACGAGGATTTTCTACAATTAAATTCTTCTTAATCAGTAATTGTCAATTTTTGTATTGTTTCCTGTTATTTATGTAAAGTTCATTTTCTGAAATATTGGCATAAAAATCACAAGCAAAGTAATGACAGATCTGGGTCAACCAGAACAAGTGCTTTTGCTGTGTTCTTGTGCCAATTTAGACTAGCTGTTGACTACATATTATTGCAAGCTAGTGGTAATAGTTTCAATATTTGTAAAAGTAAAATTTAAAAAATGTGAGCGCCTTGTTTGTCAACACTAAAAGTATTACTGTAATTAATTTTAGCAATGACATCAGTTTTTAAAAAAATAAGTTGATCTATACCGAAGAGAGATATGCATTACATATTGCAGATATTGGTAGTGATTTGTTATCATTGGAATACATTTCTTGGTAAGGAAAAGTGAGTTAAGTTCCAATTTAAAAATGGACTCTTTACATATTTATTTTACAAGCTGAAGCTATTAATTACTGTCTATTTAGAAACTCGCCTTCTCCTTTTTGGCAAATTTATTGGGCTGACTATCTGGTCTTTTCATGGGTGAAATTCTATTGAATTTTAGTTTACTTGAATTTACCGTATTTTCCCTCGTATATCCCGCGAATTATACCAGATTTTACATACACCGCAGGGGTGGTGCGGGTTATATAAGGTTGCGGGCTATATCACAAATTTTTTACACATAATAATATTTCAATATATTGTTTGAAAAACATAACTTATATAACGGTTTTAACGCCGACTTCATCCACCGACCTTGTTGCCGGAATGTCAAAACACATCGGTACTTCGTCCATATTAATAATGGCAGAATGGGGAAGGTCAAGCTCCTGAATTTCCTTGGCGACGAATTCACGAAAATCATCCATCTTTTTTAATTTTCTCCCAATTCTCGGGTAGATGTTGGTCGACGGTCGTTCGTGTTCTGACTGACAATTGGTTCCTCTTCATAAATTTAATATACCCAATGCACTCCTCCTTTGAAATCATCAATGTTTCTCTCTCGCCATGAGTTTGGCCTTCAGTTTGATGGCAACTGTTGAGAATGGTCGGTTGTTATCCCACTGGGCCACGATCCACTGCTTCAGATCAGCTTCAAGGAGAGGCCATTTTGCTTTAGTCCGCGACGAGCACGTTTTCGTGAATTCATCTTCTCCAACCTCGGATTACACTCATCAATATCAAATTTTCTGCCTGTGGCTCTATTGCCATGCACTTCAGCATACGCAATCATGGCAGTTAGCTTGAAGTCGGCTGTCTAAGACTTTCGTTTTGGCATTTTTTTAAATTAAACTGAAAGAAATTATTTAAACTCGAATCTACACTTCACAAGATTACAAGATTATTTAGAAATGTCCGCGTTTATGTAGCCTGTAGTTGAGGCACAGCTCCTATAGACAGTCTATTCACGCAAGCACTGTGTATCGAGCCTGAATAGTTAATTAACGTCATGCGAGATGCATTCGAAATTGACAGTTGTGGCATTCAGCCTCAGGACCTCACACCATTGCATATCCGGCTCACAAGTACCTGACTTCAAAATTCAAATCTGCCGGCTGCCAGCCAGAATATAGTGGAGGCAGGGTGACTAACTTGAACTGATGCAGAGGGATGAATATGGACCAGGGCCGACTGACTTGATAGCGTAAATACAAATTTGCATGTTGGGCGGATGAGTGAAAATGTAGTAGTTGTAGTATCGTTCATCATCCATGTGTGAGCATTGACGAATTCAGTCCTTTTAAAAACAGTAATGGTAGACAATGTGAATATACACAAAAAAGTTCATCAATCTATGGTTGCGGGTTATATAAGGTGCGGTTATGCCAACGATTTTTTTTACACAAAACCCCAAAACCTGCGGGCTATATGAGGGTGCAGATTATCTGCGTCTGCGGGATATATGCGGGAAAATACGGTACTTGGGTATTGCTTGCTTTGATTTGATTGGTCACTTTTAGAAAAATGTATTCTTGTGAATTAATTTTAAGATTTATCTTCATTATAAAATAGGATATTTGTTAATGTAAAGTTTGTTAAGCATAACATTAAAGTTATTCAAAGAGTTGCATAAATTTTATTTATAATGAGCACAAATGTAAGATCTGATATTCAAAAATTTTCCAATCATAAGACCAGGGGTGGGTTTATCATCAAGCATTGAAGTTTTAAATAAATATATTATCATGGGACAAAAAGGTTTTATTTTTATTTTAAAAAATGATATAAAAAGGAAACTGATATTAAAGTGGAATTGGTTGCCTCAGATATGACAGTTGTTTTACAATTTCATCATGACATCTTGAGCTGTTATTTTGAAGTAGCTATATCACCAAAATATGTTAATGTGAATAACATGGGAATCATGTGATAAATGTTTAATGCCCGAAATAGATAACTGACCGATGGATCTTTTGCCAACATAAAAAACAAATGTATGACTGATGAACAAAAAAAACATAAAACCATAAACAATTAGTACATTGATAATTCATTTTACAAAAAGAAAACCTATTATTTCTTTAGGTTTCAAAACCAAAACAAGGCATATTCACAGATTTGAGTGCTGCACATGGAAATGTAATTTTGTTTAAAACCATACAAATACTTGTGCATACAAATAAAAAATGCACAGCTTGAGATTTTTTTTTTAAAAACAAAACTGCATCTTCTGTCTGGCATCCAAAAATAAAACAGACGTTTTTTTTTAATTGAAGATCAAATAAACAGAAGAACAAAGACAAGTGTTAACTAAAAAATATTTGTTGAATTCAGGAACATTCTTAAGTACCTATCATTAAATTAAATTATGTCAATTGTTATCAAGTTTTCTTTTTTCTTCCATGTTGATCAGCATCCGACCGTGTTTTACGACCAATGATTCTCACCAAACAACTTGATTTGCTAGGAGCAGATGCATCTGGAGTTTCCACATCGACACCAAGAACAAATTTGGTGAAAGAACTGGAAAAGTATAATCGAAGCCTTGAAGTCCATGTAAATTCTGATTCCAGATCAAAGGGTTCAGACAAAGATCAGCAATTCCGAGAAAAACCTTCCATCCTTAAAGAACGTCCCAGTATATTGAAGGAGCGAAGCACTGTGAAAGAAAGACCAAATATCTTGAGCCGGAGACCTCATCTAAAACCACAACAGCATCGGGATTCTCAGTCTTCTGATTCTTCTACAACTTCCTCTCCCTCCCCCTCTCCATCTCAGGCTCTGAATCTCTCCACCAAGTCCCAGCCAAACTCTGGCTCCAATACTCCCACTGCAGTCACCTCAGCACAGTCTGTTTCTTTGGACAGGATCAAGTGGAGTGCTACAACCTTCAAATCTCTAACCACTGAAGAGATGAAAGCCAGCAAAATATCAGCAGCAGCCACGTTGACCATTCCAAATCCCTTTGCTCCCAAAATTACATCGTCAGAAAGCACTAACCCAGTCTCAAATTCAGTATCCTCAGTATCATCTGTTCCCACAACATCAGCATGCATGGCAACAAAATCAGTTAAAACAGTATCATCACCTCCAGTATCTATAGCTCCCAAAACATCTCCTGCACTGTTTGTGCAGGCTGGTACTGCTGTGAGCAGTGGCACCATATTGATTCCAGCTGCAAATCCACCCACGACAACTATGGTGCAGTCTGCAAGTCCATCAGTCATATTAACCCCAAGCTCACTGGCACAGAACATCATTGTTCCAGCCGGTAATGGGTATGTTATTCTGAAGCCTGTAAATCCAGTAATGACAGTACCACTTATGACTGTCGGGTCATCTCCACTTATATTTACACAGCCTGTAATAAAGACAGAACCAACATAGCTTTAATCCTCTGGTAACAGCTGTCGATAGCTTTTACAAGGGCACCTTGGAAGTCCTGGTCAAACAATTAATGCAGGCCCAAAAGGACAAATAAATGCTGGGCTTGGCAAGTCCAAAGAAGGGTCAACAGTACTGACATTTCAAATATTAAGAGAAGAGAAAGCACAAAGTGAAGTGTAAATTTATTGTTTATCAATGTCCCTACATTCAAGAAAACTTGTATTGTAATTATACTTATTGATTTCAATCTTTGTAACAACCCATCCCCTACCCCATGGATAAAATTCAAGTTGGTAGGCATATTTGAGGACCTTTTTGACAATAAACAAGGACATAACTGTATTCATAAATGAATGATCTGATTGACCATTACAGCAATTATTAAACTTTTGTACACATAAGTTTTTGGACTTGGTGAAATTGGGTAGGCATTAAGTATTACATTTTTAATGGCCTAATTGTATTTTTATGTCACTATAGCAGTGTTTCTTTATTTAAATTTTTTAAAAGCATTTTATTGGACTTGAGGGATGAAAACCTTGTTTACTTGATAAAGTAGATGTAGTTAGACAAATAAAATTTGGTAAGCATTTTGTATGCAAATGCATATAACCAAATTATCTTTTTCAGGACATTATAGAAATTTTATAAAATGGAACTTATTTGGACTTGGACATTTTGGTCAGCAGCGGCAACATCACATCTTATACAAACACAATTCTAGCTCTTTTACGTGTTGGTTCTGTCTTTTTGCAGCTAGATATTTATTTGTGATGCAAAAATAACTTTATGAAAAATTTTGTTGAAACAGATGTTCTGTTTGTATATATCAGACATGTCAGGAAGACCAGATGTGTTTTGATTGACCATGATAAATGAGGTTATTTTGGAAAAAAGAAAGTGTTCTGGAGTTGGGGGAATACTTCCTTTTCTTTTAGAATATCACTTACAAAATACTGAATATTTGAGTATCACAAGAATTGGATGGAAATGTATTTTATATACCTACCACCTTGGGATGGGGGTGGGTCAAGTTTTGCAAAAGCATACACCAGTTTGCTGTAACTGCTCAAACCTTGAGAGGATCTTTTAAATGGTGAGTGACAATGATTTTCCTTGGCAGTCTGTTAAAGAATTTAATTATTAGAAAATCTACAAGTACTGAAATCATTATTCCTGAGACTTGAATACTTACGTTGATAGATTTTCATTACTTTTTGGACTGAGTAGGTCATTGTAATCAAGTGTTATGTGTAATAATTGTTGTGATAATTTATGCATGACATAAAATGAAATGAGAGATGTATAAATTGTAAATGTATCATGTCTTCATTGTATCATCCATGATTACCGGTACATTGAATGTGTGTTACAGAAATGGTATTCAGATATTTCATTTGCAAATTTGTCTTTATACATTGAATTCTTTGTTAATGTAACCTGCTCCTGTGATAACTCGAGGGGGTCAGCCTAATGAAAGTAGTGGGCCTATATAATAAAATCCATTATATGCATCAGTGTCTGATAGAAAAATTCTTAGCCCCGATGTGGAGTTTTCATATATGACACTGGTGCATAATGAAGGATTAATTTTATTACATTCCTGAATGAAAAGTGAGGGTCAGAGTAAAAAAAAATGAATCTATTTATACAGGTTTACAAGACAGTCTGCAAGTGGACTGCAGAATCTGAACATGTAGTTAGGTTGGTCAGTGCAAAATGTCCCTTTTTTTTTTCAAGCATGTTCTAGGATGTAAGATGGTCCCAGTAATGTCTAGATTCATTATTGTGGAAAGAATGCTCCAAGGATGAAATGGGAGAGTTTTGCCAATTTTTGTCCAAAATTATTGCAGTAGAAAGTCATGTTCTATAGACTGGTCTACACAAGAAAATATGTTCATACAGATGTAGGAGTGTGAGGAAAAAGGATACCTGTGTTTAATAGTTGCCACAAATTGTGTTAAAATGGGGGAAGCCCGTGATTGTCATTTGCTAAAAATTGAATTCTGTATCATGTAATGTATAGCAGTAATATTGAATAAATTCCAGCAAGTTTTAAAAAATATCTTTAATAAACAGTTCTTCTGCTATCAGTACATTACTCTTCTGATAACCAAGTAAAGAACAAAGTTATACAGTTTATTATCACTTTACCTTCCCAGAATATGTGAGTAACGAAAATGACCTCTGCACTGTTTTTTTGTTACATTTACACTATGGCTTTAAAAGAATGTTTTTATCTCTGCAACAAATCTTTTTTGCAAACTTTGTTCATGCCTAAGAGGCAATTACTCTTGTCTGAATTTCTTGCTGGGGGATGTACAGTGATGCTGGCATCATTTTTGATTGGTGTGTATATATGTAGACACAAAACTAGAAGTTAACTAATTTTATACATTTTCTTCATATTGAGTGTATAGAAAGGTTTTTTCCCCATGAAATAAGCAAAACATGTCAGATCATAATTAGCAGCCATTACAACAGATCCGGGTCAAGTGATAACAACAGATCTTAATCATGTGATTACAACAGATCTTGGCCATGTGATTACAACAGACCTTGGCCATGTGATTACAACAGACCTTGGTCATGTGATTACAACAGATCTTGGTCATGTGATTACAACAGATCTTGGTCATGTGATTACAACAGACCTTGGTCATGTGATTACAACAGATCTTGGTCATGTGATTACAACAGATCTTGGTCATGTGATTACAACAGATCTTGGTCATGTGATTACAACAGACCTTGGTCATGTGATTACAACAGATCTTGGTCATGTGATTACAACAGATCTTGGTCATGTGATTACAACAGACCTTGGTCATGTGATTACAACAGACCTTGGTCATGTGATTACAACAGACCTTGGTCATGTGATTACAACAGATCTTGGTCATGTGATTACAACAGATCTTGGTCATGTGATTACAACAGATCTTGGTTAAGTTATGATCAATCAGAATAATCTAAGATTGATGTGAAAAGTCATACGATCATGCTTTTGATTACAATTTTACATATTTTAATGTAAAATGATTATAGTTGTATTAAGTTTGTAATTTTTAAATTTTTTATAATAGTATTCCAGGAAAATGAAATATGTTAAGAACATTTCTAGTAAATTAAGTTATATTGGTTTTCAGTACAATCCAAGCACCAAAAACATAACAGACATTATATGTACTAGTAATTCATTTGACTTTGATGGATACAAGTAATGGAAAATGTTTCAAGTCATTTAAATTGTATTCATGATTGGTTATGATGAAGAATGTTCATTAATAAAATTTCATTAGAATCCCAAGTACAGTATAGTCTTGAAAAAATAATCTAACATGCATGATTGGCGTTAAAAAATCTGATTTCCCTACATGTAATTGGCATTTTAAAAAATCTGATTTCCCTACATGTAAAGGGCATGATTGGCATTAAAAAATCTGATTTCCCAACATGTAATGGGCATGATTGCCATTAAAAAATCCAATTTCCCTACATGTAATGGGCATGATTGGCATTAAAAAATCTGATTTCCCTACATGTAAAGGGCATGATTGGCATTAAAAAATCTGATTTCCCAACATGTAATGGGCATGATTACCATTACAAAATTTTTGGACATGATTTCCCTTCATATAATGGACATAAGTACCAATTGAAAAGTTTCCTTGGATATAACGAGTATGGCACAACATACTCCCAGATCTGTCACTGCACAATGCACCAGCTGAGCTTTTTGAAAAGAGCATATTTGTGTTTCTTTACACAGAGAAATTAACTAAACATGCGCGAAGAATATTTAAATGATTCAGATATGCAGAAAAGGGTCCATGTGTCAGATGTAAAATGATGGGTCTTAACTGCTGTGAACATGCACTTGAATTGAGCCAGACCCAAATATTTTTTCCATCACTAAATCATTCAACACATTTGCAAACGCATGAATAGCATTTTGATGAAGACAATTTGTCTGGTATTGCAAGTATGTTTTACAGTTCTCATAACACCTCACTGATTTATCTTTTGAAATAGGACTTAGTTCCAGACCAAAGAGTAAAATACCCAATTATTAAACTGTTATCTAGAACTGTATACTTTGTTGTAATAACCCTGATTGTACAAGGTAAATAATTTAAACTAATTTCAAGTATCATGTTGAAGCAATCCTTTCATTAAAAAAGCTGACAAGTCAAACTAAGATTGAATGTGGAATTTAATGATATTATACAAAGACCACTTGGTGATGCATTGATGTGCACTACACCTAGACTCTACTTTGTATAGAAGAATTTTTGCATTTAGATTCAGCAGCATAGTAACAGCCTTGTTGACACAGTTCATTGAATAGCCTTGTTGACACAGTTCATTGAATAGCCTTGTTGACACAGTTCATTGAATAGCCTTGTTGACACAGTTCATTGAATAGCCTTGTTGACTTCATTGAATAGCCTTGTTGACACAGTTCATTGAATACATGCATTGCTTTAATGTTCTGGTAGGATAAATGTATTCAATAGGGATTTATTAGTATACAGTAACTGATTTTTTAAGAGATAAGTAATCTGTTTACTGTATACTCACTATTAAGTTGGATGCAGTTTATTATGACTAATCATTAGAACAAGTAACATACCCTTATCTGCCAACACATTACAACTAATCAATAGAACATGTAACAGGCCCTGATTTGTTGTCACATTATGAGAGGGCAGAAATGAGTATGTTTGCAGTTGGATATGACTTGTAAGCGAATACAGATGGTAGAGTTGATTTTGTGAAATGTTTGGGGCAAAATTGTTATTAGATAATAGTAATTGTACATCACTTTGTTGTTACAAAAAGAAAATATTTTATCACTATGTTGATAAGAAAATAATATTTCTTCCTTCAGGTACAGAAATTGGCAAACACTTGTAAATCAAGATTAATGAAAAACTGGAGAAAACAAAAAAGTCCACACATTGCAGTTGGTTATGAGTATTTACTAATTAAAATGTATCTTTACAAAACTAGCAGTCAGTTTGGAGCCAGACCTATTCTAGTTAATTCTTGAAAATGCTGACTCTAGAAATGGCAACATAATAGATTAGATTAATTTCTTAAGCCCATGTGAATTTCAGTAGTATTTTTTTTTTTTTTAAAAACCCAACTTTGTAAAGACTTGTAATGATTTTAGTAGTTGAGTTTTAAATTTGTATAAATTTCTTTACAACATCCCATGTTTTTATGTTGTACTAATAAATGTTGTTATGCTGTTATTTTGTTTTTATTTTGGTGATTGTTTATTTTCATTTTTCTGTCTTTGCATGCATACTTCTCTTTTGTTCTTAATATTTAAATTAATTCGTAGCCAGTGCCAGAAGTTTTACTGAATCAAGAAATATTTCAGTTTGCAAAAAAGAGTGTATGGTTTATAAAATAATTTCTTTTTCTGGAGCAATGTTTGTTTAAAAAGGGTCTTCCTGACACTGGCTACAGAAGTAGAGAAAAGTTCATGTTGTACCACAAATTTTAGTTTGTAAAGCTATGTGGTTGTCCAACTAAGTTCAGTGGTTTTCTCAGGGATCTTTAGTTATATCCACCATGAGGACCACAATATGGATACCTGTGCTGTTTTGAGTACTTGATCCATGCTTGTATTGCCAAGGTATGCAATAGTGGGAATGATGAACTTTGGCCTCTTGTCATTACATCTCCCAGCCTGTAAACATCTTCATTTCAGAGCACAATTCTCAGATCATTCAAGGTATCTGTATGAAGGTGGTCTATATTAGACTTGTGGAATAGATGTATGTTTTGCTTTTCACTTAAGTATTTCATATGTACCTTTTGTTATATACATATCTTTGGGCTAGATTATTTATGTTTTTTTTTTTTAATCTGTGCATCCATAATAAAGGCTTTCTTGTCTTGGGCAAAACTCCCAAGATGGTTTCAAGTATCCCTATGAACTTTGACACACCCATTAGACTTGTGGTCCAGATATTTGATATTCCAAATTCTTTGGTTTATATATTTTTAATCAGGTTATTGTTTTTTTTCTCCTTCGTGCTCCATCCATCATTAATTCACATTTTATTTCAAATCTCAAAATTACAAAATGATTGAAGATATCAATATGAAATTTTGCACGTTGTTGGATTTGTGTATTGCTCTTTTAAATTCTTCATTTTAAATAATCATGTTTATCCATGTCAGTTTGTCCATCCATCCTTCATTTCCAGAGCACAACTCCAAAACTATTCAGGAAATCTTGTGAATCTTGGTACATTGTGTTTTCCTGTTAAAAGATTTTCATTTTCAGTGTTTTATATGTTATCCATCCACCATCTGCATATTAGACTAGCAATCCAATGTCGGTGTATCATGCAGCCACCAGTCACCCTTATTTCTGGAGCAAAATTTGTTCAGTTCCCTGTATACAAACTTCCAACTTCATATATCTGAACTCAAAAGGAAATCTTTACATTGCCGAATGAACACTTTGGCAAGGCTTGCAATCTTGATGACTTCATTTTGGAGGGCTTCATTTATATCCTGGATTACTGATACTACAGACTAGAGCTGTAGTCTGGCTGTCAGTCCACATTAAATGTCAATTTAAGGACCAAAAATCTCAAAAGATATTTGAACCAGACTTGATACACATCAAGCAGCTTGTAGATGTCTTTACATTATTTAAATTTCTGCATTTAATGTTTATTATATTTCCATCGAAACGAAGTAGCAGAAACAGTACATATGCACAATCTGGTTCTTTAATAATTAGTACTAAATTGTGAGTGCTGGACCATAGGTATTTTCATAATTGGTATTAAATTGATAGTGCTGGACCATATAGTACTTCTGCAATTAGTATTAAAATGAGAGTACTGGACCATGGGGTAGTTACATAATTGGTACTGTAGTGCTGGACCATAGGGTATTTTCATAATTGGTGTTAAATTGATAATGCTGGACCATAGGTAATTTCATATTTTATTTAAAATTGAGAGTGCTGGACCATAGGTATTTTCATAATTGGTTTTAAATTGAGAGTTATGGACCATAGGTACTACACAGTGCTGGACCATATGGTTGTTGTTGTAGGGTTTACTCCATTTTTCAGCACATGATAGGCTATATATGGTGGCCAATATTGAAGGTGGAGGAAGAATCTGAGAAAACCCTGGAAAGAACCACCAACCCATGAAAAGCTACTTTCAAGCATTCTCACATACCCACATTGGTCGAATCTGAGACTCGAAACCAACACAGAGTTGAGATGTCAGTGATCTGTAATGGAGAGAGCTTTAGACCAATCGGAGCCCCTGAATCCAGTAAATAAAGTTAAATTACATGTAAAAAATATATAAAAACTTTAAACAAAGAAACAATTAAATTGTTTACGGATTTTTAACATAGCTTTAACAATTTTTCAGTCATATCGCTACGATGTCTGCATTGATGCAGTTTATAGTGATGTCTATCACTGGGGCATCATGCTACAGACATGTAGCATGTCTCACCCAGTCACATTATCCTGACACCAGGCTGACCAGTCCTAACACTAACCTCTTAATGCTGAGCATCAAGTGAGACAGCTGTTGGTACCATTTTTGTAAGTCTTTGGTATGACTTGGCTGGGGAAAACATGACCTCCCGCTTCCATGGCGGACACTCTAACCACAAGGCCACCGGAGCGGTTACAATTAAATTATAAATGAAACCAAATATATATATATATATAAAAAAAAAACATTTTCGCTTTGTAAGTCTTTGGTATGATTCGGCTGGGGAAAACACCCACGACAGGCTCAGCACATAAACAGCCTCAATTCAAAGCGCTCTCTTGCCGCTTGTTTGCTAGATGAGGCAGCTGGAAAAGTAGCAGGATTAGTAGCGTGTTTGGCCCAGTTTTCTGGAGTTCGTATAGGCATCATGGATGTGTGGGACCCTTCTGCTGTAAATGTCTATCAGCTTAATTTCTGGGAATATGTGCCCCTGTCACAGATTATCATCTGTCACCAGAATAAACAGTCCTTCTTAGGGGAAGAGCGACACAACTTTCTGCAGTAGGATGCAATCAAGAGTGGGGGGAAACAACTACACTTTATTTTTCTGTTCCTGTATCTTTCTGGATTCAAGAAAAGATGAAAAGTTGCAGTTAATAAGTGAAATTTTACCTTAAATTGATTTCCTATGGAAGAAGACTTTAAGATTGAGATTCAACTTTTGTCAGGAATGCCTATAAAAGCCCAGTGACTTTGACCTCCATCAGTGTTCAGGATACATATCTTCATATCCCAATCTTCTCTTCACATGGATCATGTATCCAGTTTAGACTTGACCAGGTGGTTTTTCCATTTTTGAGCTCTTCTATTCTGCCTTTTACACACACACACACACACACCTTTTTTTTTTTTTCTCCTTTTCTCCCTCAAGTTAGAATGATAGTTGCAGTCCACTTAAGGTAATTAGGTATAATGATCCTGCTGTCTTTTAATGGCTGGTTGATAAGTTTTTCTTTTGAAATTCCTGTTGGTCATGAGTGACCCATATCAGTCTTGTCTCAAACCTAAAAATGTTATTCTTCATCTTAGTATATATGGTGAACACATTTTTTTTCAAAAGCCTGAGAATAGAGTGTGTTAATATGTATATATATATATATATATATATATATATATATATATATATATATATATATATATATATATATATATATATATAATCAGCTTAAATCATTTTCATCATAATTTCTCTTCTGGCCAAGACTTTGTTGGCTTACCTCAACCTCTCTCTCCTGGGGACTGGCTCACCTCTACCACTATCCTGGGGACTGGCTCGCCTTTGCCTCTTTCTCCTGGCTCAGCTGCAGACTTCTTTCCTCCACTACAATTTGTGCTTTTAGCAAACTGGAGACTACATAAGGACCCTCTGTCATCAGAGTCCTCTGATGTTTGCCACCACTTGGTAAGTAAATCGGAACCAATTTATGACTGGGGTCTCAAATTACACCCTAAACCCCACACTTGACACCTATGCATGAGATTTGGGGTGAGGTGTTCACCTGGAGCCAGGTATATAATAATGTATTTTCTCCCTTAGAAGAATTGGCCCATCATTTAAACAGCTTCAAAATGTTCGCAGTGATTCTAAACTTGGAAAGGTTTGTCAACCTCATAAGGTGTCTTTGTATTATGGTTGTTGCAGACAATTTATCAGTAGTAGCATACCTTGTGTGTTTGGGGAAATTATGTATGTATCTGTGCCTGGAACTTGCAATAATGAGCAACCAATGAGTCTTCAATATTCCAAGCAAGAGACAGTCTGTCCAGAAAGGTTGTAATTTCCTCATGGAAAAGTCTCAATACCAGTCATTGGCAGAGTTGCATTTCCATATGTGGGAGAGACCCTTCATGAACTTGTTTATTGTGAGACAGACCAAAAAGCTTCCATTTAATGTCTCTCTAGTACCAAAACAGATGGCCTGAGCAGTGGATGCTTTCAGTATAAAGTGGGTTTGTCTTTATGCAAACACCTTACCACCATTCAAAATAATTCATCTGGTTCTCTGCCTAGTCAGGATCTCCACATCTGGACTCATCCTAGCAACACCCCTTTGACCACTAGTAGTGAAGGTTCAGTGACCTGTTGGTAGACAAGACCAGATTGTCACAGGTGGAACCTGCTGCGGCTGCATAGGAGGTATGTTCTCCCCATAGATTTTCCACCTTCAAGCTAGGCTTCTCTCGTGCAATCTTTCCACTGATGGTAGTTCTCAAACAAGGTTGCCAGCTACATTGATCCTACCTGTACTGTGCAGATAACTTGTTTTTATCTACTTTTCCAGGAAAGAGAATGTTCTGTGTCCACTATGAAGGATTATATAGCAGTCCTTTCTAGCACTCAGAAGTTCTTTAAGGCTTCCATCATTGGGACACACACTCGGCTTTCCTATCTCACCAGGTATTCTTTACTGCCTAGATTGTTTGGGTGTTGAGAAAAACCATTTATCAACCATCGAGGGTCCAAGATGGCTATGTGATCGAAAGCTTTCACCTTTACTGATCACTTGCATATCTCACCTCTGTCTGCATGAGCTTTAATCTTGGCTTCACCAACGCGTATATGTGAGATACTTTGTCAATAGCTTCCTCTGGTTTGGTGGTTCTTCCTCAGCCAAATATGCCGGCTGTTTTTTTTTAACAGCCTATCATGTGCTGAAGAATGGCATTAAATAAAGCCTATTGAGACTGTTTACTTTGCAGCATCAATGAGGAGGAGCATGTTTCATGTATTGTCTTTGGAAAAGGGTTGTTTATCGCTTAGCAGTAATTACCATTCCGTTTTTTTTTTTCTTTCTTCTTAACAACCAGGGTTCTGGGTAAGAATTAGATATGTTCAACTTTCTATTGAGGACACACACCCCACCCCACCCCCGAGTCGTGTCTGCTGGGGATGGTCAGGATCGACTGTTTGGCCCAGTTAGGGCCTTAACATTATATGTGACTTCTTCTTAAGGGAGATGAAAGATACATAAGTGGCTCTTCCTACCAATTAAAGGTTTTTCTGATATTTTGGCAGTTATTGTTGACTGATCTCACTATCAAGAGAGCTTATTGGTCCCTCATTGTAAGGGACCTTTCCTTTCATAAGAATTTAAGCACATGATATTTGGGGTATTGCAACATTTTGAGCCTATTTGAATCACTCCAGTTTGGATAATGTTTTGGTGGTCTACATTCTCTTTTTACTGTCGGTCCTTGGTGTATCAGCACAAAGTATTTTCTTAGCTGAGCCCTAAAGTGATTGCACAACAAGTGTCCCAACTTTTACCAGTGAATACTCCTTCTGTAAAGGCAAGTACAGTAGATTTCTTTACCAGATCTGTTGAGGTCAGTCTCTCTCCGAAATGAGGACTGTACTAGTTGTAGGAAAATAAAATTATTACATTGCTAAAATCTTGGTTTTTTGGGGGGAGTATGTAAAATAATTTTAAAAATGTAATATTTACTTGCTACAATTGCAAAGATTTGCTATGTCCACCCTGCTATGATGTCCTAG
Organism: Unio delphinus; assembly: GCA_029339505.1. Lineage (NCBI taxonomy): Eukaryota > Metazoa > Mollusca > Bivalvia > Unionida > Unionidae > Unio > Unio delphinus. The sequence continues at coordinate 2,682,915 of JAQISU010000018.1, read as the reverse complement.
TAGCGGATGGTATATTGGCGGTGAATAAGGTGACAGACTGAGATTATTATGTTTTCAATTCTGACCGTCCCAATACTAACTGGAGGAGGGGAAAATTACCTTGGACTAGAGAACAAGTTCCAGAAGTGGAAGGTACTGTTATAGCAATGGGTAAGCATTACCCATGTAAAGTTAGACCTTCAAAAAACTACATTTTCATACTTACATTTAGATGTCCTGAATGAACATAATGCTAAACTTTAAATATAACATGGCTGCAGTACCATGCCAGGTGTGAAAATCAGGTTGCTTACAAATAGCAGCAGTAAAGAAAGAATAACAAATCTTGACTTAGATTCCAGGAAGTTATTTTTTGCCTGTGGAGTATTGGTATCTTCAAGGGACTTGTGTAAATTTTTCAAGTTTTTTTATTACCTTTACTGCTAGCCTGTTCAAGTAAATTTCACATGTGGTCATATTTTTCTTCACTGCGGAGGCAGACAATGTATGGTGTAAAGTACTGTACTGTAATGAAGAAGGTAGCTGGTTGACTGAAAATAACTACAGGAAAAAGTTCACAAAGTTTTTCAGAAGCAGCCGGTGTTAGTGATGGTCTAACAGTAGTATCTTTAAACCTACAACAGTTATCATTTTAATGCTGACCATGCTCATGTACTACAAGGTGTCAATAGGGGGGCCAGGTATAGATAGTAAGTGGCCAATCCACCATCAGAGATGTCCACTGTTACTTTATATAGATGCACCATGACATGATTCTCAAATTGACCAAATTTTACAGAAAGCTTCTACCAGTAACATCTTGTTTTTGCTTTCTGTTAGGGCTGTTATTATAAACTTCACAAATCTTTTAAATGGTTTAAAAACCACAATAGAATTTGACCTGGCATGAAGGACTTAAGTTTTTGCAGATGATGGTAATCTGCTGTGCCCTGGTGGTTGAGTGGCTTAAAGTGGTTACCTTTACTATCACTGTCAACTCACGAGTATCCTGTGCAGTCTGTGTGGTTATGTGAGAAAGCTTGACAGTAGCTTCTTGTGGATCAGTGGTTCTTGCTTAGGTTTTCCTGGATTCTTCCTATCAAATGTAAATGTAAGATCTCACTAGGCTGGATATTTTTGTATTGGGCAAGGAAATTTTTCTTGAAGAGGAGCACTGCAGTTTTCATTCTTTAAAATATAACAGATTTTGCATATGATTTATGCCAGTTTTGCTGGTTTAGCATGAAGTATATTAATTTTGCAACACATCAACATTATCATCTCTAGGTAGTTGTCTGTTGTCTATATATGTTGTGACAATGTTTCATCTTTTATTTCCAGTTTTTCATTGCATGTAATATTTTTTTTGACATAGGAGTATACTAACTTGATTCACCAAGTTACAGGTTGATCACAAGTACTTGGTAATTTCCATTGTTACAGTTGTAATGTTTTTTTGGTAATGAAAGAATCACTTATCAAAACATAATCATTTTCTTTTGGCATACCCTATCCCAGTGTTTTGTTACATAGAACAATCTTTGTTTTGGTCCAGTGAATCAAGTCCCACTGTATCAGACACAGCTGATGAGGAACACAATATTACTTTAGCAAGAGGGGATGGGCGGGATTTGCTTGTATGCCCAACCCCTGGGTGTGATGGCTCAGGGCATGTGTCAGGAAACTACACTTCTCACCGCAGTCTTTCTGGATGCCCATTGGCTGATCGAGCTACTGTCCAGGCCAATCAGATTGAGCAAAAGTAAGTTTTTGAATGTTGTCTCTTTAATAATATTCTCACTTAATTAATTCAGAGTGTACCAGGCATAGATTTATGGACTTTCTCACATGAAACATGGATTCCTGTTGAGGTGTTTTTTTTTTGTGGACAGATATTGCCTTTAATCCAAAGATCATATGTATAATTCTTGTGTATATTGCATTAATTCATAAGAATAGTACAAGTGGATAATATTTGCTAATATTCCTTGTTTTTTTAAGAGACCGCCTGGCAAAAGGGTGATCTTTCGTGATGAGTTTTACATCATATGTATACATGTATCATTATTACACAGTAGTAGGTCACAATGACCCTATTATTCCTCCTTTGCCTGTTTTACACTTGGTCATTATTTTGAAACTGGTGCATTGAGAGAAATAAATTGTGTTACAATACATCCTCTGCTAAATAAATAAATAGCTTTGTAGGTAACAACAGCCTACTTTCTTGCTTTTATTACTTGTGTATTGTGTACATTAGATAAGATAATTGTGAATTATGTAATTCCATTGAATTTAGGTAGGATTTTTTAAACTTTTTTAAACAAGTTCCCTGAATGTGAAAAGAACTGCAGTGTATATTTTCCATCGCTACACTGTTCTGCCCAAAATTATTATCACTTCATATTTATCAAAATTATTATCACTTCATATTTATCAAAATTATTATCACTTCATATTTATCAAAATTATTATTACTTCATATTTATCAAAATTATTATCACTTCATATTTATCAAAATTATTATCACTTCATGTTCATGCCTAATGACAAAAAATGAAATGGTTTTCTGTTTATACAATTTTTTTAAAAAAATTATTTTGCTTTATTTAATTGCATTTTTTTTACAATTATGACGGCATTAAAATCTCACCTTAAGCTTCAAAAGTTTTAGCCTGCCTGGCTGTAAGGCCCAGTACTATCTGTCAATCAAGTTTTGCTTGTTACTTGTCTGAAGACCATGTTTTTGATCTAATTTTGAAAAAGTTTGAATACGCTTGAAAGTATGTATATTAATGAGGTAATCTTTCATTAATCCAGTAAATCAACCCCCAAACCTGAGTGGTATGTTGGGTGATTTGGTTTTTTATTACACCGATTTGTCCACAAGATGTACATGTTAGTAATTTTTATGTCAGTATTTCTAGTGGCTTTTTCATACTGGTCAGTTAAAGAGGCATTTCAACAATCCATACAATTTATTTCAACAAATAATTTTGAAACAATTTTGTATTAAGTATCCTTCTACCAAGATTGTAAATGTAAGTGAACTCATAATTGACAGTGCAGTCATGTAGTGAATTAGGTTTAGAAATTTGCTGGTACTCTGTAACATAAATCTTTTAAAGAACCTGTGGTGTTATAAAATAGAGTACAGTTGTATTATTAAAAGAGGACAAAAACTAATTGAGGCATATTTTAAAATACATTCATGATTCTTTATTGTTTTTTTATGTCTTTAATTTATTTTTAAAATACATTGACCATTTTCCATCTTTTTTTTTAATGTCTGTTTAATTATGGTCTATTACAGTTTGATAAATTAAATATTTATTAATTCAAAACTGAGTGTGAATAATGAAATATATCAAACGTTTTGCTATGTGTCATAATTTTGAAGAATAGGTGAGATGAGGTTATCACTTCTGCAAAGATTATGCTTTTATATCACTGGTCGTATAAACTTTAATGCTGTCTTTGGACAAACTGTGGCAGACTGTTTAAGGATTCTTGCCCAAGTGCCAGGTACATGTTCTTGGGCGTGTACATTTATAAACTTAATAACAAATGACTTAGCCAGGTAATTTCAGAGCGGTAAATACAATGCATCACACTTGTTATGTTTTGACATCTTTGTCTCGTTTGCTTCAGAGGTGGTGTGAATTCTCAATCCAGGAACAACATTTGTCTATAATGTTCTCATTAGGGCAAGAAGAACCCTGTGAACATTCTTTGCTTGGCTACTGTTTCACTGCAAGATGAGTGTTTGTATTGAGTTCCTTGCATTGTCATAGAAACTTGTTTGGTGTATTTTTCGTTATGAATATGGATTACCACTCCTAATTATAGAGCACAGTAGCCTGCTTCTCTCATATGGATTGGGAATCCTGTAGCAGCAAAGCAGGCGAGACATGGTGTAGAATTGTTGCATCCAGATTGTACAATAACAGATAAGGCTAACAATTGAATGTTGGCTAAAACATGGTACAGGGGCTCTTTAATGTATCCCTTTATATATAGATATATATATATTTTCCCTTTATATATATATATATATATATATATATATATATATATATATATATATATATATATATATATATATATATATATATATATATGCTTGCATGCATGGAAAGAGAGTGCTAAATAGCCCCCATGTACCATAGAAACATAGTGTCATTTTTTCATATATGCTATGTTTATTACATATTTTTGTTACTTTTATGGTAATATTGACAGTATTTCCTCTTGTAATCTATCATATTGCACAGTAAAATGTGTTCATGGAATATGAATAAAGATGTTGTAGAAAATGTCTTGTCACCTTGTTTGTTTACATACCGAGTTGTCAGAATGGCGTTAAAGATGGCGCAAGTTTTGCCCATCCCTTTGCTTTTCTGATATATGCAATATGATATGTTTAACAAAGATTGAAAATTAATATTCAGCTGAAAATTGTTTGATTAATCTTTTAGTGCCATGTATCATTGATTTCTCTTTATACATTTTGTCTTCTAAAAATGTCGGTTCTCATCTGGCTTAAAAATAATTACAGTTGAACCACAGCTTTGTAAATTCTCTCGAAAAACAACAAATCAAGGAAGTGTTTTGGAAATACATTTTTATTTTGTCAAGGAACATTGAAAGTTAAAACAGCATACATCTTAAGACTTGTCAAATTCCAAATTTGGATGTTATAGAGATTGATTCGGTCCAATTAATAATATGAATTTTACATATATATGCACACATACATGCAAAAGTACAACCTTCAGTAGTTTATCATTTGTACTCGGCTGGCTGTTCTGCTCAGGAACCTGCAGTGACCAGATTAAATAACAATAAGCTCTATTTGGCAAAACGTGTTGTAGTTATGTAGACATAAATTGAAATTCCATCTTATTTCTTTTGTTCATTTCTTTTTGATACTTTTATTATTTGTTGTATTTATCCGAAATCAGGTATGCTTTAATTGTAATTTTTATTAAGTCTGTATTTGCCGAATTGTGCTATTAGATGTCCCACCCCAGGCTGTGATGGTTCTGGTCATGTGACAGGAAATTATACCTCACACCGCAGTTTGTCAGGATGTCCTCGTGCTGCCAAGCTGAAAAAGATCCTTGGGAAGGAAGGAGACAGGCAGGATGATGAACCCCTTCGGTATGATGATATTTGCAATACTTAGTTAAGGTCATGATATACTTACTGAGTCTTGACTGCTGTACCATTATTCTATGAAGGTCAGGTGTCATCTACAACATGGACTTGTTTCGACTGCTTATGTGGTAGGACTCGTTAGTCCTGGATTCATGGATAGTCTTTAGTCAAGATGAATACTGTAGAACCTGAGCTATGCAATGAGTCTGTATTCTAGTCTAATACTCTACCATCTGAGCTATGTGAGTATATACTCAAGTCATTGACTCTGACTTGAATTATTTAAGGTGTCTGTGCTCAGGTCAAGTACAATATCATAGGGGCTGTGTGAGTGTTTACTGCTCAAGTAAAATACTCTGATCACCTGAGCTATTTGAGTTGTCTGTGCTCAAGTAAAATACTCTACCATTTTAATTATGTGAGTAGTCTGTACTCAAAACTAAGGCTCTACCATCTGATCCATTTGAGTAGTCCATCTTCTAACCAGAGAGTTCGGGGTAAGCTCATCTGTTGAGTACTGTACATTTCTAAAGATGGTTCTTGTCCATTCCACACTGGTAAAGTGAGATGTAGCCAGTTACTTTTCTGATTTTGGAATTGTTCTCAACAGTTTTTTTTAAAGTAGTGGTTGGTTTTGAGTAAAGATTGTCTTTTATGAACATTTCATAAACCCCTTGGTCACTTTTTACCTGGCATCAGTCATTATGAAGATAAGATGATTCATTGCTCGTTTGCCCCTTGACCTAGAGGTCAAAATTTTGAACTTTATTTGCATTAAGGTTTTAAAGATTTTTACTTTATTATATTTCCTAAAATCTATATTTCCTAGATTCTCATCATACTTATCCTGTCTCATAATAAAGCTAAGACTTTTCATTGATGAAAAGTCACGCTTACCCAAATGACCTTGGGGTTATGGTCACAGAGAAAATCTGTTAAGTTATTTGTTAAAAGTTTTGCTTTTGCTTATATTTTATACACCACTCAATTCCTTGTCTTCATAATTTACATGAAACATGAATCTGAGATGATGCAGTGTGCTTGCTCCTTTGACCTTTGGGTCAATGTCGCATAGAAAAAAATTTACATGAAAATTTTGGTTAAAACATGTTTCATTTGCTCACCTGGTTGTACAGTCATTGGAATTTATGGTATGGTCTTTTGTCTGTTGTTTTTTTTTTTTTTTTTTTTGTTATTGTTGCAGTTTTACTTTTGTAATTACTATTTACAGCTTCTAAAAGAATCTTCTTGATTGATTTGCACAGAGAGCATTCTGGGATCATGGCCTCTTTAATTTTCTCAGTGGATTTTGATCCATCATACAATATTTAGCCATAATTAAAAATAGAAAAAAAAACTAAACAACTGCACAAAACTGCTAAGTAGAATTTTACCATATATGATAGAAAGCATCCTAGAATTCAGATTTGTTCAGGTCATTCCGATCATCCATCAAATATGGCCACTATTACAAAAAAGTTAAAAAAGAAAAAAAAATTATTTCCTTTCAAAAACTGCACAAGAGAATTTGACAAAATTTGAGCATCCTGAAATTGATGTACAAATGATGGCCAGTGTTACTAACAATACAAATACTATAAAAGACTCCTAAAATACTCTGCTTATCAGAATTTGAACAAATTTGACACAAAGTATCTTTTCATTGAAGACTCGGAGATGTGCAAATGATCCAAATGCACCATCAAATGTGGTTGCCATTATAAAAATTTGAATGACCTTTAAATAACTTCTTAAAAATTGCTTGGCATGTAAATTTGTCAACATGCTCAGATGATTCCAAACCATTACCAAATGTTGCTGCCATTCCTGTAAATATACCTTGTGAGACCACTCCTTCTGCTAAACAAAAATGGTCAATCTGAGCAGAAGGTTGCAGAGTTTTCAAAGTTGAAATTCATAGCCATAATTTCTGAAGCATAAAAATTAAAGTCTCCATGTTACAGCAAGGAAATAAGCTATGGTGGTTCAGATCAAAAGCATAAAGGTCAAAGGATATCATGTTGAAATGAGGAAATAAGCTATGGTTGTTTAGATCAAAGGCATAAAGGTCAAAGGACATCGTGTTGAAATGAGGAAATAAGCTATGGTTGTTCAGATCAAAAGCATAAAGGTCAAAGGACATCATGTTGAAATGAGGAAATAAGCTATGGTTGTTCAGATCAAAGGCATAAAGGTCAAAGGACATCATGTTGAAATGAGGAAATAAGCTATGGTTGTTCAGATCAAAGACATAAAGGTCAAAGGACATCATGTTGAAATGAGGAAATAAGCTATGGTTGTTTAGATCAAAGGTATAAAGGTCAAAGGACATCATGTTGAAATGAGGAAATAAGCTATGGTTGTTCAGATCAAAGGCATAAAATACAAGGTCATTATGTTTACTTCATTTTTTTTTAAAATGCTATAAATATATACAGAATGCCTATATTAATTTCATTCATACCGATAATAATCACTTAAATACTTTAAATGTCTTACATCAAACAAGAATTATGCATTTTCTACCTGTATAAAAAAATGCTTTTCCATCATTTTTTAACAACTTGTAAGATAAGTATGAAGTTCCAAATTTTACTACTGAATGTTTACATGGGCTGGAACTGGCATTCATTAGACCTAAGTAGGCCACACTACAAACATTTTGTGTAGACCTATAATAATAGCAAACATACATGTTAAGAACATGAACTGACAGGTCTCACAGATCTGAAAAAGGACTGTATACTGTGCACCCCCATCTTACACATTATCACACATGCTTTAATAAGCATATACTCCTCTTTGAAGGAAGAAGGATCATTTATTATTTGTTTTGCAATTAGATAATGTATCAGTTTGTGAAAATTGTATTTTGTCACTTGTGATACAAGTGGTATTGCCATAGTGGTGATACAAGTGGTATTGCCATTGTGGTGACAAGTGGTATTGCCATTGTGGTAATAATATAAAGTGGTATTGCCAGTTGTGGTGATACAAGTGGTATTGCCATTGTGGTGATACAAGTGGTATTGCCATTGTGGTAATATAAAGTGGTATTGCCATTGTGGTGATACAAGTGGTATTGCCATTGTGGTGATACAAGTGGTATTGCCAATGTGGTTATATCAGTTCTGGAGATATGTATCTGTCTCTGTGTAAGAAAAAGGCAACACTCCCAATTTAAAGTTAGTTTCAGCTATCATTCCATTACAGGACCATGTATAGAACACTTTCAGAAAATGTTTTCAATCCCCACATTTCTAATTTGGAACAGAATCACAAAGAAAATTAGAAAAGGTACAAATATAAATATAATATAATTACAATTTAATTCACTGGATGATTTTCTAAATCCCTTCACCTCACATTTTTGATAATCAGTTCATAGTTGGATCATATATATCGTATGACATCTGTTTATTCATGGCTAAATTTAGTATATCACTAGTTTTTTCCCACTTACATATTTAGGTCTTTTTCAGTTTTTTTCCTTTTCTTCTTTCATCTGCCCTTTATCTTTCTCTCAAGTAGGATTAATTGATTTTAAAATATGCCAACACTGTACATGACAGCCATAAAAAATGCCTAAAACCAAATTCTAAACAATTGCAAGTAAGTTTAACATAGTTTAAATAGTGTGCATCTCATCATAAAATGAAATTGAATGATACGTTTCTTTTTAGTATTCATCCATAACCTTTTCCACTCTTTGACAAATGGTAAATATTTTGACAAAAATCTGGATTAAACTGTAATTTTTGTTATACTAGAGACTGACGACACTGATAATCATGTTTTAAGACAATGGTGATGGATTGGTGTAGATTGCAAGCTGAAATAAAGTGACTGTTGAAATTTGAGAGCAATGTCTGTTACCAGACTAGGCTGCATACAAACTTCAAAAGGCCACACCAAGCAATACGTCCGTTCACCACATTGATACAGATTGGACAAAAACTGATGCGAGTTGACTGTTTTTGCCTTTCAAAAATATATAACAAGTTCTGCTGCAGTGGAGTAGATAAAAGGAAATATTACACGACTGAAGAGTCACTAATGTTTTGTGAGAAAGCCGCAATAGCTCAGTTGGTAGAGTGTTGTATTCCTAATCCAGGGGTTTGCTGGTTTAGTACAATCCCAGGGCAGCCTTTGGGAAAGCCACTTAGCACCTGTGTCCTCAGTATGAAGTTGGCAGTGTTGTGTAAATTACCACTTAAATCAGTAAAAACAAAAATACAATACAATACCACATTTCTCTTTCTTTAGCGAAATATTTCCTTATGTTTACAACAAAAAAGACCTCATTTAATAAGTACTCATGTCTTGATCCCTAATTATTTGTATGTGGGAATATAGACATAGAATTGATCCCAGCATGGCATGTATATGGGACAGATATAGAAAAATATTGATCACAGCATGGCATAAAAAAAGAGATGATCCCAGCTTGGCTTGTATTTGGGAAAGACATGGAAAACAGGAATTGATCCCAGCTTGGCTTGTATGTGGGAAAAATAGACAGCAAGGATTGATCCCAGCTTGGCTTGTATGTGGGAAAGATAGACAGCAGGGATAGATCCTAGCATGGCTTGTATGTGGGAAGGACATAGACGGCAAATATTGATCCCAGTTTGACTTGTATATGGAAAAGACAGACAGTAGGGATTGATTCCAACTTGGACTGTTATGACTGATATGTGGAAAAGACATAGACAGCTGGGATTGGTCCTAGCATAGCTTGTATGTGGGAAAGACAGCTGGGATTGGTCCTAGCATAGCTTGTATTTGGAAAAAACAGTAGGGAACCAACTATGCTACTTACACATGGAGAGGCCATAGTTCAGGACATCGTCATTGTGTACCTATGAGTCTAGTTCCAGTTGAAGATGCTTTTGAGTGCTGAAAAATAATTTTTTTTATGACAGCAAGAAACACTTTTTTGATGCTCAAGCTTTGTATGCTTACTAACATTATCTTCTGGTTTTAGCTGTCCTATACCAGGTTGTGATGGATCAGGTCATGTGACTGGCAAATACCTATCTCACCGCAGGTATCACACTATTCCAAACCTTTGCAGACCTTGTTCATGTTGATTCTTTTGTTGGGTTTTTAGCCTAATGATATTCCAATAATTGCATGCATATTCTTGTATTTTCTCTTCTAATTTTGTATCATATTTCTAAATTTATATCATTTTGTATTTTGCTCTTGCATGTGTCAAATTTTGTTGAAGCCTTATTTATATACTTTTGTAATAAGCTTTGCAGTTTTAGTTATACAATGCTCCTAGCATCATTGTCCCAAACCCTTGGAGGTATTAATGGTAACTACTACACTTGCACATTCTTTGTCTCCAGCCAGCCAAACATTTAAAGTGGTATTGCTTACTAACATTATCTTCTGGTTTTAGCTGTCCTATACCAGGTTGTGATGGATCAGTGGAATTTGTGTCATTTACACTGCATATGGTACGTCTGAACTTTTCGGGGGTTGGGGTGTGAGTCCATATCTGCCAGAGTTGTTTTCATGTATTTGTGTTTTTTACAACTAGCCTGAGTTACCATTATATTCACAGGTGAGATGGGTCTAGCTGCAAACAAAATAAACCTTTGTCTTTTGTAATACTGATTTGAAAGTCAAGCACATAGACCCAGATCTGCTGATGGAATATGTGCTGGCAGATTTTTTGTGTGCAATTGGATCAGACTTGTAAGCAAGAATAAATGGTAGCCCCATGATTTTTTTTTTTTATGACACTGTACAGTGGAATGTTTTTGTTGTAGAGATATCAACCATTGCTATTATGACATAATCAGTCGTTGATTTAAACTCAGATAATGCCATTACATTCACTTATGCCAGATTGTGATTTTCTGGTCAAAGATAAGTTTATTTCTGCAAATGTATGCTCTGATACCAGTTTATCTAAATCACAAAAATGCTTGCTACATCTTTCTGCAATTAATTTGCAAAATCATGCCAAAATGCATGTGTCACAAAACCAATTAAATATTTTAGATTCGAAACATCAGTTCTGAGTTACATGCAATTGTCTGAGAAAGATCTTGAAACAAAATGTGACTGGCATGGACTACATTGATTTGAAAAAAAAAGTGTTCTACAGCCTACAGAAATATAAAATGAGATACCCAAGTCATCATGGGACAAATAATGTACCTTGCCTTATAAAGCTAAGTGACCTTTTGTCCTTCATTCGTCATGCATCATCTAACAGATGGTGTCATTTTTCTTCTAAAAAGCAGCATAATAGAATTTGTTCAAATTTTACAGAAAGCATTGGGGAAGAGGTTTGTGTTAATCTTGGACTCCTGTGTAATACATTGTAATACAAGTGGTATCAATAAGATTTTGTGCCTTGCTTAACAAGCATTGCTTCAGTAAACCCATCATAGTTCTGGTTCTAAGGCATATATTTTCTACCTTGTTTGAGCTCACATTGTCCAGTTTGTTGTCTATGGACAGATCAAGTTGCTGCACATATAGAAGGAGGCAAAAGGGCCCATCTTTTTTCTATTCATAACCGGATTACCACCTCTGTTCACTGAATGGGTCCAGATCACTTTTTTAATGCTGGAAAAAGCAAAAGCCTCTGTGGGATAGTAATGTACTGCAACATCTGTGGTTCAGAGATGAGCAAAAGGGCCAGGGATCACTGATATTTGTTATATTGCCATCAGGAATAGCAAGGGATCAGTCCTTTGGCCCTCCCATAGGGAGGGAAAACGCCTGAGAGAAAGTTGCACTTTTTGATTAGGGACAGAGGTTGGAGACTGGATAACAGATAAGCAAATGTTGCAATGCTAAGAGGCAAGAGGAGTGAGTGATCCTGATTGGATAAATGTGATGCGGGCTTGTCTATCAGATCTTCATTGCCAGATTGTCCTTTCAGTGGTCACCAGGCACCTGTTATGGGGTGCAGGTCATTTGGCTTTAAGCAATGGTCACCAAGGACTTGCTCAACTGCAGAGGTGGATCAGATCAGCATCTCTCTTATTCCACTTGTTCTTGTCTAATCAGTACACAGTGTGGAATCCTTTCCAAAATGTGAGTCTTTCTACCCCCCACTTTGTCATGCATGTCCCTGCCTTGGTTTTAAGCTTTTGAGGATGTGATTGATCATGCTGCTACTCTGTCCAGCAAAATGTACTTGTTTTTCCCACTTGCCTCCTGTAAGTTCTAGAAGGAAATCTGCAATTCATTAAAAGAGGAAGACGGCAAGTAGGGTTAGTCTCATCAGCCATTATGAGCCGTTTCAGGACAAGTGAAACATAAGTTTGATGTCTCCATTACCTGAGAGGGTTACTGTGAAGGACAGTCATATCTCACCTTATGACCATTCCTCCCCTTACTTCACTAATTCTTACCTGTCTTGTCTGGTTTGGGAAGAAGTTTGGACAATCAGTAAAGCGGTAAATGATGTTATCCCCTTCTATGTTAGTGTGCTGATATCTGCCTCCAGCTATCAAGTTTATTCTCCAGCTTGACCCCTTAAGCCACCCCCAGCCACCACTTGCCCCACCTCTTGGATGCTGATGCAACACAAATGGGGATATTTTTTAATGTCTGGGCTTATCTCCCTATGAAAATATTGAAAACATTCGAGCTTAAAGTTTGCACTCAAATAATGAACACCTTCTTTGTTAGTCTCTTTTTGGTGGTCCCCTTTGGTCTCTTAAAGGATCAAATATTGTCTGCAGTGAGACTTCATTGCTTGCTGGAGGCTGTTGCAACTTGTAATATCATTTACTTTCTATGTCAGTTGTGCTCTCAATGGTCTTAACTTTTGCAGCAAAGCTGTCATGGAGACTTCTAAGGCCTTTCAGGAAGAAGGTAAAAGGTGCACTCTTGATGCAGAGACACTCATCATAGGACTTATCACCACCATAGCATCACAGGATTTGAGGAACCAGCAGCAAAGAACCTTGGCAGTGGCTCCAGGCTGAATAAAACAAGTCATGAAGCACACTTTTCCTGGCTGCCCTAAGGGACTTTTCCCAAAATTCATAAAGCAGGTGCAGCATAAACAATCTCACAAGATGAATAGTCCTTTCTTGCCATCATTCACTTGGCAAGGCAATTGAAGAAATCTGAGGAGAAAGTCTTCTCACTTGTTCCCCTTCCCCTAAGAAAGTGGGATAGCCATATGAAGTTGTACCCTCACCAACAGTGTCTTTCTCATCCCGACATCATGGTATGTGTTCATCTAGCTCCTTTTTTCAGGACTTTGTCAGGTATCACATTGTGTGGGTCAATTGTACTTTAAAGGACAGATATTAGCTTTGCTTCCTGGAATATCCTCCCCTATCATTGATCCTCATTTTCTTTGATCAGTCCTAACTGGCAGAAGTAAGGGCAGATGTAAACACGCTTCAAGATGATGAAAAATTACCCGAGTCCAGGTTTATATTCCCAGATTTGTCCGTTGTTGAAAAAGGCAGAAAGACCATGAACCGCTCCGGTGGCCAAGTGGTCAGATGGGTAGGACATCATGCTACATGTCTGCGGCATGATGCCCCAATGCTAGACATCACTATAAACTGCCTCACTACAGACATCGTAGCAATATGACTGAAAAATTGTTAAAGCTACGTTAAAATTCCTAATCAAACAAACAAACAAGCAGAAAGACCATGCTGCGTTCAACAGCAGTTTCCATTGATCTTGAGGATGCATCCATTCACATCCTGCCACAATGTTTTAATAACCAGATAACGCACATGAACGTTTGAGATTCTTTTCCAGATGGCCCTTAGGGCCAGCGATTGCACAAGTCATGTAAAATGTGTACATATTTGAGCACTTGGAAGGTGGTCATGCCAAGTCCTATATAAAAATTTACATGTTCAGCAGTATATAAATTTTTTATATGTTACAATAAATTAAATTGAACAATTAAGAATCTAAGCATAAATTCGATTTTTTTATCGCCATACCACTTCCATTTCAGAGTCTCCAGATGTACATTAATACAAAGGATATAAAGAATAATTATTTATACCCAAAAAATAATTGTGTCCAAGAGAAGTTTTGCAACTGATACCCTTTCCTATGTGAAAACTTAGGTCTATTTCCAGAAAGTGAAATCAACCATGGTGGGATGTAAAATTATTAATTATTTTCAGTGTCAAGTCAGTGGTGGCCAGAACGTGGAAAGTGGGTGAATAAAGTGGAATTTCTCCTGAAATGGAGGACACTATTTCAACAGCAATGTCAGATGCCGAGTTGGATATACTGGCTAAACAAAAATTAGCAACAAATGTTCAGATTTCATAATTGTCAGAGTACAAAGGTTGCAACACATCTCCATGAGCAGAGGTATATTCTGTGATATTTGCAATGCTGTAGGAAATATAACCCATTGACACTGAAAATCAGCTGCTTATACAACGGGGAACATCTTTTGAAGATTTTGACTTAGAGTCCTAACAGAGTGGAGCAGGAACAAAGAAAAAAAGATATGTGTATTCTATTCGCACCCCCTTTTTTATACTCCTCATTTTGGTGCAAAGAAAAATATTACACTTTTGATAAATTCCAAGAAGCATTTGTTTTTATGAAGGATCTGTCCCTCACATTGGTTACAATTGACCTTTCTTGGTCTTTTCTCTAACCTTCTCAGGATTTAGTGTATGTGTGGATGAATTTCCTCATCAGTCTAAGGAAGGTTCATGTTTCTTTAGACAAGATTGACCAAATCGTGTCTCATGTGATGATTATTCTGGCCATGACCTTGGCTTCTTCTTTTCTTCTCTGATCTAGAAACTCTAAATTTTGCATTGACCAGACTAGGATGCTGTTTTCAGAGTTTACAATGCAGATTCAAGAATCATCTGTAATTGGTGCAGTAGGAATTTAGTCGATCCTAGCTTTCCCGTTTTAAATGCATTTGAAGCCTTTCATTTCTTTTTTGAGGAAAGAGAATGTTCCATGTTCACTATTAGGGCTATATGACGGCCCTTACTAACACTACCAGGTTTCTATGGCTTCCATCATTCCATTATCTTGCTCATTAATGCCTTGATGGAAGTTTGTGTTCTTTGGGCAATTTCAGAACCCCCCATATGAACCTTAGAGTCAAGCTTCCTTCAAGAAAAAACCCCATAAATGGTGAAAATGATTCAATATCTTTTCTGTGCCAACCTTGCTGTCTAGATAGGAATTGGCTACAGTTACTCCACTTTCTGTTGGGAATAGTCAAGATAGGCTTTTTACCCAGTGAGGGCTTAAAGATTTTACTTTGTTCTTTCAAAAGGAAGAAGGAAGGGTTAAAGTTGTCCCTTTTTTTAACCTCCAAAGCAGAGGTGCAAAACCTTTTTTGGCCAAGGACCAGATTACATTTTCCAAGACCACTTGAGGGTTGGATGTGCACCCCAGCTCTAAAGGGTTCCCCTGATCTTTTGGCAGCCATCAGTATTGAACACTTTAATAGTATAGGTAAATGCACATTTTCTTTATACCAGATTTGCTGATGTCAGCAATGCAGTAGTACTTGATCATGTATTACTGCTATTGAAATTGAGTGGGGTCTAATTTGAATTGTGTAATACTCGCCAGTTAGTGTAAAAAGATCCCCTCCTTCCAGCCCACTCTGTTGTGCAGTATTCTGAGTACAAATTATAGAGGAAGGTATTCTGTATGTTGGCAGTGATAAAGAAGTCAGACAAGGATCATGTTCTTTTCAATTCTAATTTGATGAGAGAATAATTAGTTTCTGTGACTACAACTCCTAGAAAAGGAAACCAAGACAATAGTTGCAGGTAGGTATTACATAAAGAAAATAACTGCAAGAAAAAGAAACAATTTTTCTTCAAATAGGCTTTTTAGTGTTTAATAACTTTGGCATAATGTTTGGGTGTCTTTTTTATATAAATATGCTATATTAAAGTTGTGGATTCAGATGGAAAATGTTGTGCTTGGGTTTAACGCCATTTTTCGGCACACGATATGCTATACATGGCGGCCAGTATTAATGGTGGAGGAAGAACCAGGGGAAAACCCTATGAAGAACCACCGACCCATGAGAAGCTACTGGCAAGCTTTCTCACATACCCACATTGGCCGAATCCAAGACTTGAGGTGAGATGGCAGTGATCTGTAACAGAGCACTCTTAAGACCACACTTGGGACCCCTCAGATGGAAAAAGTATAACCGATACTTATCTTCCATAAAAAAAAATGACATTCCACAACTACCATGTTGACAGTCTAGATGTAACAGGTAGAGTCCTGAAAATGAGCACCTTCTTGCAATGAAGTCAGTGTCTAGTAGTATTTTCACAGCATCCCATTTGTTTGTACCCCTCCCACTGTTATTAAAAACAGAAGGCATCAAGGATATGAAAATGAACAAACCATAGTCATTTCATTCATTCATTTATGATTTCTAACAAGATTGTTCTCAGGGATCCCAAATACTGTCAACTTGTTGGCATTTTGTATCAAGCTAGAGTTTCTTTTGAAACACAGTTGTTATATTTGATTGGACCAGTCAATGTTTTCAAGCAAGAGATGTGATTATGTTCAGCGTGTTAGAAAATCTCAGTAATTCTGTAAATTCTAGATTGACATCTTTCAACACATGTAAACAAGAGTTCTTCCATTTTATATTTTTCAATTTGTTTCAGAAATATTTAACTAGACATTTCAACCATTGGATGCAGACGACACAAATTTGACTGAAAAAGACTAGTCTGGATTCTGGAAACCAGAAATGGTCAGCGAATAATCTGACTGCTTGCTTGAATTGGGAGCTTCTATTTGCATTGAACACCAATAATTCAAGTTTTAGGGACAATTGAGATAGAAATTATAAATCAGTGAATTAAATTAATAAGTTTTATGTATTTTTTTACATCCTTTATGCTTTTTGTTTTTAAAATCAGTAGGGGGTACAAATGGGTATGCACATACTATAGTCCAGCTAAAGAGGAAGCCATGCTGTCTCAGTGGTTAGCATGCCAGATACACATCCTAAAGGGTACAGGTTTGAATCCAGCTATCAAACTAGTATAGGTCAGCTACCATGGTGTCTTCTGGACAAACCAGAGTTCCAGCTGAAGTTACTACAAGTATAAACGCTGTGAAACAGCTCGTCAAAATGCCAACAGTTTCAACCAAATAGCAGGAAATTATCCTAACACACACGAGTTTTTCTACCAAAGTCACTTGGCTTATTACTACATTTGCCTTTTAGACAAGTTTATGAAAGGTGAGAAATATCAAGCTCACTTGGGTCTTTTGTTTAATGCTCAGGTTTCCTTTTTGATGGTAGTAGTGGTTGGAATCTCAGTGTTGATTTGTTTTCTTTTTTTATTTTGAAGCACAAGTATCGCTATGTGAAATTAAGTTTGTTTAATAAATTCAGTATTTATACTTAAAATCATGTCTTGAAGGACCTCAGGTTTGGAAGACAACCTGTTGTGAAATATCAGATTTTTATGAACATGTCAACAGTTGTAATGAGAGGCCAATTGTCCTGAGACTTTTTTTTTTTTGGCAGATGGGCTGGTCTTATTCGGTGGTTTCCCATCAAGACTGTTTTCACTCTATACTTTAATTAACATTACAAACATGTACATGTATGTGCTACATCAAGACTGGTTTAACTGTATACTTTAATTCACATCATGTCTGTGCTACATCGTGCTGTTAGCAGTTTATGTGGTCTCTTTCTATCTCATTTTTTTTACATGTCTACCCCTGTAGACCAGTCATCATTGTCCTCTTTACTTTATGGCTCTAGCTGTGTCCTCGACATGTTGTATATATGTACGTATTAATCAATATTAACACAATGATCAAAGTAATTTCCCAAAGCAACATTATAGATTAAAAAGTGTCAAGATATGAATTAAAACTTTATGTTTCAGTGAATCATCATTGTAAATTGTATTCTGTAATTTAGTTAGCCATAACAGCTAACTCTGAACAGAAATTACCCAACATTTTTGAAGTAATTAAATTATTGAAGGGAGATAGAAAAAAGTCATATATATATGAAATTTAAAAAGACATTAGTGCTATGAATGCATATTGCAAAATATTTAGGTCTGAAAACCTTGAAAAGTAGTTGTATTTCTAATGTTTACTATATTATATAAACATTTTCACACAAATCGGACCCATGACATATGTAACTCTTGTCCACAGATATGATAAATGTGCAGGCTATACATAGGATTATGTAAAATAATGTTTTCTCATTCGTAAAAGATTTAAATGGCATTTTTGAGTAAGTTGTCAAGTAGTTGTTTTCATCATGCAGTGCCTCTGGTTGTCCACTGGCCAATCGTCACAAGTTGCAGCGTCAGCTGATTGCAAGTCTAGATGGCCAATCAGATTTAGATCTGGCCAACTCTCTCAAGATGGAGGGTTTGGTGTAAGTAATATTTCCCAGCATCTTTTACAAAGACTTCTTGCCCCTTTCAGTCTTGGGCATGATTTCTTTTTAGTGCACATGTTGAATTTTGATGGAAAGTTTGATTTGAGCTATGATCATTAACGGGTGCCTTTGTACTCAATTGTATTCAAGCATTATTCTTTGATTAAAATTGCATTCTTTGGTTCTCAATATAAAGTTACAAGTTTTATAACATCTACAATCACAAACACTTTATATTCACTATTAATTTAGAAATTTGTGTTATTCTTAGTTGATTTTAATACCTTATGGTTAGTGGCCATAAATAAGTTCCCACTTTTGAAAATCCTTTAGACTTTCTGTAGTAATTGATATTTTCTGCATAAATCAACAATCATCAGGTTGAACTGAATCTTGTTTCAGTATAATCAGAATGAATAATGGCTTTATCTTTGTAAACTTCGATTTGTTCGAATTTCATAGAGTGACCGCCAGTGAGACTTAATGGAGGTCAAACCCATTCAACTCGTGTATTTGATTTTCTGCTCAAAATGGCATGTTAACTATAAAATTTATAATTTTTCAGTAATAATTACAATTATCTAAAGTATAAGAACAAATATAATTCAGTTTCATCTTGAACAGATTTTATTAAATGATACCAATATCAAAAACTGTCAAATTCTTTAAAAAATGTGGGTGGAATGTTTTGATAGTGGGAATTTATTATGGCCAGTTTTACTGTTCAGCAGATAAATTGACATCAAGAGAACTGCACCCCCAGAAACATTACACACACACACACACACACACACACACACACACACACACACACACACCGAAATTTACCCTAGTTTTAAATGTTGACAAAGTGAACTTACCTTTGCATGATATTGGTACAACACAATAAGACCCTGGCTGAGACAGTACTTTTTAAACTTTGTATGTTATTAGCATAACACCATAAGACACTTGCTGGGACTAAGAGAATCCATGTTGGGGTTTGCACCAAGACAAAGAAATCCCAGTAAGGGGTGTTACATTTTTCTTTGCCTCCCCAAGAGGCAAATATCAATGTAGAAGGCCTCCTGGAAGATTAGTTGGCCGAATGATCTTCTTTAAATAATCATTATTATTTTAATTATTATTTATATCCCAATATTTTAAGTTTGGTCATTGAAAATTCTGTAAATATAACCTCTTATTCCTCCCCAGAAACCTAGGGAATGGGGCAAAAATCAAAACTTCTCTTGCAGATGATCATCATATGAACAACTTGTGCATTATTGAATCGACAGTTTTTAGAGGAACAAGCAGATAGAGGGATAGATGGAAAGTATCACAATATCCCCAATAGGAGAGAGAAAAGTAAAATTAGTGAAAAAGATGATTATTGTTGATTGTATGTGCTTTATGTCATCATCATCATCATCAAATTTGAGAACTTGCTCAGAAAAATATATAGTCTTATAATGCTATTTTTTAAAAATTCTAGTTGTCCTACTCCTGGATGTGATGGTTCTGGACATGCTAATGGCAGTTTCCTGTCCCATCGTAGCCTGTCTGGATGCCCAAGGGCTACTAATGTCATGAAGAAGGCCAAACTTGGTCCTTCTGAACTTGCTGCCATACAGCAAAAGGTTGAGGCAGGAGAAGGTATGTATGATTTCTTGGGTCCTCATTATCTCCCACTTCCCCTTCCCACCCATCCCAAGAAAGAAAGAATTTTAGTTGTGTGGGGTTTAGCACTGTTTTTCAGCACATGTTCATTATTTGGTAGGAGAAAAACACGGAATGCTACAGGCAATCATTCTCATATAACCCAGAGATGCTGCCAAGGCAAAAAAGAGTTGTGCAGCTTTTAAAACCCAAAAGGGAAAAGAGTATGCAAATTATCATGTTTCCCATGATTTATTGTACCCGCTTTGCAAATAAGGTTGAATAAAATCATCTGGTTGTCTTTTCACCATGATCTCAGTCGATCACATAGTGATGGAGATTAATGTCTAAATACATGTAGCTTTATGATGAAGATCTGTTGTTCTGTTGCAGAAACTGTCAGTGGTTACAGATTGAATTGTCTCTTCAAAGTGTATAGTCAGTTGATCCATTTATAAACCATATGTAATGTCTGCCAGCTACCTGAAATCATGAGAAAATTTTATCGGGGTCCCAAATGGCAGAGTGGTCTAAAGCGCTCTCCGTTATGGATCACTGCCATCTCACCTCTATCTGCATGGGTAAGAGTCTCAGATTCGGTTAATGTGGGTATGTGAGAAAGCTTGCGAATAGCTTCTCGTGGGTCAGTGGCTCTTTACTGGGTTTTCCCGGGTTCTTCTTCACCATTAATACTGGCCGCCATGTATAGCCTATCGTGTGCTGAAAATTTGGCGTTAAACCCTACAACAACTGATTTTTATCTCATCAGACATCAGTATCATACATCTCAGTGTCGAGGTCTTGTATTGTCAGACTAAGTCTGCCAAGATCTTAATCTTTGTCATGCTGTTCGTTTGATGAATTTCAATGACAGACATAGACAATAAAGATGGTAATGTTCATTCACTATTCCTTGTCATATTCCCAAAGAAAAACATCTGTACTGAATTTTTTGTTGATGGAGGTTTTTCGTTTCAGTTTTGCTTTGATGAGAGTCAAAATTTAGACATTCAGTTCTGTTTCAAAACTTTAAGATAGATACGAGTGTATGGTGGGAATGCAAGCAGGTTACATTTTTGTGGCAAGTTATTTTAAAAACAACAACTTTAACATGAGCTATAGAAAGAGGATATGATTTTCATGTTCATATTTCAACATGTATACCTAATTAGATTTTTAGGTTATTACAGTTCTATGTTTCAGACACTTGTGAACATTTTTTACTTTAAGTAGTAAGTAAACTTAGGCATCCATGTTTATAGGCACATGTAGTTGATTTTATTTTATGCAGAGATGACAATTTTCTCGATTTGTTTAATGTTTACTTCAGCTTTTTTGTTTGTATTATGTTTTTACAGACACAGAGTTGTGGGTTGCTTTGGTCCAAAATTTAAGTAAATTGTCAATATGGGAAGGATGGACAAATGTGTTTGCTTTGAAAAATCAAATCCATTTTAGTCAACATTATATTTATACCAATCTATTCTTTTCAAATTGTGTATCATTACAAAATTTGTCATTACAAAAGATTTGACATATCTAATCTTGGTCATACTCAGTAAACTGAAAATCATGTGGCTCGAAAGAAATTGGCACATACATGAAAATCATAAAATAGTGAAGTTTTTATTTTAAACATGTAGATTCATTACAATCAGAATTGGATGAAATCATTTCAGCCTCATGCTGACAGATACAGGTTTATTGAATCAGTTTCCAGTCTGCTTTGAATGAGGAATTCGGTCTTACAAAATGTATGTATTTTTATGACAGTTACCAATCTGAGCTTGACTGTCAACATCTTCTGCAGCTAAAATATTGCTGTGATGTAATTTTTATTGGTATCCTCATTACTTTCAGGTGAATTTATGTTGTACAAATGTCTGAAAATCCAAGTTTGTAATCACCAACACAAAAAAAGCATTTTTATGCAAGTAAAGTGAATTTAAAAGGCAAGTTTCCATCCACATATAGACACCCTTCAGTTATCAGTTTTTTCGTGTTTAAATATTTTCAGTGGAGATGTGTCCTTTTATTACTTTGACTTTTACGATGCATACCTTTTTATCATGCTTACATGAACAATTGATAGAACAAGGCAGATACAGTTTGGCATATTTGTCTTTACATATGTGACCTGTCAATGGTTTTCATCCTTTTTGTAACAAATTGTATAACCCAGGCAGTGCTTAATAATCATATCAGTCTTTTAACATTTGTATAACACAGGGCAGTGCTTAATTATCATATCAGTCTTTTACCATTTGCATAACCCAGGCAGTGCCTAATTATCATATCAGTCTTTTAACATTTGTATAACACAGGGCAGTGCTTAATTATCATATCGGTCTTTTACCATTTGTATAATCCAGGCAGTGCCTAATTATCATATCAGTCTTTTAACATTGTATAACACAGGGCAGTGCTTAATTATCATATCAGTCTTTTAACATTTGTATAACCTGGGCAGTGCTGAATTATCATTTCAGTCTTTTAACATTTGTATTCTGCAGGCAGTGCTTAATTATCATATCCGTCTTTTAACATATGTATAACCCAGGCAGTGCTTAATTATCATATGTCTTTTAACATATGTATAACCCAGGCAGTGCTTGATTATCATATCAGTCTTTTACCATTTGTATAACCCAGGCAGTGCTTAATTATCATATCAGTCTTTTAACATATGTATAACCCAGGCAGTGCTTAATTATCATATCGGTCTTTCAACATTTGTATAACCCAGGCAGTGCCTAATTATCATATCAGTCTTTAACATTTGTATAACCCAGGCAGTGCTTAATTATCATATCAGTCTTTTAACATTTGTATAACACAGGGCAGTGCTTAATTATCATATCGGTCTTTTACCATTTGTATAACCCAGGCAGTGCCTAATTATCATATCAGTCTTTAACATTTGTATAACCCAGGCAGTGCCTAATTATCATATCAGTCTTTTAACATTTGTATAACACAGGGCAGTGCTTAATTATCATATCAGTCTTTTAACATTTGTATAACCTGGGCAGTGCTTAATTATCATATCAGTCTTTTAACATTTGTATTATGCAGGCAGTGCTTAATTATCATATCCGTCTTTTAACATATGTATAACCCAGGCAGTACTTAATTATCACTCATATGTCTTTTAACATTTGTATAACCCAGGCAGTGCCTAATTATCATATCAGTCTTTTAACATTTGTATAACCCAGGCAGTGCCTAATTATTATATCAGTCTTTTAACATTTGTATATCCCAGGCAGTGCCTAATTATCATATCAGTCTTTAACATTTGTATAACCCAGGCAGTGCTTAATTATCATATCAGTCTTTTAACATATGTATAACCCAGGCAGTGCTTAATTATCATATCGGTCTTTTACCATTTGTATAACCCAGGCAGTGCCTAATTATCATATCAGTCTTTGACATTTGTATAACCCAGGCAGTGCTTAATTATCATATCAGTCTTTTAACATTTGTATAACCTAGGCAGTGCTTAATTATCATATCAGTCTTTTAACATTTGTATAACACAGGGCAGTGCTTAATTATCATATCGGTCTTTTACCATTTGTATAACCCAGGCAGTGCCTAATTATCATATCAGTCTTTAACATTTGTATAACCCAGGCAGTGCCTAATTATCATATCAGTCTTTTAACATTTGTATAACCTGGGCAGTGCTTAATTATCATATCAGTCTTTTAACATTTGTATAACACAGGGCAGTGCTTAATTGTCATATCGGTCTTTTACCATTTGTATAACCCAGGCAGTGCCTAATTATCATATCAGTCTTTAACATTTGTGTAACCCAGGCAGTGCCTAATTATCATATCAGTCTTTTAACATTTGTATAACACAGGGCAGTGCTTAATTATCATATCAGTCTTTTAACATTTGTATAACCTGGGCAGTGCTTAATTATCATATCAGTCTTTTAACATTTGTATTATGCAGGCAGTGCTTAATTATCATATCTGTCTTTTAACATATGTATAACCCAGGCAGTACTTAATTATCACTCATATGTCTTTTACCATTTGTATAACCCAGGCAGTGCCTAATTATTATATCAGTCTTTTAACATATGTATAACCCAGGCAGTGCTTAATTATCATATCAGTCTTTTAACATTTGTATTATGCAGCCAGTGCTTAATTATCATATTGGTCTTTTAACATTTCTATTATGCAGGCAGTGCTTAATTATCATATCGGTCTTTTAGCATATGTATAACCCAGACAGTGCTTAATTATCATATCAATCTTTTAACATTTGTATTATGCAGGCAGTGCTTAATTATCATATTGGTCTTTTAACATTTCTATTATGCAGGCAGTGCTTAATTATCATATCGGTCTTTTAGCATATGTATAACCCAGACAGTGCTTAATTATCATATCAGTCTTTTATTATTTGTATAATTCAGGCAGTGCTTAATTATCATATCAGTCTTTTAACATATGTATAACCCAGGCAGTGCTTAATTATCATATCAATCTTTTAACATTTGTATTATGCAGGCAGTGCTTAATTATCGTATCGGTCTTTTAACATATGTATAACCCAGACAGTGCTTAATTATCATATCAGTCTTTTATTATTTGTATAATTCAGGCAGTGCTTAATTATCATATCAGTCTTTTAACATTTGTATAACCCAGGCAGTGCCTAATTATTATATCAGTCTTTTAACATTTGTATAACCTAGGCAATGCTTAATTATCATATCAGTCTTTTAACATTTGTATAACTCAGGCAGTGCTTAATTATTATATCAGTCTTTTAACATTTGTATAACCCAGGCAGTGCTTAATTATCATATCAGTCTTTTAACATTTGTATAACCCAGGCAGTGCTTAATTATCATATCAGTCTTTTAACATTTGTATAACCCAGGCAGTGCTTAATTATCATATCAGTCTTTTAACATTTGTATAACCCAGGCAGTGCTTAATTATCATATCAGTTTTTTAACATTTGTATAACCCAGGCAGTGCTTAATTATCATATCAGTCTTTTAACATTTGTATAACCCAGGCAGTGCTTAATTATCATATCAGTCTTTTAACATTTGTATAACCCAGGCAGTGCCTAATTATTATATCAGGCTTTTAACATTTGTATAACCCAGGCAGTGCTTAATTATCATATCAGTCTTTTAACATTTGTATTATCCAGGCAGTGCTTAATTATCATATCAGTCTTGTAATATTTGTATAACCTGGGCAGTGCTTAATTATCATATTGGTCTTTTAGCATATGTATAACCCAGGCAGTGCTTAATTATCATATCAGTCTTTTATTATTTGTATAATTCAGGCAGTGCTTAATTATCATATCAGTCTTTTAACATTTGTATAACCCAGGCAGTGCTTAATTATCATATCAGTCTCATAACATTTGTATAATCCAGGCAGTGCTTAATTATCATATCAGTCTTTTAATATATGTATAACCCAGGCAGTGCTTAATTATCATATCAGTCTTTTAACATTTGCATAACCCAGGCAGTGCCTAATTATTATATCAGTCTTTTAACATTTGTATAACCCAGGCAGTGCTTAATTATCCTATCAGTTTTTTAACATTTGTATTATGCAGGCAGTGCGTAATTATCGTATCGGTCTTTTAACATTTGTATTATGCAGGCAGTGCGTAATTATTGTATCGGTCTTTTAACATTTGTATAACCCAGGCTGTGCTTAATTATCATATCAGTCTTTTAACATTTGTATAACCCAGGCAGTGCTTAATTATCATATCAGTTTTTTAACATTTGTATAACCCAGGCAGTGCTTAATTATCATATCAGTCTTTTAACATTTGTATTACCCAGGCAGTGCCTAATTATTATATCAGTCTTTTAACATTTGTATAACCCAGGCAGTGCTTAATTATCCTATCAGTCTTTTAATATTTGTATAACCTGGGCAGTGCTTAATTATCATATCGGTCTTTTACCATTTGTATAACCCAGGCAGTGCCTAATTATCATATCAGTCTTTAACATTTGTATAACCCAGGCAGTGCCTAATTATCATATCAGTCTTTTAACATTTGTATAACCTGGGCAGTGCTTAATTATCATATCAGTCTTTTACCATTTGTATAACCCAGGCAGTGCCTAATTATCATATCAGTCTTTAACATTTGTATAACCCAGGCAGTGCCTAATTATCATATCAGTCTTTTAACATTTATATAACACAGGGTAGTGCTTAATTATCATATCAGTCTTTTAACATTTGTATAACCTGGGCAGTGCTTAATTATCATATCAGTCTTTTAACATTTGTATTATGCAGGCACTGTTTAATTATCATATCCGTCTTTTAACATATGTATAACCCAGGCAGTACTTAATTATCACTCATATGTCTTTTAACATTTGTATAACCCAGGCAGTGCCTAATTATTATATCAGTCTTTTAACATATGTATAACCCAGGCAGTGCTTAATTATCATATCAGTCTTTTAACATTTGTATTATGCAGGCAGTGCTTAATTATCATATTGGTCTTTTAATATTTCTATTATGCAGGCAGTGCTTAATTATCATATCGGTCTTTTAGCATATGTTTAATCCAGACAGTGCTTAATTATCATATCAGTCTTTTATTATTTGTATAATTCAGGCAGTGCTTAATTATCATATCAGTCTTTAACATTTGTATAACCCAGGCAGTGCCTAATTATTATATCAATCTTTTAACATTTGTATTATGCAGGCAGTGCTTAATTATCATATCAGTCTTTTAACATATGTATAACCCAGGCAGTGCTTAATTATCATATCAATCTTTTAACATTTGTATTATGCAGGCAGTGCTTAATTATCATATCAGTCTTTTAACATTTGTATAACCCAGGCAGGGCCTAATTATTATATCAGTCTTTTAACATTTGTATAACCCAGGCAGTGCTTAATTATCCTATCAGTCTTTTAATATTTGTATAACCTGGGCAGTGCTTAATTATCATATTGGTCTTTTAATATTTGTATAACCTGGGCAGTGCTTAATTATCATATTTGTCTTTTAGCATATGTATAACCCAGACAGTGCTTAATTATCATATCAGTCTTTTATTATTTGTATAATTCAGGCAGTGCTTAATTATCATATCAGTCTTTTAACATTTGTATAACCCAGGCAGTGCTTAATTATCATATCAGTCTCATAACATTTGTATAATCCAGGCAGTGCTTAATTATCATATCAGTCTTTTAACATATGTATAACCCAGGCAGTGCTTAATTATCATATCAGTCTTTTAACATTTGCATAACCCAGGCAGTGCCTAATTATTATATCAGTCTTTTAACATTTGTATAACCCAGGCAGTGCTTAATTATCCTATCAGTTTTTTAACATTTGTATTATGCAGGCAGTGCGTAATTATCGTATCGGTCTTTTAACATTTGTATAACCCAGGCAGTGCTTAATTATCATATCAGTCTTTTAACATTTGTATAACCCAGGTGCCTAATTATTATATAAGTCTTTTGACAATTTTGTTTCTTTGAAATGGCTGTGTTCTTTTTCACACACCTTCACCAAACTGCAGGAAAATTGTCCTAAATGAGGCAATGGAACCTATTTGTTTAGTGGTTAAAGTCAAGGTCAATAAGATTGCAAACATTACTACAGTTACATGTACTGTTTCTTATTCCTACAAAGAAAATTCCATTTGGGTTGTTACAAAAGAAACAGCCAGTTGGGAGTCAAGGTGAGGAACAGTTTTGGCAAAAATGTCTCTTCATGTGCCTTCACCTAACTTTGGTTGTGGATTGTCCTGTAGGAAAAGAGCTTATTAATATGGGTATCAAAGGTCGTATGACAAAGTACACTGGTTTCCATGCAGTAATTTAAGTTGTGTTTAATATACATGTACTTTCATTAGCCCTTGCAAATGAATACCCTACGTGCTTTGTATCTAAAGGTCAAGGTCACTGATATCTGATTATGGAAAATAGGTGCTTGCATAATAATTGCAGTTCAACTGAATATACCTTCACAAGTAGGATGTCCTGATCAATGTAGCTTCATAATTTCAGGATTAAATGGTCAAGGTTGCTAAGATGATTAGGTATTTTGAAATGCCTGCCACTCTTGTTTTTATTTTTTTTATAACTTTTTTTTACAATTTTGGATTTTGAACATGTGCATAAACCACTTGATATTGGCAAATTTTTCATTTTTCTTGTGCTTATGTCAATGACCCAATTAGAATTTGTTTGTCACTTAAACAATTCTTGCATGCTTGTCAAGATCGTGGACTTGTAATTGCTTCCTCATTCTTGCAAGCTTGTCAAGATCTTGGACTTGTAATTGCTTCTTCATTTTTATTTGAAGTGGGGGTATACATGTGTTACAAGTGTTCAGAAGGTAGTGTTACTTGATTTACCTACACATAGCATCAATTAAACCATAAAGTTGTGTTGTGAATTACAAATAAAATAAGTAGAACTAGAGCATACATCACATTATGTGAAATTGAAAATATTCCATGTAAAAATTTTAAAAAATGGGTGTGTTTGGTAGTACATTGCAGTGCATCTTTAATAAAACCTGATTTCTCCCTACAGATTTGGAAAATGATGAAGAACTCCAGCAGATGGAGTCTGAGATTAAGGAACTCCGAGAGTGTAACATGGCTGCAGAGTCACAGCTGATCAAGCTTCGATCTGAAATATCATACCTGGAGAATGTGCTGCGCCAGCAGGACCATGAGAATACACTGATTGACAACCAGAACCAGCAGTTAAATGAATACCTGCGAACAGTCAGATGCAAAATTGTGGCAAGCCTCAACAATGTGCCCTGTCCTCAGCTCCAGGAGGTGTTTATGGATGAGAATTTTGACTCCTGTCTCAGTAAACTGCAGAACCTTTACACAAGCTGTAGTGGGGAGAATAGCTTCCTGCAAAGTACCATCACGACTGCACTAGCTAATATTGCAGTAGCTTGAGAAACCTTGAGAGTATACATGCTGTTAAACTTTCCAAATTAAGTTTGACAGTAGCTTTTGCACATCTTTCCAAATTGGAATTAAAACAGCTTTGCAGTCCAAGCAGCATACATTCATGGCCACCTCTGCTGCTCCTCTGCTAAACAAATCATGTCATAATGCAAGAAGTTTATAAAATTATTACAAACGTTTCCTTCCATATCTCTTTCTTTTTTGGAAAAACAGGTTATTTTATACATGTACAAGAATATATGAAGATATGTTGTTTTAGAATTAATGAAGTTTTTGTTGTTATGAACATGAATGCAAACATTCCAATATGTTTATAGACTTCAGTTGCAATGCTAATACAAAATGTATTATTTATTTTCCAATCCAGAAATTAGTAAAGTATTCATACAGAATTTTCTACCTTGCCAATACTTCATGTGGGTTTTATCTGACAGATTGTTAACTTTTGTTTTGAGGTATTTATATGTTCATGTACACTTTGTGAACCATTAATTTTTACATCACAATGGAAACACTTTTGGTGAGATGCTTTTATGTGTAGTGATAGAAATCCTTCTCAGAACATTAAGTTCTCTATTATAATCCAAGTACCAGTTTCTGTGTTCCATTTATTGCTGTTGTGTTCATTGTTATTTCTTGTGTCATTTTAAATTGCTCATATTATCATTCTACATGTTACTGATTTATTATTTATTAACTTTTGACATTTTTGTGCAATATTTTAAGAAATTTATGTATTAGTTTTAATTGCAGTCTATTGTGGATACATTTTTTTTTTATTATTGCTTACATTTTGTTTCTTTTACATGGTCAGTGCAATATATTTATATCTTGCATAAGATTTATTGTGCAATACATTCCTGGTTTATTATCGTCGCAAAGTGAAAATAAACATGATAAATTTACATTCTTAATCAGTCAGTGTCTGCCTCTGTACCACCCATGCTGACAGTCATTGAACAGAATCAATGTCATTTATAGATGGTCATGAAACAATATTTTTTACAAATATACAGTAAAACCAATCTAAACACATAATTTAGGGGACTTTTTACAGACTGATTTTCATAGCATCATTTCTGTCATGCATGTTTTGAATTATCACACTAGTTATTACGGACTTATGATTTGGGGATTTGTCATTTAATCCAGATACATTTTTTTATATTAAGCTTATTGTTTGTTCCACTTTTATAAAACGTCTCAACTGAAACTTTTCATGCTTCACTGAACTACAATAAATTAATAGCAGTAAACCTATATTTTGAAATGAGTTAAGGGATTTAAAATTTAGATACTAACTTTAATTTTACTAAATGTTTACAAAGGGACAAATGTTTGAGTACATACTCCAGTTGATCATGTTTTTTACAAACTGATCTTAGTCCTGAAATATTAGTTTGTATTTTTGAATCTCTTATAAAAGTGTTCACAATTGCAAAGAATAGCTAGTTGGTTCATTTCAATAGTCTTATTTTTTATTAGTAACATTTCACATTGAATGAGAAGCGGTTATTCAGATGTCAGATCTTCATGTGTGCTTACATTTGGATTATTGTATCCAGTGCAGTGTATTTTCACTATTATTGTATGTACAGTTTTAGACATAACCTTATTAATACATTCCTCAGTGTTTAATGTTCATTCTACACTTGTGCAATATTATTCTTCACTTGTATTATTTATTTACATCATTTTACCTTTTTGGGGAATTCATTCCTTAATTGATATTGTGAACTTGTTTGTGAAACAAATCACTTAAGTCTATGAACTATTACTGTTGTATTAAATGTTGCTTTCACATGATTTGTCATGTTGCTATTTTATTTGCTACACATTTCTAGGTCTTGGTAAGGAGACTGTCCTTTTAAAGCTTGAACTTGAAGGACAGTTTGTTAGGATTTCGAATTCACAACAATGATCTTGATGTGAGGTCAGATTTCAAAAATATTCTGTCAAATAATATAGTCTGGTATTCATAAAATATCACAGATACATTTTGTCTCATCTGCTAATCACAGAGCTCCACTGAGGAAATGTACAGGGCAAAGTAGTTTGTGCTAAAAAGTTTAGCTAACATACACCTTTATATCTTTAACCTATTCGGTTGGTTGGATTAGTGTTGTATGGTTGATCTGCATGGTAGCCAATCTAGGCTAATCTGATGGCACATTGAGGCAATTGTCATGCCTAAAGATAACCTACGGTAGTGAATCCAGGCTGATGGCAAGTAGAATCGAGTGCCTTGCCTGAAAATAACCTACGGTAGAGTCAATTGCCATGCCTAAAGATACCCAGAATACACCAATATTACCTTGTTCAACACAAAATGTTATAACCAATGTACAAGTTGTATATGATCCATGTTTTGAATTTAATATCATAGTCTTCCCATATTAGACATATCTGCAATGTACTTTTAAACACTATCTATTTGCAAATGAGAACAGTGTATCTTGAAATAGGCCACATTTGACAGCAGATTACGTTTTTTTAGAAAGTCAACCAATACAAAGAATGAAAATGGTGTTGCCAGAAAAAAAGATACATTTTCTGCTGCTTATATAACTTCGCAAGCACACATCCACAAAACTGCATATGTGCTTTGCTCCAAGTCTGCAGAAAGAGTGGGCTTGATATGTAGGGATACACTCAAATGGTCAGACTGAGACGTATATGCCATATTAAATATTTTTACCGACTGTACTAAACTATAATGCAGCTCTTTATTTATTACATACCCTGTTTTGTATGCATACTATATATTTTTAGCTTTACTGGATGAACACGGTTTCACAAGATCTTGTCCTTAACGTCTGATTGCAGTCTAAAGCAGTAACAAATTAGAAATAGTTTTACCATAAGCTTTATTTAGTCACTAGAAAGAGCATGATAAATCTGCCACAAAAGTCACACATATGGAGCAACCCACCCATCTTAACACATTAACCCCTAGCGCAGAGTTTATGGGGCATGAGGTAGTAGCCTACTTCCAAGGTCTGTAGCGTCAAGGTCATGCATGATACACTAAAATGGTATATATAAGGTAGACAGATTTAGATCAACAAAGATACCAAACAATCTGGAAATTTTAGTTGCACTACAAAATACAGAGGGAAAAACCTTATATTTTGGACCTGTCTTCTTTTCCACCCAAAATTCACCCATGGTCGGAATCCGATTTTGTGTCCAGATTTTAGACTTTATTGCCTCAGATCTAAGGCAGACCGGTCTGAAGTACACATAGAGAGGTGAACCTGTGCAAAAAGTAGGATAAGGTGGACATTTTGAATAGAGCCTTCTCCATGCAAAAATTATGGGTTCGTTAAAAAAAACCTCACAAAACTCAAATCTTTTCACCTTCTCTGCTCATGCGCCAGCAAACTAACCAATGGAAAACATTGTTTTAGCACAACTAGGCATTGGACTAATGGAAAATTGCTTGGAAGTCGATGTATTAGGATGTAATCAGAAATAGTCCCCCAAATGTGTTTTTTACTCGCATTTCATGCAAAAACATCCAGGGGTTAACGTGTGTAACAGTCACCTATTAAAGGTCCTGTCAACCAAATTATCATGGTAACAAACCTTTATAAAGCAACCACTTCTTTGCCAAGTCCAATTTCTGACTTCTTATGGGTGACACTTTTTAACAAAAGTTTGACAAATCTTTCAAGCAATATTTTTAAACAAAAGCTCTTGGAAAACAACCACACCACACCACCCAAAAAGAATCATGTTTTTTGGGTATATATTATTTCATGAATGGGATATAAAAAAGAAAATTAGAGCAAAAGGTAACAAAATCTATTTTAAATATGTATTTAATATGGACTATGCCATAACAATCCATAACAATATTTGCACACAGATTATACGTCAGTGATTAAACTGGGTACATGTTCATTTGTAAAGAATTCTTTTTTTAATTCCTGTAGGAAAGGTTTCATGTTTAATTTTATAATCCTGTAATTAATGGCAGATTATGGTAAACATGACACAAAACAAGGAAGTTGCACTTTAAGAAAAACAAAAACCTGTACAATTCAGAGCAAAATATATTATGCTCCTAATTGGTTATATTGTAGTCGTTGGACAAATCAGTAACCATCTGATTAGAAATATTGTCTCATTCCATTTGTATGTGTATGTGCATGCTAAAGGTATGACAATATTTACTATCTACAAAAAATACTTGTTATGCATTTTATGTATCTGGGTTTTTATTGAGAGGCCAGTTGTTACTTAAGTTTGCAAATGTGCATGTGTATCTCTTTTTCACACACCCATTTAACAGCTTCTGAGACTCAAATTTTAGGAAAAATACTGGATTTGTCAATTTTAAAAAAAGCATCTAATAAATAAATGACTGCACAATATGCGATGGTGTGGGGTAAACTTGACAAAATTATCCAGCCAGAGATGTGTGTCTGAAGTGATGACCTAGGAAATTCAAATACAAGGCACTGTCAACTTTTCTGTAAATGAGACCAATATAGTTCTGGTTTTCACAATAAATTAAGAATTCCCAATGGGGTTTTACAAGAGTCTTCTAGTGGTATCTTATCCCCCCCCCCCCCACCGATTGCCTGCTTATGTAAAGATTTCTACTCAAAGTAACCTATGATCCAACATTCTTGGTCTGTAAATGAATTGTACTGATACCAACTGCATGACAATTTCAAGTGATATTCTCCTTACAGCTACACAATTTTTCCATAGTAACATGGAAAAAACCGACATACTGAATGCAGAAAACCCACTTATAGAAATGGACACCTTATAAAATCTACTTGACTTCTGTACCAAGTTGGTTGAATACCTTTAAATTACAAGTTGAATTTTACCCCATATAAATAATGTAAAACATTATTTTGGAAGTCAGTGTGATTCAATTTATTTTAAAGGTAAAATGTCAAAATGCAGCTGTAATTCAAGGAAGAATGAGCCATCTGTGAACCAATCAAAGCCCAGAGAAGTTCAGAACTAAAGTTGACTTTGTGAAGTTACCTTAAGAAAGAGGAAAATTTTATTTTTTTACACATAATGCAAACAACATATTCATTCTGGAATGAATGACATTTGTCAACACGGGAACATCACTCGGCATCAAGATGATGTGTAATGTTCAAATCATGTAACTATCATGTTTAAACAATCATTGACAGACCCTGTCAGAAAAGTTGGAAGTACCTTTTCTCTGGAATTTCATTTTGTTGCCAAAAATTTGTCAGACCTACATATTGGACACTCCCTCACAGCATTCCAAATACATAAAGATAATTTTTCTCTGTTGAGAATAATTCAACAAGAATTTTCGGGCAAGTCTTAACAGTAGTACCATCCAGTCGCTAATGAGTGCAAAGATGAAAACAAAATGATTCTTGTACTATCATCAAACTCCTAATGAACTACTGACATCTAATTAAAACTGTATTTAAATGTCAAATCGATTTTAAAGACAGAAACGTGGTATTTTGTGTTTTTTAATGCCCAATGTGCTTAGATAAGTGGGAATACACCTATGTGTGGGATGAAAATATCTAGCAATATTAAATTGTTTGTAAGTATATTAAATGCTTCAAAGAAACTGTTTTCTTTTATTCAGATTTACATTTCCAGTGATTTTCTATAGACAGCTTATTCTCAAATGTATTTCAAGCACAATGACCCCCTAAGGACAAAAGAACATTTTTTGATTCTCAAGAAAACCAACATTGTCAGGGAGGTTGGCAGGTATGAAAAGCAATGATAATTAATACAGAATAAATCAATACCACATATATATGAAAACTATACATATATAGCTGAATTAAACTGATATTAAATTCAAGCATAAATATCTTTTGAGAACTTGTCAAAATTTTAAAGACAAAATCTATTTGATATTGATTCTTGCACAAAAGCTCAAAGACAAGAGGATAAATAAATTAAACATATCAACAAAATGAAAAGAAAATCACTAAAACAGAACAAAATAAAAAAAAACTTCAAAAAGTAAATGCATACAGTTTTAAACAAATTTATACTAACAAATGTTTTAAAAGAAAAAATTGTGATAGTAATATAGGATACCAGGTACTTTGAGAAATGCTTAACATTAGGCATCTACATGTTTTCTATCTCGGTAACCATTTTAAAGTAAATCAACCTGACAATGTTCTCATGAAGGATAAAATGGTCAGATGCTACCATGTCATTGGCTGAAAGCAAGGCACATAAGTACTTGTAATGAATAATACTGAATGGTCAGATGCTACCATGTCATAGGTTGTAGCTATGCATACAAATACTCGTAATGAATCATACTGAAAGGTCGCAAGCTACCCTACCCAGGAATGTAGTTAATTCAAGTACTCAGGCATCATAATGAATGGTAATATGCCACTGTACCAGAGCTGTAGCTAGGCATAATCAAGACTCATGATGCATCATATATGCTACCATGCCAGGCATATTCAAGATTCGTGCTGCCAGGGCTGTAGCTAGGCATATTCAAGACTCCTAATGCATCATATATGCTACCATGCCTGGCATATTCAAGACTCATGATGCCAGGGCTGTAGCTAAGCATATTCATGACTCATAATGCATCATATATGCCACCCTGTAGGAGCCATAGCTAGGCATACTCTAGTACTTGTGTTGCATATATGATACCCTGCATTAGCTGTCACTAGGTATACGCAAATACTTGTGATGCATGATAATGAATGGTAAGATACCTTAGAGTGGCTGTGGCTAGGCATACGCAGGTAAATCGCATACATGCAGTGGATTTCTATTCACAAAACCTAAAACTTCTAAGACATGATGCTAGTGGAAATGTAGATTTGTTTTACCATTTTGTGGAATGATGGATGTGCTGAACAACAAACTAAAAACAATTTAAAATGAGCCACTTCTGATGCAGAAAGCCTACACCCCATTTTCTTACTGATACCTTCCTTGTAATAACAAAAACCTCTGTTAAATGACAATTCACTGTGAAAAACATCTTTCACATGTACTGTTTTTTGTTTTTTTTAATTGAAAAACAATTATAAAAGAATTATAAAGTATTGTTTATTGTTCCAATCCAGATGTATACAGTATCTGGTAACTGTTAGTTTCACTCAATGCCTTAATTGATGTGTACTGAGATCATTAAGAAAAGAGAATAGAGACAGTCTTCTTGAAAACTAAAGAACAAATAATGAAATGATTACCAGTAGCATTAACGCTTATTTTTAAAAACTGCTATGCAAACATACCTGTGTGAAAAAACTATACTTATGCAGTTCTCTGTGATTTTAAGACTTAACTACTGTTAGGATTCATTTTAAAGAATACTCTACATCGATAAATGCAAACATTTTTGCTTCTAATTACAGGCAGAAAACTTGACCATTAAACTTTCAATCCTTGTGAAAGCACATATCTTCCTATTTCAACATTTAAATCTAATGGAACAAATAGATGGTAAAATAATAGAACTACTGCTTGAAGCAACAGTGATAATTAAGTTATAACGAATTACAGCACATTACTAATTGTTACTTAAATGATTTTCATGTGCTGGCAAAAAGTTTTTCTGATACACACAAGTGTCTGGCATAATTCAAAAACAGCTGAATTTAATGAGTTTAAATAAGTGATGAATAAATAGATTCAAGTTTCAGACATATTATTGTGAGCTGTGATTATTCCGTTAGCATAAACTGGCTAAGTTTAATGTTAAAAGGTCGGAGATAAAGTGCACTGATCTTCACCAGTCTCGCATACCACTGAAAGTATGATTTAAGTTTTATATCTGTAATGTTAATGCCAGGGTTATTGGAGACAGCTGTACAATTAGTTGTTTAAGCAAAAGATCATACTGATGTTCTTCATTAACCATTCTGCTTGGTATTGAGAGCTGCATCAGCTACGCAGATTGTTCAGCACTCATTGTGCATGATTGATTTTGACTGTTTTATCTATGCTCATACAGGCATGATTTTTTAAACCAAAATTTAAGTGATCACCCTTTGTTGTCAGCATAAGTTTTGTACTTGTATCATTTTTTGGGGGTATCTGTAGAGGTATCCATGAAATACTGACAAACAGACAAACTTGGACAGATGTATATATTAATTCAAGTACCCATAAAAGGTATTTGCTTTTTTATTTTCAAAACCACAAAAATTGATACCAACAAAAATAAGGGGCCCCGAGTGGCTGAGTCATCTAAAGCACTGTTATGGATCACTGACATCTCACCTCTAACTGTGGGTTCGAGTCTCGGATTCGGCCAATGTGGGTGTGTGAAAAAGAATGCCAGTAGCTTCTCATGGGTTGGTGGTATTTTCCGGGGGATTTCCCAGGTTCTTCCTTCACCGCCGTGTGCTGAAAGATGGCATTTAACACTAAAACAATAACAACCAACGAAAATAAACCAAACCACAGTATTTGATATCAAGCTCATGCACTTCCAACCTCCCCTAACCATCCCCAAATAAATATTTTAAAAAGAAAATAATACTTGTTATAAAAGGTTTACAACATGTTGGATATGTGCTGGAAAATGGTCCATCATTGATGGAAAATGCTGCAGATAACAGCAAATGCTTAATATAAATATATATGCATATGCCTTTGCTGACTGAAATATTGGAATTATACAGTCTGTTTTCCTTTATTATTAAATTCTTTTTGTGGGAAATATATGATTAATGTATTCATTAAAATGACATATAATGTAAGAATAATGAATGCACGTTTTAACAAGTTCGAACACTAAGCAAAAACTTTTAACCTGTTGTCTCCAACTCATTCCATATTCCAGCTAACATTTTCCAGCACACTAAGCAACACATTTTAAACCACCAGTTCCAACTGTTTCCTCATGTTCCAGCGAAAATGTTCCTGGACACAATGCAATGACTTTTAACCCTTAGGTTCCTGCTTGTCCTTGCATTCCAGTAAGCATTATCCTGACAACAAAGCAATGACTTTTAAAACCTGGCCTCAAACTCATGCCTCATGTTCCATCTGAACTTATCAATCTTTATAATCCTGTATGTAGCAATGAAATTGAAAATTAATTACAAATAACCAAACACATCTGTTGACCTGGCCAGAAACATATCAGAGATTCAGGAAAGAAAGATTCAAAAAAGGCAAGTTATATATACTTCAGGCTAGGGGTGATGGAAATAGAGTATTCACAATTAAATTACAAGTCTAACTAATTGCATTCATGTATGAAAATATAATAAACATCTTGTGATCCACTAGTAAATGAATCTTTTTGAAATGATTTTGTCATAATAAGCATAACTCATAAATGAAAGCCATACAAAAAATGTTTTAATGAATCTTTCTGAAATGATTTTGTCATAACAACTCCTAAATGAAAGCCATATAAAAAATTGTTTTCATGAATCTATCAACTGAATTAGATAAACATTTCATATGGCTATAGTTCTTCTATCTTGATGGCAGTATAAATCAATTCTACAGCACAATTACGTGAAGAGCACACAACTGGCCTATTATATGACATGATTGGGTAATTAATGATATCCACAGAAGGTTTCGACACCTGGTGCAGCAGAATAAAAACTACAAAAAAAGCAGACTTCAAAAGCAATTCATCCATGTGGCCAAAACATAGTGACATTTTAAATGATTCATAGAAATGGTAAGAAAGCTACATGCAAACTAAAATGATGCAAACATGTTACTAAATGTAACCAGTACTACACTGAATTAGTCCAATAAATTCCCAGACCCATGTTAATACTGACAACTTGTGGGCTGGATGTCACCTCTTCAGCTAAAATGTACATACAAATCTGTCCCAATCACACAAGCATACATTTCAGACATGTACTGTATGGCAACAGCAGTATATAGCCATAAACTTCAAAATTGTCAAAGATGTGAGTTTATATTCCACATTGATTTACAAGTTGGCAAACATGATTTGAGCTGAAAGTGTTCAGTACATATTGCCAAATCATCCTTCATCCAAGGGTAGCTCAAAATATTTGAGAAATACCAATGTATAAAATGTACACCACTGTCAGCAAACATTCTTTTTTTTATGAATAGGTGACATCAGACCCTCAAATTGTCCATCAGTATCAATGCAAGTTTGAAAGGGCTGATTTATCAGAATAATGCTGTACGTGTAAAGATGCATCACGAATAGCATACATTCAACTTAAAAATCATACAGACTCAAATATCTGAATAAAGTGTCATGAAAATTTATTCTGAGAATGAAATTGCCTGTACAAGTAAATATTATAGTTAAATGATGATTAACTCATCAATCTCGGATTTGATGAGGATAAAATTCACTGAATTTATTTTACTTTAACATGATTTTGACCTAAATGACCTTGACCTTGAGAGGGAGCAAGACCATGTACGTGACACGGCATCTACTCATGATTTATACATGAATAAAGTTTGCTTACAATATTTTCATCAGTTTGAAGTTTATACCTTAAGCCCGAATATGTAATTAATTTACAGTACAGTACTTCATTTGTTCATAATATATATCTGGCTAAAGTTTCATCAAAATATCCTCTGCATAGAGAATAACTGGGAAATTTGCTCCAGGCTTTACTTCTGATATTGCCAGCCACTCTCCAAGTATAAATACAGTGGAAAAACATATTAGTCTATTCCCATGTGTTTCCAACTTTATTAAAAATGTTGAATGTATTAAATTCTTGAAGTTTTCAGATAGACAGACACTTGCAGATGGTGAAAATAATTTTAAGTCAATTATTGTGATCCATACAGTGGTAATAGTTACATTTTAATTTAACTAGCACTAGTAGTGATTGGCTACAGTGCAAAACAGCAGATTTGTCGACATTCTCATTTGCAGAGTTTTAGACTGAGCATCTGTTGGAATACAAAAGTTGGGAGAAGACAGACATTCAAAGCCATTACCTTTCTGAAAGTGATGTGGAATACAGAGTCGTATCAATAAAAAGAATCATAATAACTTGGCTGAAATGCATTGCCAAGTTTTGGTGCAAATATAAAAGCATGAAGAAAGGACAATCATGGCACAAAAATCTGTCAAAATGATGTTGTGGAAGAACTGAAAATAAATACATTCAAGGTCTAATCAATATGAAGCTGTGTGTAATCCATCAAAGTTTAGTAAACTTGTGCTTTGGTGGCTTTTGCTGGTGATACTGTACAATACTGGAAATCAAAGTCACTCAAGGTCTCATCACTCTGATGTCATTTGGTTGAGGTCTAACAGACAATAGCATTGCAAAATGTCATTCAATGCATAAAGGTTGCAGAGCTATGTTGGTTACAAGTAGCATCCAATATGAAAGGAAGATAATTGTAACAGCCACAACTCTAAAAATGCAGATGAAAATACAAAACCACAAAAAGATACAGCTAGGTCAACATGAGAATGTAAGACTAAATTACATCAGCATATCTATCAGCTGTTTACTAGGATCTGCTGTAGTTATGAAATAATGATGGGGACAAAATGCAATATCTATCAAAATTAGACCTGAAACAATGAAACATTTTTAAGGTCACATCAACAGGCAATTTACCTACCAAATAACATCCAATTATGTGTAAGAGTCCAGAGCTATACTGGTTAAAAAATATTAGGGAGGTACAGATGAACGGACAAAAATGTATTATAATAGGACTTCCACATTTATATGCAGGAACCTAATTATTCATAGCAATATCAATGAAAAATAATTTTATTAAAAATGTGTTGAATTGCAAACATTTTTTTACCTGCACAGAAAAAATTTAACATTTTCTTTAATAATTCAAACTCCATTACTATCAAATCTGACTAGATTACCTACATTCTGTTGCAAACTTTTTCATTTAAGGTTCTTGAAAGAAAAGAAAATTTGCATGTGTAGAAAAGAATCAGTATAAGCCACAAAATGGCTGCAAGTATGCAACTAAACAAAGAATCTTGCCACTATCAGTGCACAGAATGCAACAATAAAATATGTAGTTGACATAAACAATTAACATATTTACAATTTTTTACATCTTACATGATATCACAAAATGAATGGTCCATTTGCAGGTTTGTAAAATCGATCAATTTCTATAATATAACAAATATGACTTAAGGGCAGAGGGCAGAGGCATTAAGTCCACTTTTTGTTTCATGTACATGCCTACTGTTTCCTTAGGAGGAGCTTCCTTCTGCTCTTGTCCCTCTTTCTGTGGACTAGTCTCATTGCAGTCCACTGGTTGTACAGCAATGATATCAGCACTACTGCCACTTGGTGAAGCTTTACTACTTCCAATTTCAAGATTGTCCTCACTGTAGGATCCAATTCCTGAGGTCTCGGAAGTATCTGCACTTGTAGTGGATACACATCGTGTTTTGGACATAGTTTGAGCACGATAGTAAGCTCTGGCCTGTTGAAATATTTCTGCAAATGTCATAAGTTGGTCATCTGCATCAATATCCTCCTCATCATCATCCATGATACTTGGTGGTGAGATCCGATCTGGTAAGATGTCCATCACTGAGCCTGGATTGTGTGCTTCCGAGTCTGAATGATCCTTCCTCTCATACTGAGACCTGGTCTGTTTTTTTAATATGGCATCTAATTCACTGTCACATTTTAAAGGTGACACATTATCCTTGGATCTGGTAATTGTTACATCCTTAGTCTCATTCTTTTCTGTCTTGACAATTTCATTTTTTCTGTCCCCAATGTGTGGTTTTTGCTTGGCTTGCATTTGAACATCCTCCAAGTTTTGCATTTCTTCATCTCCACTTTCATAATCACTTTCTGTATCAGTTCCTTGTTCAGCATCATCTTCTTTTCCCATCTTAATTTTGTAGCTTTCATTCTTTCCATTTGTATGTAATGCCTCTTCTGCAATGTCTTCCTCCTCCTCCTCATCATCATAATCTTCAAGCTCCTTTTTACCTCCTTGACGGTCCTGATCCTGAAGATCAGTTGAGTTTTGCCAATCATCCTCTGTGTCACTTTCACCCATGTCCTCAAACTGACGCAACATCATAACACCCATATTCATTGGTGCAATATTTATTCGTGGCTTCTGAACCTGTTTCTTGGGTTTCTTTACTCTTTTGATGCCTTCAAGTAAGCTGGGGTGTTCCTTGTATATGTTGGTTCTGAGGATTCTTCGGATGCAAACCCGGCATATATCTTGCAGGACTGGTAGTTTATATTCCGCTGTAAAGATAAATTAGTCATAATGATACAGCTCTAATATGAAATCTTTTTTATAGCACTGCAGAAAATATATGTAGTGCCCTCTCATAGCTAGTGAGACCACTACAGCTGCCTGTCACTTTGACTCGCCTCCACCACACTTTTATTGAAGATACTACTTTTACAACTAATTTGACACCTATTAAAGGGCAATTTGTATACTACTTTTACAACTAATTTGACACCTACTAAAGGGCAATTTGTATACTACTTTTACAACTAATTTGACACCTATTAAAGGGCAATTAAGATACTACTTTTACAACTAATTTGACACCTATTAAAGGGCAATTTATATACTACTTTTACAACTAATTTGACACCTATTAAAGGACAATTTGTATACTACTATGACAACTAATTTGACACCTATTAAAGGGCAATTTGTATACTACTTTTACAACAAATTTGACACCTATTAAAGGACAATTTGTATACTACCATGACAACTAATTTGACACCTATTAAAGGACAATTTGTATACTACCATGACAACTAATTTGACACTTATTAAAGGGCAATTTGTATACTACTTTTACAACAAATTTGACACTTATTAAAGGGCAATTTGTATACTACTTTTACAACTAATTTGACACCTATTAAAGGGCAATTTGTATACTACTTTTACAACAAATTTGACACCTATTAAAGGACAATTTGTATACTACCATGACAACTAATTTGACACCTATTAAAGGACAATTTGTATACTACTATGACAACTAATTTGACACCTATTAAAGGGCAATTTGTATACTACTTTTACAACAAATTTGACACCTATTAAAGGACAATTTGTATACTACCATGACAACTAATTTGACACCTATTAAAGGACAATTTGTATACTACTATGACAACTAATTTGACACCTATGAAAGGGCAATTTATATACTACTTTTACAACAAATTTGACACCTATTAAAGGACAATTTGTATACTACCATGACAACTAATTTGACACCTATGAAAGGGCAATTTATATACTACTTTTACAACAAATTTGACACCTATTAAAGGACAATTTGTATACTACCATGACAACTAATTTGACACCTATTAAAGGACAATTTGTATACTACCATGACAACTAATTTGACACTTATTAAAGGGCAATTTGTATACTACTTTTACAACTAATTTGACACTTATTAAAGGGCAATTTGTATACTACTTTTACAACTAATTTGACACCTATTAAAGGACAATTTGTATACTACTATGACAACTAATTTGACACCTATGAAAGGGCAATTTATATACTACTTTTACAACTAATTTGACACCTATTAAAGGACAATTTGTATACTACCATGACAACTAATTTGACACCTATG
Source organism: Unio delphinus (assembly GCA_029339505.1). Taxonomy (NCBI): domain Eukaryota; kingdom Metazoa; phylum Mollusca; class Bivalvia; order Unionida; family Unionidae; genus Unio; species Unio delphinus. The sequence goes on along the minus strand of JAQISU010000018.1, from coordinate 2,639,154 downwards.
AAAGGGCAATTTATATACTACTTTTACAACAAATTTGACACCTATTAAAGGACAATTTGTATACTACCATGACAACTAATTTGACACCTATTAAAGGACAATTTGTATACTACCATGACAACTAATTTGACACTTATTAAAGGGCAATTTGTATACTACTTTTACAACTAATTTGACCCCTATTAAAGGCAATTTATATACTACTTTTACAACTAATTTGACACCTATGAAAGGGCAATTTATAAACTACTTTTACAACTAATTTGACACCTATGAAAGGGCAATTTATAAACTACTTTTACAACTAATTTGACACCTATGAAAGGGCAATTTATATACTACTTTTACAACTAATTTGACACCTATTAAAGGACAATTTGTATACTACCATGACAACTAATTTGACACCTATTAAAGGGCAATTTATAAACTACTTTTACAACTAATTTGACACCTATTAAAGGGCAATTTATAAACTACTTTTACAACTAATTTGACACCTATGAAAGGGCAATTTATATACTACTTTTACAACTAATTTGACACCTATTAAAGGACAATTTGTATACTACCATGACAACTAATTTGACACCTATTAAAGGGCAATTTGTATACTACTTTTACAACTAATTTGACACCTATTAAAGGGCAATTTGTATACTACTTTTACAACTAATTTGACACCTATTAAAGGGCATTTAAGATACTACTTTTACAACTAATTTGACACCTATTAAAGGGCAATTTGTATACTACTTTTACAACTAATTTGACACCTATTAAAGGGCAATTTATAAACTACTTTTACAACTAATTTGACACCTATTAAAGGGCAATTTATAAACTACTTTTACAACTAATTTGACACCTATGAAAGGGCAATTTATATACTACTTTTACAACTAATTTGACACCTATTAAAGGACAATTTGTATACTACCATGACAACTAATTTGACACCTATTAAAGGGCAATTAAGATACTACTTTTACAACTAATTTGACACTTATGAAAGGGCAATTTATATACTACTTTTACAACTAATTTGACACCTATTAAAGGGCAATTAAGATACTACTTTTACAACTAATTTGACTCCTATTAAAGGGCAATTTGTATACTACTTTTACAACTAATTTGACACCTATTAAAGGACAATTTGTATACTACTATGACAACTAATTTGACACCTATGAAAGGGCAATTTATATACTACTTTTACAACTAATTTGACACCTATTAAAGGACAATTTGTATACTACTTTTACAACTAATTTGACACCTATTAAAGGGCAATTAAGATACTACTTTTACAACTAATTTGACACCTATTAAAGGGCAATTTGTATACATAAAGTAAATTGTGACTGTTTGGCTGTCATTGGGTCAAAATATGTGTACATTTACCATAATACCTTTAAAAGTTCTGCAGACACCTCGTATGCTAATATCACAGGGACTATAGGGAGTGGAAGTAGGATGATGAGGGCATGGATGAATATTTTAAGTTTAAAGTTGCAAAATGTCTAATATGCACAAACCTCTACAGCATTCGTTTAACAAATATCCCTTGAAGTGATGGACATTCAGGAAAATTTGCAACAAGATTTTTAGTATGTTCATTATGGCAACTAAATTTGAGGTCAGATGGCATCTTTATTCAATTCCAACAGATATCATAATTAGTCTTTAGGTGAAAACCAGATGCCGATATGACTTTCCATTCGTTAGCTTGATTTTCAAAATGGCTGCCATTGTGACCATGCTGGACATCATTTTCATTTAGTAATAACCAGACATCATAAGAAGTCTTCTGGTGAAAAATAAATGTTGATATGATTTTTCATTTGGAAGCAGTATTCTAAATGGTATATTCTATTATGATTGTCATGTATGTTTAATTTAATTGTTTGTCTGATGTTTGAATTTTTATTTTTTCCATTGCATGATATTATAATGTAACAATGTTTACTGAATTTGACATTGTCCAGAATTTGAGCTGAGTTCTGTTTGACCTGATTGTTTTATTTTCGATGTAAATAACTAATACTATCTCAGTGCGAATCATTAAGTTGAGTCAAGGTCATACCTGGACTACATGATATAAATCACATGACAATTGTTAACAAACTTCTATTCTTTCCAGAAGTATGGACTTTTTACCCTCATCTGGGAATCTGTTTTGGGTCTTAAGTAGTCCTATAACTGATGTTATGATTTTTAAAAATCCATCAGTCATGGTTTTTAACATATGACATGTCAAGTTGTATTATTCTTGGGACAAGTTTGGGCTGAATTTTATTGTATTCAATTTATTGAATCCAAGTGATTATTTTCTTTGGAAATACAAAAGTGCTCTGAATAAATTCTTGGATAAAGACATTTACTGGAATTTATACGGAATTCAAAACTGGAATAATATTTTATGTGATTCAACTTTTGACTGCTGACACATCAGTACAACACTGACCATTACATTCGTCACTGCCTTCCATCCTGAATTTTGTCGGGATCTGAACTGAGATTTGCTTAGAACATTTCATTGAGAGGACTTGTGTTTTATATTTCTTGGATTATTTTTGGATTTAATTTATAAAACTTTTTTTAAAATTTTTTACTTTGTATTGTATGGAATGTATAATGAACAAGAGCATAGACTCATAACATTAGTACCTCTGTCTGCGTGGGTTCGAGTCTAAGATTCTGCTAATGTAGTTATGTGAGAAAGCTTTCCAGTAGCTTCTCATGGGTCGGTGGTTCTTTCCAGGGGTTTTCCGGGTTCTTCCTCCACCATTTATACTGGCCGCCATGTATAGCCTATATTGTGCTTAAAAATGGCGTTAAACCATAAAAAAAAAACAAAAAAAAACATCATAACATTAGTAAGAAATATGAATTTTTAGCACATTATTGCCAAGTGCATCAACCTCCACCTAATGAGACAAGTCTTTTATGTCAACTCAACAAAGCTTTTTAATAATATGCAACTAGAGCTAATCTTGGAATTTCTGAAAGAAAACAATTAATATCAAAATGTTGGCATGGTGTTTTATGGATATCATTTTCAACCATCTTGTTTTATTTTACTTTGAAATTCTGCATACAGCTCTAACATTTATATTTTGCTTATAGCAATAAATATCTATTTTTTTTGGGGGGGGGAATTCTCTTACTAAAGATTTTATCATTTTACTTTTGCTCTGCACTTCAGAGCCAGGATTGTGTAAATTACTTATTAAATCCAATACAAGCAAGCAAGCAAGCAAGCATGCATGCATCCATCCATCCATCCATACAATGGTAAACTTTCAAAATTTCAAGTGAAAACCAATAACTGGTATGTGTCATTAAAGTCTGATATTTGTTTTTTTTTTTTTTTTTTTTATAGCTTATTGGGATTTCAACCTATTTCAATAGTGGGCTTATTCTGCATTCCTGATTGCATAATGAGAACATTTATTTAGCTACCAATTAGACACCATAAACCCATGTTGATATAACTTTCATTGAAATGGAAAAGCAATTAACACTGTTGTGGCCATACTGCATGTCCTGGAAGTATGAATTCAGAAGCAACCAGACATCACCTTAAGTCTTATGGAGTGTGTGTGTGTGTGTGTGAGAGAGAGAGAGAGAGAGAGAGAGAGAGAGATTTCTATTTTTAATGTATCTTCTTTATTATCCATTTGCACACACACAAATAAAATAATATTAGAATTTAACAGAAGAGAGGCTTACGTACGTAAATCCACAATGTCAGTGCATCCTGGTGGTGGCTGAATCAAGGTTGCAAAAGAAACAGGCAGAAAACTCTTGCTTTCCCATGCTGTGATGCCAATCCTTTTCACCTGTGTCAGCTGATAAAGAAAAATACACCTTGTAAAATCTGCACATGAAGCAACTTTCAAAGTTGTTAAATAGACATTGCTTCATCTATCACTGACATTTTTCGATGTCACAGCTGTGATTTACATTGTACTGCACTTAACGACTGGCACAGAAGACAACTGGGGGCTTTAGATATGACACATGCAGAAAAGATTTCCTCTGTCCTAAAAACCATATCTGCTGGAACAAAGATTTATTATTTTAAATACATCACAATAAGCTAGCTACAAAATGTGAAGCATGTAAAGTATTCTTTAACGAATATGCATTGATGTAGGATAGGAAAATTCTATCCAAGAGTCCAAATTGTACAGCCATGTGTCTGATACCAAATTCTGATTCCAAAGGTTGAATTTTCCATCCAACACCAAGTAGTCACATGACAAAAGATTTTCAAACTGGTATTCTACACTTGACAACACAAATGATATATCTGATATGGTAGTAATTTTAAAAAATGAAGAACCAATAAACAAAGTATTAACTATTGGAACCTTACAACAACAACAACAACAACAACAAAACAACAACATAAATCCCTCACAGAAACTGACACTTTACTGGATGAAAAGAGTTTCCAAGACAAGACCATTCATCCTATTAACCACTATGGGTTGCAATAATCTCTCATATTCCTTAGTGATAACAAGATTTTCAAACAGGCTTATGGTGTGAAAATATTAAGTATCAGATTGGCACCATTTTCATTTAGGATCAATTTGACATCAAAAGGGGTCTTTAAGTGAAAAGTTCATCTTTGATACAACTGCCCATTTAGGATGAGAAAGCAAATTTTTTAGTAAATTATGTTTCTCCGAGAATACTTACCCGATCACATTACTTTAGGGATATTAGCCTGCTACCTCGCGAATCCAGCCCTACCAAAAGACGAAAATTCGTCTTTCCTGTCTATGTCATATAGACAAAGGGCAATAACTCTTGCCCCTTACCTCCCCTTGCTACCCGCTAGGTGTCGCTTCTTTAGTTTTTAAACTGAGCGGTATATAAAACACGAGGATGCTCGCATGGCGGGGTGGTTGGGAGGGTTTCTTAGTAATGTGATTGGGTAAGTATTCTCGGAGAAACATAATTTACTAAAAAATTTGCTTTCTCCTTTGAATACATTCCCCCGATCACATTACTTTAGGAGAATAAGTAATAGGAGGAGGGAATGCGGAGCATCCGACCTCCACCCCGGGTATCCTCTAGGGAATGATGGCTGGATTCCCCATGTTAATGATAACCCGGTCTCCTAATTTTCAATCAGCAACACAGCCCAGGGTCACGTGATATGTGACCCCTTTATACGGTTAAGAAGATAGTTATTGAAATCTTCTTACCTAAGAAAATTTATCTGGCGAATCCAGCGAAGCTAATAGGCTGTGCTGATTGTTGCACATGGGTCTGGTGGGCGTCTGGGCTGCCCAACACCGGACCTACTAGAATCAATGTTTGCCTCTGCGAGTACAAACTTGAAGATAAAACTGTAGAAGGTTGACTCTGCATGTCAGCCAACAGCTTCTATAAGGTGACTGATTTGCGAATTCCCAGAGTACGCCGAGCGTATAACCCACTACAGCCATCAAGCAAGGGCTTGAATGGTGATATCTCATATCCCAGCTATCACCAGAAGAAAGAGGTGCTTGTATGTGACCTGACTCACCTCTATGCATTGAAATGGTGCTAGAGTGCACAAACAGGATCTTAAATGGCTGTTGATCCTGACTTATCTATAAAGAAAGCGAGCTAATGACGACTCGTTGATCGCCAATGTATGGTAGTCTATTTTGGACTACGAAGCCTGGCTGCATCAAGAGGACCATCAAACCCTCTGATCGGAACGGAAGAGAGTTCGGGTCACTAGAAAGGACATGTAACTCGCTCACCCTGCATGCTGAAGCTAAGACTATCAAGAAACCCAATTTGTATGATAGTAGCTTTAACTAATCGTGGGTTAAAGACTCAATACTGTCTGAATTGAGTCATGTTAAAACCCAGGACAGATTCCATTTGGAAACAGGGTGAGGGATATAAGTCGATTGAATTTTTAAAATGTCTAAAAGATCTGACAAATCTTTGTCATGGCTGATAGCACATGTACCAGAATGGCAGAATGTGTCTGATATCATGGAGTGGTAGCATTTGAGAATAACTGGAGCAAGCTGTTTCTCCTCGAAAAGCCAGAGAAAAGTTGGCCAGTTGAGGGATTGTGACACTCAGAGGAACAATGTGAATGATATGGTACCAGTCTCTGAAAACATGCCACTTGCCCTCGTAAACCTTCAGAGTAGAGGGCCTTCTTGCTCTCGAGATTCTCTCCGCAATCAAAGATTTAAATTGTTTGTCTTGCAAGGCTGTCTGGACAAGAGCCAAGCTTGAACATAAAGACGGTCCGGACAGGGGTGGAACACCCCTGGCCGTGGTTGTTTGTGAATACTTGTGCTGACTGTAATCTTCCTGGGTAGATCTATCACCTAGATTGAGTAGATCGGAGACCCAGGAGTTGTTCCATCTGAGAGGGGCAATCAGAACCATCTGACAGTTCTGACCCCTTAACTTCTGGATTAATTTCAGTACCAAGACCGTGGGAGGGTAGGAGAATGACCACAACCCTTCCCAGGTGATTGATCGAGCATCCACGACCCAAGCTTCTGGGTCTGGAACCTGTGAGATGAAAGGTGGAGAACATGCGATTCCACCTTGTTGCAAAAGATCAATCATCGGACGTCCCCAAAGTGTGTCAATTGGAAGAAAGTCCGATTGATGGAGTGACCATTCTGTGTGAATGACTAGATAGAGTGTCAGCCAAGACAATGAGTCTGCCAAGAATGTGTCTGAATTGTACATTGAGGTGGAGATTGTCGAACCAATGTAGAAACTGCCAGTTCAGATTGCACAGGTCTGGTGATTGGTGTCCCCTTGTTTTGAGGCAAGGCACCACCACAATGTTGTCTGACATAATGAGGGCAGTTTGTAATAAGAGTTGATCCTGCCCAAAATGAAAGGCATTGATGACAGCCGTTATTTCTGAAAGGTTGATGTGGAAAGGGGCTCGCCCCTGGCACCCACGTGCCGCTGACAGTATCGAAGTCCGGCAACAGGTGGGCACTCCAACCGTAGGTATTAGTGGCGGAACATACCGTTATCCCCGCTAGGGGTATCTCCAGAGTAATCCCTGTGGACAGCCTACAGGGGTTGTGCCATTGACTCAAGAATGATCGTATCTCTGGCGTGAGCATGACTGTTTTCTGGGATCGAAGGGACTTGAAAAGGGCACAATTACGCTAGCAACGTCCTTTGTAAAGGGCGCATAAAAGGACGGCTGAGCGGGATCAAGTCTGCTGCCGCATTGAATAATCCGAGAATCTGCAACTCTCTCGCTAAAATGCGCATCCTGTCGGAAACGGACTCTACGAGTGCAATTATCTGGATGATCGCAAACTCGAGGAAGCCTTACCAGATTCAGATCGGGAGAAACTCCACACCCAGATGGACCAAAATCCGGATTGGACAGAGATCAGACTTTATCCAGTTCACGAGAAAGCCTATATGATGTAAAGTGATATAAGATCGTTTCTGCCTTTGAGCAGAGTAGAACTTGACAGATGTTTCTGGAGGATGTCATCCAAATATACTGCCGACGCAATAGATGAAGTCGAGCGGAACAGGGTGACGACGTAATCCATAACCTTGGTACTAGCCCAAGGGCTTAAATTTAGGCCAAAAGGTATGACATGGAACTGATAAACCGAGTCCCGACAAGCACAACGGAGAAATGTCCGCTACTCGTGGGATAGGGACGTGAAATGTGCGTCGGTCATATCTAGCCAGCTTATGATGGGGTTTAAGCGACGTGTCCTTCAGACATGCGTCACGACGTATCAGGTCTAGGTTGGCAGAAGCAGTCAGCGCATTGGCCATGGAATGGTGAGCTGCCCTGTTAAGAACCCTAGCTAACCGGGCCGTCGATTCCCAAGCATGTTCATTGCCAGATTTTTCAGCGATCCTGAAAATGGCTAGGGAGGCTAGGTCTAACAGTGAAGACGTAGCGACCACATTTCGAACCAGCTTGGACGTGGCATTGAACACAGTTTTGTCCACTTTATAAAACAATGCCGCAGATATATTTACTGCTGCCATATTTTATCCCGAGCCAGGACCTCAGTACTGAACGCATCGGAGTGAGTTTTGTACCATCGACCTGAAAACGACGCTGGTACTTGGCTTTCAGAAAAGAACGCCTTAGCATTTCCTGGATCCCCTATACGTGTCGACAGACGGTCCTTAATTTCCTTAATTTTTGTCGACTGGGGAAGGAGGCAGAAGGATAGAGTCTCTTCCCCCTCATCCAGATCGACCGACGCTCTAACCTTATAGTCGGTAATGGCAGCAGGAGGTGGAGGGCATTCTGAAGGGGCCTTAACACCCTATAAACTTCCTCCACTGCGGATTTGAAGCTGAACTCAGTCCGTTCCATAGTTGGATCTGCATACAGCTGATTTGCCTGCGATTCATCGCACTCACTATGTGCATAATCTTGCTCTGGTAAAGCATCCATATCGGGGTAATGCATACCAGGTGTCATAGATGACTCGATTCCGTCATCTCTGATAAAGGCATTCACTCTCCCTTGTGGATGAGCTGTTAGCCTATGGACGGCCGGCAATGCCGAATGAATTGATTGGCATATGTTTGGCCTGAATGTCTGCGACGGGCCGGCTATGACCGGCACCGACCGCTCGAATGGTCGGGTTGGATCGAGAGATTCATCGCCAACATCTGTGTCATGGTAGTGATATGTAATCGGTAGTACGGATTGACAGACGGAAACATTACTAGAATCATTGTCAATCCGATTTGTGCGGACTGCGGTATGATAAAAGTCCCCGTGTTGGTACAGCGGTACAGTCGGACGGACTGGTATATGACTAAAATCTCCATACGGTTGGACGACCGGTGCCTGTTGGGCTGGACGGCCGGAGCAGGATGGACTGTCAGTGCCGGCAAGTGTCGGCTGGAAGCTTGGCTGGACGACCGGTGCCATTTGGGTTGAATGGTCATTGCCGGATCGACGCCCGGTGCCGGTTAGTGCCGGCGGGAAGGTAATAATAATTACATAATGCTTATGTAGTGCGGCCAGCACTGTGCGCCCATCTGCCATTCGCTCAGAGGGAATGTTGGTTCTGGTACAGCTTGCATATCTGTACAGCATACCAGGTGACCTAGATGACGCAATTCTGTCATAATTGACACTTTCACTAAATCTCCCTTGTGGAGAAGCCGTGAACATATGGACGGCCGGCACTAACGGCTGATTGAACTGGCGAAAGGTCGGCCTGAAAGTCTTGTTCTGGTAAAGCTGCCATATCTGGGTAGCGCATACCAAGTGGCATAGATAACTCAATTCCGTCATCTCTGATAATGTCACTAATTCTCCCTTGTTTTAAAATCACACCGTCACGTATTTGACGTGACGGGAGGTGTACACCGGCAATACCGACTGATTTTTCTGGTATATGGTTGGCCGGAATGTCGGCGAAGGTCCGGCTATGACCGGCACCTGCCTCTCGAATGGTCTGATTGGACGGAGATACATCTATAACATCTCTCTCATGGTAGTGATATGTAACCAGTAGTACAGATTGACGGGTACATCACTATAATCTCCGTAAATCCGATGTACAGCCGGTGCAGGTTGATGCCGGCTGGAAGACCGGTGCCATTTGGGCTGAACGGTCGTTGCCGGATGGACGGCCGGTGCAGGTTGATGCCGGCTGGAAGGTCGGCTGCACGACCGGTGCCATTTGGGCTGAACGGTCGTTGCCGGATGGACGGCCGGTGCAGGTTGATGCCAGCTGGAAGGTCGGCTGGACGACCGGTGACATTTGGGCTGAACGGTCATTGCCGGATGGATGGCCGGTGTAGGTTGATGCCGGCTGGAAGGTCGGCTGGACGACCGGTGCCATTTGGGCTGAACGGTCGTTGCTGGATGGACGGCCGGTGCCGGTTGATGCCGGCTGGAAGGTCGGCTGGACGACCGGTGCCATTTGGGCTGAACGGTCGTTGCCGGGTGGACGGCCGGTGCCTGTTGATGCAGGCTGGAAGGTCGGCTGGCCGGCCGGTGCCATTTGGGCTGAACAGCCGGTGCCTGTTGATGCAAGCTGGAAGGTCGGCTGGCCGTCCGGTGCCATTTGGGCTGAACGGATGGTGCCGGATGGACGGCTAGTGCCAGTTGGTGCCTGCTGAAGTGCCGGCTGAACTGACGGTGTCGGCTGGACGGCCGGCGAAAGTGCATAATAAAATGAATCCAATTGATCCAGCCTAGACTCCATGCGTCCAGACTTACAGGCCCGAAAGCCATGCACGGACCTGCGGTGAAATTTACATCCACTGGGCAGCCTAAACCATGTCAACATAATTTCCTCCATTTCCACATTGCCAACACCCATTTTGCCATTCATGCCTTCGTTGTCGACTTTGCTACTGAAACGACAAAAGAAGAGAACAAAGCACAAATTAAAAAATTCAGCATATTATTAATTCGATAATACTATAACCGTTATTAACGGAGTAGTCAAATTATTCCGTGCCATGTTAACTCTTAATGACCACACTAGTTATCACCGTGAGCGTGTTGCAATAGGTCGTTCAAGACGAAGTCTACTGAAACAAAAAAGATGATAAAAAAAGCACATTTAGCAATTCAACACGCTATTAGGTCGCTATTACCATAACCGTAACTAATGGAGGAAGCGAAATGATTTAGTGTCGCGTGAACTCGTGACTACAACACGAAATTCCGCCATTAATAGTCGCAACTGGTCGTTCAGAGACGAAGTCTACTGGAACGGAAAAGAAGATAAACAAAGCACAAATTAACAATTCAGTACGCTATTAAGTCGCTATTCCATAACCGTAACTAACGGAGGAAGCGAAATGATTAAGTGTCGCGTGAACTCGTGACTACCGAAGTCCGCCATTAAATAGTCGCAAATTGGTCGTTCAAAGACTTTTTTGAAGTCTACTGAAACGTCAAAGAAGATAAATAAAGCACAAATTATCAATGCAGCACGTTATTAGTCGCTAATATCGTAAACGTTACATACGGAATAAGCGAAATTATTGAGTGCTACATGTATTACATGCTAGTACCGCCATAAGCGTGCTTTTTGACCACGTTGCAACCTGGTCCGAAGTCTAGAAAAGGTGACAAAGTCACTCAAATTGGAAAATATTGTAAAATAATGTATACAACCTGTAGAGGAATGATTATCCAACACAGTAATTCCAAATTTAACTTCGGATGGTCAGAATTTACACTAAGATGGCTTGGATTCATTGGAGGTCTAATTGTACGTGTTTTCGCGTACAGCGAAGCTAAAAAACTAAAGAAGCGACACCTAGCGGGTAGCAAGGGGTGGTAAGGGGCAAGAGTTATTGCCCTTTGTCTATATGACATAGACAGGAAAGACGAATTTTCGTCTTTTGGTAGGGCTGGATTCGCGAGGTAGCAGGCTAATATCCCTAAAGTAATGTGATCGGGGAACGTATTCAAAGGAGAAACATTAAGATTTTCAAGAAGTCATAGCAAGATATGATGTCTCTGTGGTGCTATTTCCGAGAACCAACAAGACCAAGAAATGTGTGTAAAAATACATGGTAATCCTTTAAAGTTTAAAAGCAGCAATAACAACCATGTGCTAAATATGGACACAATACAATTGACCATCCTTAATCTCTATGACTGGCAGAGGTGCTGTCCAAAAAGAATTTCCAGGATTTTAAGATAAAAGCCCCTTTTTTAAATGTTAAGTGTTGAAACTGTTACAGCTCTATAGTTGTAAACAAAGTAACAAAACGAAACAAATGCAAAAAAGTTTTTGTACAACTTAGATTTTTTTCACTTTTCCACTTTATAAAGTGAACATTGCAGAGGAACTTTTAATATTATGAATTATATCCAAACTAATCCTAACAAGTTTTATACAAGCCCAAAAGACTTGATTGTTCTGAATAAATTCTGATCATTGAATGTTTCTGTAACACTTGTCCCATAATAAATTTTTAAATCTAAAGTCAAAGAGCATTTTGTAATTTCAATTAATCATCTAATCAAATGGTTTCCTCTCAAATTATATCTAAACACAACATTAAACTCATCTGCAGATTGAAATTAAAACCAGAACATTGAAAATAAGAATGAATTAACTGAGCATCTATCCCTCTTCCATCTCTACATTACAATATTTAATGCTCCATGTTTTTTAATGATTCTTATGTTGACCTGTGTTACAATACACAATGTTATAAATTAATTACATTGCAAAACAAGTCAAAGTTTCTGTGTTACGTGTAAAAGGTCTTGGATCCAGGGGTTGTAAGAAGTACTAACAGATGTCCAAGGGACATGTAGTTGGAAGTCTGAGAGACACATAACCAGGGTGCAAAGAGACAATTCTTCTTAAAGGGGAAAAAAAGAAATAAACTTCAAAGCAAGGAAATAGCTTCCATGGAAGCAAGAGAGAGAGATGACTGAAATAACAGTTAATCACCTGAAACAGGCTCGACAAGAGAGACCATTATAGGCAGGAACACATAAAGAAGCCAGGGGAAAACATCAACCTCAACCTACTAGCTTCACTGAATCTAGAATGTGACATGCAACCTGATCAGGTTATGTATATATGCTGAACAATTAAGTTCAAACTCTCACTCAATTTCATGACGAAATTTACCATATCTATGCACATGGAACTGCTAGTTGCTTATTACAACTCTGATTTAAGATATTTTTCTAACAGAAAAAGAATATTCTAAAATTGGTCTTATATAATTTCAATTTATCTGATTAATTAACTTGTTTAATTCTGTATACTGGGGCTCATATTGTTCCATCATTATCTCTGCTAGAACTTCATCAATTTCATCCATTAATTTCACATTTTAATATCTGGGCTATAACATCAACATCGATTATTCTCTAGACAGCAATAACTGCTATTTTTAGGTTATAAGCCACAACAAAAAGTATTTGGTGAAACACCTGTTAATATTACCATCAATTCAGGTGCAGTGGCAGTAAACGTATGCTTAAGATGACTGTCAATGTAGCTATACTGGAAGCATACAGTGATTGACACCACTGTCATTTACAATAAACTAGATATTATAAGAAGTCATTGGTAAAAACACTATGCTGAGTGTGCTTTCAATTCAGGATCAGTGAAAGCAACATTTTCAAGATGACAATGATTGTGGCCACATTGGATTAGAGATCAAAATTATTTCATTTAGGCCCAACTGGAAACAGTAAGAAGTATTCGGATGAACATCCCATTTCAATATGAATTTCCATCCAGAAGGATTAGCAATTAAAAAAAACATGTCAAGTGGACTGCCAGTGTGGCATTAACTGATGACATATCATCAGCATATTCATTTAGGACCAACCAGAAATATCAAAAAGTATAAAGTTAATAACCCAAGTCCAGCTGTCATGGTGGGCATATCAACTGCTGGCCACGTTTATTTTATTTTTTTTTAGAGATTTCAAAGTTCTTCCATGAGACAACTGTCTCACCAAACAAAGCTGCTTATGACTTATAAAACCTCTATCATTCAAAATATCATGCTGTTCCTTCTGCTGGTTTCTTGTTGCTGAACCAAACTTGTAGAAAGTCTACAAGGTGTTGGGCGTGTTCATGTATTCTGCTGAATACTGATAAAACTTGTACAAGGTGTTGGCTGTGTTCATGTTATCTGCTGAATACTGATAAAACTTGTCCAAGGTATTGGTTGTGTTCATGTTATCTGCTGAATACTGATAAAACTTGTCCAAGGTATTGGTTGTGTTCATGTTATCTGCTGAATACTGATAAAACTTGTACAAGGTGTTGGGTGTGCTCATGTAATCTGCTGAATACTGATAAAACTTGTACAAGGTGTTGGCTGTGTTCATGTAATCTGCTGAATACTGATAAAACTTGTCCAAGGTGTTGGCTGTGTTCATGTTATCTGCTGAATACTGATAAAACTTGTCCAAGGTGTTGGGTGTGCTCATGTTATCTGCTGAATACTGATAAAACTTGTCCAAGGTGTTGGCTGTGTTCATGTTATCTGCTAAATACTGATAAAACTTGTCCAATGTGCTGGTTGTGTTCATGTAATCTGCTGAATACTGATAAAACTTGTACAAGGTGTTGGCTGTGTTCATGTTATCTGCTGAATACTGATAAAACTTGTCCAAGGTGTTGGGTGTGTTCATGTTATCTTCTGAATACTGATAAAACTTGTACAAGGTGTTGGCTGTGTTCATGTTATCTGCTGAATACTGATAAAACTTGTCCAAGGTGTTGGTTGTGTTCATGTTATCTGCTAAATACTGATAAAACGTGTCCAAGGTGTTAGTTGTGTTCATGTAATCTGCTGAATACTGATAAAACTTGTACAAGGTGTTGGCTGTGTTCATGTAATCTGCTGAATACTGATAAAACTTGTCCAAGGTGTTGGCTGTGTTCATGTTATCTGCTGAATACTGATAAAACTTGTCCAAGGTGTTGGGTGTGCTCATGTTATCTGCTGAATACTGATAAAACTTGTCCAAGGTGTTGGCTGTGTTCATGTTATCTGCTAAATACTGATAAAACTTGTCCAATGTGTTGGTTGTGTTCATGTAATCTGCTGAATACTGATAAAACTTGTACAAGGTGTTGGTTGTGTTCATGTTATCTGCTAAATACTGATAAAACTTGTAGAATGTGCTGGCTGTGTTCATGTTATCTGCTGAATACTGATAAAACTTGTAGAAAGTGCTGGCTGTGTTCTTGTAATCTTCTGAAAACTGACAAAACTTGTAGAAGGTCTATGAGATGTTAGTTTACCAATTTCTCTGTTGCAACTTTGATGTGGATGATTTCCCTTTCCAAACTCATTGGTTCTCAAATTCTTTGCAGTAGTTTTGGATTCCTCCAGGCTTAATTTGAAATATGTCATAGAAGGTGAAAAGAAGGTGTGAAGTATGCTACAGGCCTCTTTGGCAACAGCAAGGATATGGATGCAGTAGCATATTACAGCACTTCAGTACAACAGTGTTGGTTTGGTGTCAACTAACAATAAAGTTTAAAAATGTAAAAATGAAGAATTGCACAAATGCTTTAATCTTAAACCTTGCCAGAAATCACAATATACCATTTATAAAAAGAGGTATAATATGTGTAACTTTACCTTATCATTAAGTGGCATGACCAAAACTCCTCCTAAATTCAGGAGATTTTTCATGTAGTTCTCATATTCTGGTGGGCACGCAGCACCAAGGTACACACGGTCATAGAGACGACAACCTGGTCCCAGCTGCAGACAGTTCCCCACAACAAACTGTGGCTCACAGAATTCAAAATCATCCATGGCTGCAGATCTTTTCTTAAATTCTTCCAATCTCTCATGGGCATATTCTACCACATCTAAATGAAGTTCAATACCATGATTAACACCATATGGACCTGAAATAGAGGAGCTAAATATGAAGGCTTATATAAACTCAATCAAACACCTAAAAAATGGCTGGAATATTTGAGACCTGAAATTATTAAAATGGTCATGAGGTGGACATGAAATTGCTCATATGGCTGATGTCTCCCTACCAGCCATATCTAAAATATGCAGACCAAGAAATCAGGGTTAGTAGGATGATTTTTTTTGTCCACAAATTCCTTAAAATACTATCAAACAACTTTTTCAAAGATTCTCTATTTAGTATCTTCTCTTCATTTGGTTAATAATGAAAGACCTCAAGGACTGGATGCTTTGTATTTGAGTCTTTGTTTGTTTGTTTGTTTGTTTAGGATTTTTAACGTAGCTTTAACAATTTTTCAGTCATATCGCTACGATGTCTGCAGTGAGGCAGTTTATAGTGATGTCTACCACTGGGGCATCATGCCGCAGACATGTAGCATGATGTCCCGCCCAGTCACATTATCCTGACACCAGGCCGACCAGTCCTAACACTAACCTCTTAATGCTGAACGTCAAGCGAGGCAGCTGTTAGTACCATTTTTGTAAGTCTTTGGTATGACTCGGCCGGGGATCGAACCCACGACCTCCCGCTTCCGGGGCGGACGCTCTAACCACTAGGCCACCGGAGCGGTTGTATTTGAGTCAGTCAAAGATGTTTACCGTACATCTTTTAATAATTGATAGCACTGATATTTGATGTTGAATCAGCATCATTTGTATAAATCTGACAGGCCTAAAAGCTAAGATTCTTTCTGTAAAATTTTGTCCGACTGATCAGCAGCATATGTAGAAAAAATGTAAACACCTTCATGCCCATTGTTAAATCTTGTCAAATTTTCTTGATTGACTTTTGAGATCAGAATATTTACAGGATTATCCTTTTGGTAACAATAGTTATACTGGATGGCAAACTCATTGGTAAAAATAGTTAATGCCATGTAGCAGCCATAAAAAAGGGAAAGATAAACAGCTTCTAAAATAAATCGGAGAAGTGTTTAAATTGCCCATTCAAAACTTTTTCTGTTTTGAGTAATACATATATCAGAGAGTGGATAAACATAATTTGTTAAAAGCTTGAAAGGCCTTCATGAAAGGAGGTTTTCTGTCAAATTCTGTTCAGCCATTTGTCGGAGTTGCTTACAGGTTTTTCTACTTTTATAAACAGTGACCATATCTGATGTTGGATCAGCAGAGGTACAAGTGCAAATCAATGTCTCATGGACACCTTCAAGCAACAAAACCAAGAACAGCAATTTTAAAAAAAAGTGTCCACTACATGCAAAATCTGCTGAAAATATTACAGTATTTAAGAAGAGATATCATATGTAAGCATTTCTATTAGAGTATAATGGAATTTAGTATTTTAAAACTGTGCACATTAAAATAAAAAGTAATTACTGTTATCTTTCATATAATGCACATTATTATACTCTTCATAAGAGGGCCTCAAGGGAGAATACTCAAGTAAATGAATCATCCTCCTGTAAATAAGTAATAATAATAATTAGTAGTAGTAGTAGCAGTAGTTGTATTATTATAGGAATATACATTATATAGATTTAAATCTTTCACAGGATGATTTATGTCAAATTCTATTTTATTAGTAATTGAGAACAAGTTCTTCAAAGTTTTTTCTATTTTTAGTAATGTGGCCATATTTGATGATGGATTAGTCTCACATGCAAAAGCTTGAAACTGCCAAACGCTAGGATGCTTTTGTTAAAAAAATAATGTCACCAAATTCTGCTGTGTGGTTTTGACAAGTTTTAGAAATGGTGGCCATAGTTGATGGCAAAACAATCTCATTTGTTTATATCTGAAAATTCTTCGAACCAAGTCATTTACTGCAATTTTTGGTTGAAATCAGTTTAGTGGTTTTTAAGATTATGATGAAAGTAGGAATTGTTGATGGACACACAAATGGCTGGACACAAGACAGACACAGCACAATACCATAAACTCACTTTGAGTCCTGAATATTTAAACATGTAACTCAATATTTCAAGCTGAGAGACCCAAACCAGGAAATGGAGGTTCTGGAAGCAGGTAATATCTCTTGTTATATCTCTATATCTTAAGCTATGTTTAAAAAAAGAGGTGAAACCAATGAGTTTCTTCAAATCTGTTCTCCAAGTTACAAAGTGAAAGAGCAGCAGAGGGTGTGAACAGACCACGATTTCAAGCAAAAATAAGGCTTCCAGATCATGTTTTCGAACAAAATATGGCCTATAGATAACGTTTTCGAACAAAATATCAGCTTTCCAACAAATCTCATTTAACCAAAAAAAAAGTCTCCATTTTTGCAAAAACGGAGATTTTACGATTTTTTAATCAATTTTGCTCGCAACGATGTGGTCATCCACCCTCTCTGCTGCTAAAGTTTTCAGTTCTGGGTTAATAATTCTTTTATGATTTCAACCGAATATTTGATCCAGTCCTTAGAACGAAAATCATTTATGATTTCACAAACAGACTAATCGCTAACACCTCTTCTTGTAAATCAATCAGATTATTTGACTGGTCGGTGAGTTTGAAATTAATTCTGGTTAATGAATTATTATGGCATCGCATGTAGACAGGATTAATTGGGTTTTCAATAATTAGGAATCCTGGAGGAGCTGTTGGTGCAAACGAATAAAGAATATATCCCTGCTGAGCTTGATTTGATTGCTCTAGATTAATCTGATAGCTTCCTTCAATTACATCACATGTTAAATTGAGCGCAATCACTGAGGATATATTCACGTTGAACGGAGCGATATGCCTGCCGCCACCGTCTGGGTCATTATTGTGTTTGAGGATTTTTATTTCCGGTGATGTTGTTTTTTTCCATGCATCATGAATTATTTTAAAACCAACATCGATGGCATCACTGAGAGATTTTTGTAGTTCTAGGATATTATATCCTGGTAGTTTGAATGTCGGAATATCCTTCACGGAGATTTTATAGTCTGTTGCAAATCTTGTTCTCGATGTGAGGGTTTTATCACCGAGTATAACTCGAATAATTTGTGAATTAAATGTTTCCATGTCATTGATGATTTTGTTACATGTTTCTACAACACTGATAAATTCATCTCGGGTGAGAGTGCCGGATTTAAGAGATATTAACAACAGTGAAAAATCATTATTCATTTCTGTGAAATTTTTAACGACTTTAGGTTCGTTAACAAAAAGATCTCTCTCTATGATATCCTCCTCTCTTCCAGTTGAGTGATATGCGAAATCAAAAAAATCTACATTGGATTGGTAATCTTTATAACTTTTTAATGGATTATCAGGTTTTATTCTGTCTGTGATATAATCAGATTTTTTAGGTTCGGGTGATACAACAACGGTTTCCTGAGGTGGTAATTCAGGCCATCCTAGTACGGTTCTTATCGAGCTGTTATAGATATCTACGACGTATCCTTCTGTGTTTATCTCGATTGCGGATGATAGCGTCGGTTCATGAACCGTTATAGCGATTTTTGACTCTACTCAGTAATCGATTTTATTCTACGCGCGAATTCATTATTGATTTGTTCAATTTGGTATGACCCTGTTGGTATCGAAACGACGTTCCAGTCTGGAGTCCCGTCGGGTTTATTCTTATTTGCAAACACCAGTGAATTATTCTGTTGTTGACCACCAAATGATTTTGATCTGATATTAGGCCAACTGTGATACACTCGTAGTTTTGCTAGCGCTATCTCCTTCACTGGGACCGGAGAGGGGAAATTCACACTGAATTCTGGATTCGTTGATGTTATTGATATCATGCTTGTTTGTACTGGGTTCGTGTTCTCCACTATTCGTTGAAGTAATTCCTGCGGTGTTGTCATTGTTATTATACTCATGATTTATTTCTAATTTTGGTATCGAGGAATTATAAATACTGACCATCACTGAGAACTCACAATCTGGTAATGTTGATATTATTGAGATCATTTTGTTTTTTGGGTTCGTGTTTTCTGATTCCATCGGTGTTGTCATTGTTATTATACTCATGTTGTCGCTCTAATTTCGATATCGCGGAATCAAAAATACTGACCATCGCTGAGAATTCACTATCTGATATAATTGTATTATCGAGTGACGACGATATCATCAGGGATAACTGCGAATATGCGGTTGATGCAATATGAAATTGAATTAAGTAATTCTGCAGTTTACTCTGGCTGCATGATGATATCTTTTTTGCTATCCCGGTTGATATACCCCCGATTGTAGCCACCGCAGAAATGCAAATTGGAACTACGACAGGGGCAATCATTGTAACCGATGCAAGTATTATTCCGGCGCCAGCGAGAACGCTTGACACCGAGTACATAGTAATATCAATTGCGGTGATTCTTCGTCGGTATTTTTATATTTTTATTTGATACTCCTCAGTGAGGGTTTTGAGTCTATTCTGAAATTCTCTGACCTGATCATAGCGACATTGAGTTGATGAAATCATTGTTATTTTAAAAACGCTAGCGTTTTCAATTGTGAAATCCGAACGATTTTCCTTTCAATTTTTTTACTTAAATCCGCTACGAATTCCACATACCAGGTTGCTGGAATCCCAATCAAATTTTTATCAGTAGCTGTTATAGTGAACTTTTCAGTTGTATCCTTGTCGATGATCGTTGAAATCGTATTATTAACCCAGGATGAACTCGACGATGATATATTAAATTGAGTCAATGGTGTTACTAGTGTTAATCGATAAATACCTTTAACGGTTGCAGTGATATCTAATTTGTTGTTTGTAGGTGTCCACGCAAATGATCCGTGTTGGATTGTATATACCACGTTGTTGGTTTTCTCATGAGGAATTTTTGTTTTTTCAATGATTGTTATCATCCTCGAAAAATCACCTTTGATGGCTTCGATGAAGTTTTTCGTCTCATCGATGGATTTTTTAATATCCGGGAGTTTTATTTCAATTTTATCCAACGGGGTTCCAATAAATTTATCAATGATATTTCTACGAAATGATGTAAACTGTTTTCCGTTTTCTTCAATTCTAGATTCAAGTGTTGTTAGTACAAACACAGAATTGTTTAACTCATCGTTGAGAGTTTTTAATCGATCTGTAATCGTCGAAACGAGTACACCCGGTTTGAGTTTACCCTGATCGGAAAATAGCGCGATAGTATTCTCGATTGCATTTCGTTGTTTAACTAAAATATCATCCAGAGAGACATCACTAGTTTTCAATTTACCCTGATCGGAAAATAACGCGATAGTATTTTCGATTGCGTTTCGTTGTTTAACTAAAATATCATCCAATGACACATCACTGGATTTCAATTTACCCTGTTTGTCTTGAAATACAACTAGTTCATTAGGATCAACATTTGTTAAGTTCAGCGTCTCAGCTATTTCATCTTTGATTAGTTTTTTTACATCCTTGACAGAATCAGGTGGTGCAGTGTCATCGGGTTTGGGTTTCAAAGATCTCCCCCAAATATCAATCATGTTATTGTAAAACTCTTTCTCTCTCTAAAATCGTTTCGATTTCCAGCGATTACTAGTGTATTCATTAACGACAACATGTGGTGGTTTTCCGCTTGGGTTACTCAAGGAGTTAGAAATAGCGTCAAGGACATTTAATACTTCGCTGCCGCATATTGGTGGGTCAATCATCGTTTGTGTTGGTAGCGTAGAATACCAAGTCTTCATTGGAAGGGTTTTTATATACCGCATAAACTCTTTTGGTGGGGCTAATCCATATGAATCGAAATAGACAATCCCACGTGGATCAATAGCGTATGCAACCCAGTGAGTTCCGGGTCCGGTGCTGTTATCTAAATTAATGATTCCGGTTTCAACGCTGTTTGGTTGATGTGGTAATTGATCTTTCATAAAGACACCTCTGAAGTTTTCAATCGCTAGTTTTTTAGCAGCATCCATTAAATCAAAATTGGACATAGGAATCTTCGATTCCTCAATTAATAAATCGTTCCTGGTAGTCTTAGACCCTTTCCGCTGTACCACGAATACGGGGTCCCTGGTAGTCTTAGACCCTTTCCGCTGTACCACGAATACGGGGTTCCTGGTAGTCTTAGACCCTTTCCCTTTTTTTTATATCCTTTCCCAGTTGCTTTCTTTAGTGCCATTCCTGCTGCAGTACCAACGGCTCCTAACGCAGCCGCTTTAGCCACCGCTGGGGCTGCTGCTGCAATCAATGCTGGAATCGCAGCTAACAACGGAAATATACCGCCTGTTTTAATCATATTTTTGATAGCAGCCGCAGAGAGAGTAATCTGAACACCTTTTTTGGCTGCAAGTGCATCATTGAAATGTTTCACCTGATGAGTTGTCAGCGATAGTTTATTTGCATCACCAGTCATTTGGTTGGGTTTCAACGTGATTGTGGTTCCACATTTTTTAGCTGATTCTGATTGCAATTTTTTTAATTGACCGGGAGTTAACGCAACACTAATAACATTATATGACATTATACATAATTGATTGATTCTAAATCGTTTACAATTTCAATTACATGTTTTCCACTGGTGCATCTACCACTCTCATTCTTCCTCCAACACCTTCGAGTAGCATTGATTTATCACTGAGAATGACAGCAACCGCTCTATAATCAGCAATAGCACCACGAGTCACATTAGCTCTAAAATGTATATCAACAACAGATTGTCTCATCAAATCGAGATGTTCCAGTGAGAAGTAATAGATCGGATACAGATTTTTAAAATCATATTGTGATATTTGCAAACCAGTATCGACATTTTGGTCGCGTGCGATAAATGACAACAGACGATGATAAACTCGTGCAATATGATTTTCGGTGTAATTAAGTTGTATATCCTCGGATGGTTCCTGCTGGCCGTTTATTCTCAGTGAGACGTCTTTCACACCTAATTGATCAAATATCATATGGCTGGAGAGTTGATTGCCAACTCGTGTGTTATCCTGTAACGCAATAAATATATGACGTGGCGCAGCAACACCTTGTTTTGATGCTAGATTCCACGTGAATAACCCGTTGATATTTGATTGTTTAACATCTGTACTCACGGTTAGCCAACTCAACAACGGCTTTCCTCCTTGGTCCATAAATGATAGTAATCGTTCTTCTGTGGTGATTGCTGGAGTCAACACTGGCATCCACAATGATATTTTTGTTAAATTGACTTTACCGGCATCAGCATTGGGATTTGCAGCATCTGCTGGAATCCTCCAGATTGCGTCATTATCATCACTCTTTCGTACAAGCGATACTGTATGCTTCGCCCCGTAGATAACTTTTCTGACGTTTCTACAGAATCCCAATATGTGATGCAGTGGAATCGCGCATGAAAATGATTTACGCGCTCCTTGCAACATTGAAATACGTGTTGCGGCTCCTAGATTGAAATTAACGTCGTTGTTTATAATCATATTCTCGACATCAGCATCACTATTATCACATTTTTTTGGTCGTCTTACAACAAATGGATTTCCTCCAGCGGTATTCTTACCATCTTTTGCAAACATCATAGAGGGTCCTGCTGATCTTGTATAATCATCAGAATATCTCGCTAACCCGATTATTGTTGTAGCCACATCAACATCGCGATCTATGGACTCAATTTCTTTTCCATCAATGAGATATCTAGCACTCTCAAATAACGCCATAATACCATTATTGACAAAACCGACTTGAGTACCATCTGGATACGGTGCTGGTACAGCAGGAGTATCATCAGCTGTTACAAGTTCTCCTTCTACTTCAATAAACGCTTCACAGGGTAAAAAGTATTTACTGGTATCATGGACTTGAAGTTCAATTCTTGCTCGACTATTTGAGTCTATGGCATGATAGGCGTAATATTGATAATTGCGTACAGAATCATCCTTGCGAACTGGGGCATCTATATCAAACGCTGGATCAGGTGACTGTTTGAACATTTTATTCTATTTATCAGAGTCTAAATAGTGAAATCGTAAACGATTTTTCCATTCTCATCGTCGTAGTTTTTTAAAGCCACTTCCTGCTATCATATTTGCAATATTGCTTTGGTCGGGGGTTAAAGCCATCGACGCTAATTTTTCGTCTACTGCGTTATTTATAATTCTACTAACACTTGCAGGCATTTCCGCTGTAGATGGCAATGGTACCGGTTTCTTTTTTCGTCTCACTAATGATGTTATTTTATTCTTCGCAGTTGAAAACGCTTTTCCAGCAAAATCTCCAACAGCACTAATACCCTTATCACGAATAACATCAATGGCTTTCATTCCTAGTTGTTTAGCTAACGGCATCACTTTTGGAGCCATTCTCGCAAATAACCCTGCAATGGTATTGCCTAAACCATCTCCGTAGTATGCTCTATAAACCGGAAACCGTGAATTAACTATGTAGACGGGGGTTGGTTTATCATGATTGTAGTGTATGATCATTATTTGAAATCAGAAACAATTTTTCAATTGACTTTTCAATTCAGTCACTATGATACCCACTTTCCACTAACTCGCCAATGAAATCTCGATATGTGCTGATATCCATGATACCACCCTGAAATAATCGTCTACAGATATCAGCTGCTTCATTAATTATTTCCGGTGAGTTATTTCCAGCTCGGAACCCTCCTACAAGAACCTCTAATCGTGATATATCACTGAGAACACTACCAGGACATGAAACGCTAGCGTTTCCAACTAGACCACTCCCCGAAAATTTCTTCTCATCGTATGGCCGTCTTATTTGGAGTTGAAATTTTCTCTTGAAGTCTCTGTATTCCTTCATCCTTCTATCTAAACTCCCAGTATTTATTTCATACACTATATCAGCCCATTCATTATGTGACATTCTATAATCCGAATAATTGTCCGTGAAAAACTTCTCTTGTGAATCATAGCTGTTAGCAGCGAATTCCCCTAAATTGTCTATATCCTCGTTGAGAATTTGTTGTTTAGCGCTCTCGGTAAATATAATTGATTTAGGTAGTCAACTAACTAGTTCTTCCTGAAATCCTTTAAATTTTCGTTCTGAAGCGGTTGATATATCCTGAGGAAGTGATTGCAAGGATTTTCTTGTTTGTTTAGTTCTTTTTGCTATTTTTTCTAACACAGGAATAAGACCCTCTTCTTTTCTTTTACCGTCAGGATCATCTCCCAGTATAGCACGCTCTATCTCCTTCGTTGCTGTGGTTACTGGTTTAAACAATTCTTCAGATCCCGCAGCAAAATCAGTCTGAAGACTCTGTCGTTGTTGTAGTTTATTCCGTACAGAGTCACGAATTGGTACAAATCTCTTAATTGCATCCAGTCGTTCACGAGTCAATCGGGTTGTTAATGCTTCATTGACCATTATTTAAAATCAGAAACAATTTTTCAATTGCAAAACAATTTTCCCGAACCTGACCTAACAGACGAAAACATTTGATGTCGGATTTTGAGGGCGAAAACCCGAGGTTTTTTACACAGGATTTTCGAGATTTTTTATCAAAAAGGGCTAAATCAAGCAAATCCTACATGAATTTCCATCAAAAAATGCTAAAAATAAATGAAAATCTGATACGAATTATGGCTAAAAAGTGTAATCTGATAAAAAATCTCGAAAATCCTGTGTAAAAAACCTCGGGTTTTCGCCCTCAAAAACCATGAAATGTCAGACATGTAGGATGATTTTTAACACGATCATGGAAGCGTTATTTCATCCTATCAATGATGAAGGAAGTGTGGAAACTGCTATAAAAATAATTAATATCACACTTCCTTCATTCTATTTTTGATCAATCCGAACCAGCCATCAATTTTTTATTCACTGATTTCAACAGTTTTAATCAAAAAATGCTAAAAAAAAATTAAAATCTCTATGAGGGACGGTCACAATCAAATAATGATAAATGGTCAATCAAAATTGTTCATTTTCTTGAATTAACGCCCGTAGGTTTCTAACTTTAGAATTAACCTCCTTTTTCAATTCGTATTCGTACCCCAATTCTTTTCGTATTCGTTCTACAATGGTATACAACGGAGCGAACACACTTACGTCACTGGAGAATGCGAGAGAGTCCCGAATAGAATTCTGAATTCTTTTGATGAGCGCATACTTCTTTGGTAGCATATATTTATTGTTGTTAACTCCGTATTCTATATCCTGAAAATCAGACATGATTTGATCAGGATTTAACCCATCTGATAGTTCAATATCCCAACTTTTCAATTTTGAAATCTCGGATAAAATGATATTCATGTTTTCAGAATTCATTATTCTATAATAATGATATATTTCTAAATGAAAAATATGACGCATTAGACGTAACTAAATTGAACTTTTTGTCCCGTCCTTTTTGAAATAGCCGATCGATAAATCCCCTCTGCAACTTTTCGTACTGAGGATGGACAAATATCGAAGTGCCTACCGGCTTCATATAATGATTGAAATATTTTTTCTTCGTTAGTTGTTGTATTCAAAGATTTTACTGGTCTCGCTTTTTTTGAGCATTTTCCAGTCTCTCCTCTTTTCAAATTCTCACTTTGTGTGATAGCTTGCAGATTTGATAAAGAATTGTTTTTCGGATTAGAATCGATATGATCAATAACAAAATCATCCTCGATCAATCCATGGAAACACTCGTACACGAAACGATGGCAGTAATATTTCTTCTTTCCAGCACCAAACATCAAATATCCATGATTATTCACATCACCAACTGGTTTCTTCAGTCTGCGGTTTCTTACAACACCATCACTGGATGCTTCATAATTTGTGATCACAGGGTGTGGTCTGAATTCTTGGTTCATTTATATACTAAATACTATTTGTCTAATTCATCGTTTGGTTTAATGATTACATCACTGGAGAATCTTTCGATGTAGTCTTGAGGAGTTCTTATGATTTTATCCTTGATGTTGTCAGGGTCAAGGACCTTTTCAGGGTCAAAATTTCTGATTGATTGTCCACTTTTTATTCTTTTATCACAATAACGCTTCAATTCCCTGTATCGCTTACCACCGCAATTTAGACACAACTGAGATTTTCCCCTGACCCCAACCCCACATAGAATACAGGGTAACGGACCAAGGCTTCCACGTCGAAAGCTTTGCATATGATACCCACAAAACTCATTTCTGCATGATTTGTTACACGGGGCTACTGATCCAATCATAAGCCACTTGCAGTGATTCATTATATAAAAATCTTTCATTTAAATGCTTGTTTTAATTATAGCATGAGGGAATTAAGGAGAACGCCTTCGAAAAATGCTGATAAGGAGTTTAAGAGATTATTAAAAATCAATCCTAGATTTAATCTCGATAGACCCAAAAAACGTCCAATAGACGGAAACATGAAAGAGTTTAAGAGATTATTAAAAATCAATCCTAAATTTAATCTCGATAAACCCAAAAAACGTAACAAACGTCCAAGAGACGGAAACATGAAAGAGTTTAAGAGATTATTAAAAATTAGTCCTAAATTTAATATCGATAGACCAAAAAAACGTAACAAAATTAGTCCTAAATTTAATCTCGATAGACCCAAAAAACGTCCAAGAGACGGAAACATGAAAGAGTTTAAGAGATTATTAAAAATTAGTCCTAAATTTAATCTCGATAAACCAAAAAAAACGTCCAAGAGATTACCCTGGAAAGATGCTCAATTCAATCTCGATATAGTTTCTAATACACCAAAGAATACAATTCTTGATAAAGCCATGATTAGTAAAATCAGAGACTGTTTTAATGAATTCAAGCGTGATGGAGCATCTTATTGTTGGTCAACATTTCGAATTGATGGTGTTGTTGATGCTACCATGAATGATGAAAAAGCAGCAGTGATAATTTCACGTGTTGGGGAAAAACGGCATTTTTTCCGAATCGAATTCATTATCGAAGTCGATGGTAAATGGATTATTAGGGATAAATTTGAACCAATCCTCAAGAATAAAAAAGCTGTCATTGTGAGTAGAGATTCCAAACCAGGAATTCTAACCGGCATTGACAAACCATACTACGAAAGATCTTATCCCATAACAGCAATGGTTTATGGGATATACCCGTTAAATGATAAACCCGATATCGCAAAACTAGCTCCTATGAAATATTCTAGTTCACTGAATTGTGTAGCAGAACGAATAATAGAACACTTCACAAATGCATCCCGAGGAAATAAACTAACTGATCTGCGACGTAGGAAAATAACCGAATGGGAACTGACAGTGAAACAGCATGGTGCAAAGATTTCTGATATAGCTAAATTAGAAGCATCATTAAAATTCCCAATATCAGTAACAACAATAACCGGAGAAGTATTATACGAACCGAAATATCAATCGCGAGGAGCCCCAATACAGATTATTGATCATAACAAACACGCGTGGACACCTGCGGTAACAATATTTCCACGAGAACGAACCGTGAAATATATCCCCCCAGAATTATCCGGGGATGTTTTCTATGAAGAGAAATTATTCGATGCTATTCATGCGTTGTGTAAGGATGATCCTGTGTCAGTGTGGTTACTTAGAAGTGATGAAGAATTTGATCAATTTGTAAAACCAAATGGTGAATTATATCGCGTTGAAGAATTAGATAACAGAATGAGAAAAATCGCTAGTGATTTTTCACCGGAGAATTCCCATGAAAAACTACTCACGGATAGTTTTACTATTCCATCAGTGGTAGCTCACTTCGCAAGAGAAAAAAACTCATGGCGTCCAACACGAAGTGATTTTCTCGAGGATGTTAAATTGAGTTGCGTCGAATTTGGTCATGGAGGACTGTGGAATACGAAATACTCACGTGATGGTATGATTTCAATTGATATATCTGCGTGTTATCCCGGAAGTTTTTTCGGGTATGGGGAATGTGCTGAGTGCTTCAAACGATTTGGACACCCCACGCATGAAATGACTCGTGTTGCGATTAATGGACCATTGCCTGATTTTGATTTAACCGGATTCGCTCGTGTGATATCATTTGAATTAGCTACAGGGTTACATCCGTGTAGTTATGTTTGGCTCGGAAGACACCTATCTGAAAAACACTGGATGCCAATAGTGCTATTGAGATATATGATTGATTGTGGTATGCTAATATCGTTGATTGTTTCCGAGGCTATTATATCCTATCGAGCTCAGAAAGAAGTTTGGCTACCACAACCCGATCTAGATAGAATAATCAACGAACTACGAAAACAGTTTCCAGATTTCAGTGAAGAAGAAATCATAAATTGGTCTAAGAAGTTATTTGAAATTAAAAAAGAACAAGCAAAAGATCTCGGAAGAAGAATAATCGGTAAATTTACCCAGGGTGGACGATACGACAATGCAAAATATTCTTCGCGGTTGATCATAGACGTCGCTGAATACGATTTTATTGTAACGGATTTAATGAAACAGGGAAAACTTGTATCCCGTAAGGATGCTTTTCTATCCAATGGTGAGAAATTAGGTACGGTTGTTACCTACTGTGATGGATATAATTCCCAGTACACACATTTGAGAAGTTCAATGCTAGCCTATGCTTCTATTAATCTATTTTCGATGATAAATAGATTTCCTAATACCGCGGTTAGAGTGGCCACTGATTCGATGTATATACACAATAAGTACAAATCAGCTGTAGCTAAATTCACAGATCCCGAAGAAAATTGGGGGCGTTGGCGATTTAAAAAGGAGATGCTACATGAGTATTGTGAATCCGCAGACGTTGCCATGATGATAAATATCTTTGTTGTAACCGTATTGAAATTCAATCAGAACTTTCTAATGCACCACCGGTATCTGATCCAGTATGTAGATACAAGACAGTTTATTTAAACGGTTGTGGTGGGTCAGGAAAGACAACTCGTGCAATTGAATTATTTCGTCGTGGAAACGCTAGCGTTTCTAACATGATTGTGCTAACACCGACTCACAGACTCGCCAGAGAGATGATACAACGAGGGGTAAATGCTTGCACTTACCACAGTTTCTTTCGATGGAAAGGTGACAAATGGGCTCCTGAGCGTATGGGTGATAAATTCATTCCTGAAATCATAATTTGGGATGAAATATGCACAGTGTCATTAGATGTATTACAAACATTTCTTGAGTGGTTGTTAAACAAAAACACAAAAGTCGTCATGTGCGGTGATCACGGCCAACCACCAACATTTGTCGGTGCATCTCCACATGAATGGCTAAAGGGTTTTGTAGACTACTATGAAGAAATCACCACTGATTATAGATCACTTGATGAACGATTACGAGAATTTAAGAAACTAATTAGATTACAACCGGATAGAATCCAATGCGAAATAGCGCGTGAAGTGATTTCAGAAACTCCAATGAATGATTTCTGGGAAACATGGAGACCAAACGATTTGATCATTGCAAGTAGAAAAATAGTCAGGGATACACTTCAGATGAAGTTATTTGAATTGCATAAAGAAAAATTTGCAACGCTTCCAGTACCCATCGGATACACGAAAACAGAATATTGAAGTTGATATTCCAGGACAGAGTGAAAAACAAATTCTCGTATTAAATGATATTGTGCTGGTTGATATCAATGTCGTTGAAGATGCATTGCGTGCTAATAAATCCCAGTAGACGCTAGGATACGCAGCAACAATACACTCTTCACAGGGATTGACTATATCGAATACAATTGTTTGGATGGTGGATAATCACATCGAATGGTCAAATTTAGTCTATCTCGCAGTATCCAGAGTACGAAAAATAAATCAACTTCGAAGAGTTGTTTTCGATGATAATGACACAACAATGGATGATATTGATGTTAAAATTATTGATAAAAAACTCTCCGGTTACAAACAACAGGACAAAAAAAAACAACGAGAATTTGATATTGATGCTAAATTAATAATCACTTTGAAGAAACAACAGAATAATCACTGCGCGAGTTGCAATTGTATAATGCGTTGGCAGTATTCGGATAAGGATCCTCGCCAATTCACCGTAGACAGAAAAAATAACAATCTCGGTCATGTCAGAAATAATGTGATGTTGACTTGTCTTGAGTGCAATAGACGCAACGGTGCTAGTTAAGACCATGCGGTGGCAATTGAGTATCCTCGGGAATCACTTGTAGTTGTTGTCGAGTAAAAACCCGCTGAGGGGCAGTTGAATCCAGTTTATAGACTGGAGGTCTACCAGTTGATCGTGTTATACTAGATATCTTATGCGTAGTGACGCTCCAAATAGGATCAGTAGCCCTTTTTCTACCCCCTTCAAGCTCTCCTGGTTCGTATAAGTACCTCACAATGACACTACTACCAAGAATTGGTTCTTTGAAATCTTTTTGTGGTTGTACGGGTATTGACTTCTTTTTAATCGCGTTGATAGGTTTCATGTTGATTGTTCTAGTAATCTCGTTATTCAGTGCAGTAATCACAGATGGTAATCTTTTAACCCATTCACGGGATCGCTTTTCTTGAATGAATTCTTTTGCGTATTGATATCCAAATAACCGCTCTGCAATCGTCCGATTAAATCGTTCTACAATGGCCTGATCGCGATGTAGCGCAGTATGCCCTCGTCGTATGGTGACATTATGATGTTTCATTGTAGATAACACTGCACCCTGAAATTCCTTGCCAGGATCAACCTGCAATAGATTTGACCAGTGCAGAGGACCTCGTCGATAAATCCTTTCAAATGCAGAAGCGACTTCAGTGGCTGATTTTGTTTTTAACGGTTCTGCTTCTTTGTATCGACTTGCAATATCAACTACGGTTAAAGCGTATTTGTAACCACGATCATGTGGCAGAAATAATATATCAGCCTGATGAACTTCATTAGGAGCGGTCACATCAAAATGCGAGAATTGAATTTGTTTAGGCGGTGGTAGATAAATTTGCCATAGTGCCTGTTTGGATAACCAATTAGCCGCAGTGGTTTTTTTCACTTTTGCAGCACTAGCGAGTTTATGGACTGCTGATTTACCCCTCCAGTATCCTCTTGGGGAATAATAAATTGATTCCATATTATTAATTACCAGCACCTAACATCAATTTACTTTTCATAGCCGATTTTATCAAAAATGAAGACAATTTTTCTTTGAAGGATTTATCAGGAATAGCATTTAACGCATGAATTAATTTCACATCCGCGAGATGCCTGTTTTGCAGATTGCTGCTTTTATAAGCAACATCATGAAGGTGACAGGCCTTATCAATGGCGTTTATTGGTTCTTCACCGGGGTTGGGTTGATTTTGATTATTGAGTCTGATATCAAGTCTGGTTCCTGGTCCACAGTAGCTATATCCTGGGAGGTGCTTTTCTCCGGGGTACTTTGCCCATGGGGTTCCAGGGAGCTTTGCCAATTTGGCTGCGATATCACCTCCTCGTTTTTTTTAAAATCAGATCTCATAGACACAAATCTAAATTTCTTTGTACCACATTGCACGCATTTACCAGAAAGCGCTGATCGGTTATTTTTAGTTGTAACCGTCGTCACATCATCTGTGCCAGTACGCGTTTTACACTTCACACAATATAGATCCATAATTTATGTATAGAAATATGGATATAATTGATTTTTCAGCGACTAAAACAAGAGAACCAATTAAGCATCATGCAGCGCTACCAAACTCTATCCGGATGATTATAATCGGGCCATCTGGATCCGGTAAAACGCAATTGTTGCTCAATTTAATAATGAGATGGATGAAGTGGGATAAGTTGTATTTAATTGCCCCTAGCGTAGATGATCAACGATGTTATGAAGTGTTAAAGGATTTTAACGAGAATGCATCAGAAATTAAGGGTGAGAACGCCATTGATTTTATAACCGATATCGATGAAGCACCGAGTATTGATGATATTGATGGAGATATTAACAATTTAGTCGTATACGACGATATAATGTTGGATAAACAAAAAAATCCTGCTAGAATATTTTCCCGTGGGCGTCACAAAAACACTGACGTGATATATGTCACTCAACGCTACACTCAGGTTCCAAAAGTGATCAGAGATAACTGCAATTTATTGTCTGTATTCAACGGAGTTGATACTCATACTCTTAGAAATATTTGGCAGACATGGTGTTCTGATATGGACTTCAATCAATTTCGAGATTTCTTTAGTCATGCTCAGTCGACTCCGCACGGATTCGCAACAATAAATCTACATGATCCTCGGACACGATATCGTATCGGACTTGATCAAATATTCGGTTAAAATCATAAAAGAATTATTAACCCAGAACTGAAAACTTTAGCAGCAGAGAGGGTGGATGACCACATCGTTGCGAGCAAAATTGATTAAAAAATCGTAAAATCTCCGTTTTTGCAAAAATGGAGACTTTTTTTTTGGTTAAATGAGATTTGTTGGAAACCTGATATTTTGTTCGAAAACGTTATCTATAGGCCATATTTTGTTCGAAAACATGATCTGGAAGCCTTATTTTTGCTTGAAATCGTGGTCTGTTCACCCTCTCTGCTGCTGAAAGTTTACAAAACACTATATTATTAAATCCCAAATAATCCTAAAAGACCAAACTTAATGAATGTTTGCAAATAAATTAAAACAGTCATGAATGTCCTGATTTACCAAAATGATGCAATCCCAAAATTTATTTTAACTAGTTGACAAAAATTAAAAAATGTGTTAATCCAAAACTGATGAGCAATGAATAATTCCAATGAATATTGTCTCTCAAATAATATCTGTATACAACTGTAAAGGATTCCAACAGACTGACCTTAAAAGCAGAAATGAGTTATTTGTTCACCAAGTCTTTATTTATAAAGAATTTTATTTGAACATTAACATACTAAAATGTGAAGACTTTCCAATGTAAAAGCTTAATCTAACTGTGAACTCTTGCTATTTAAACATGTCTAAAATTGACTATTACTGGGTAATTTAAAAGTACAACCTACAGTCATGGTCAAAAGATAAAGCACACAATAGAGATATACATGATACACAATGGTCTGGCCACTCATCACAACCAAAGTCTCCAAAGCTGCCAACCAAAGCAAGACTAAATTCTTAATGTGTTCCTTTGCAATGCATCACCAAAACACCCTAATTGCACTGCAGTCTTTTTTGTCATGTTAGCTGCAGGTTTAATTCACCGTCAGTATGTGATGAGAGCATCAGGAACTGCTGTAAAGACTAATGTTAAAATGGTTGCATTTGTTGAGTACTTATGAGTAATCTGACATGCATCAATTTTAGGAAATGATAAATAGCCCTCTCATTATCTTCTGAAATAGCCAGTTCAAAATTAAATGTCCAAGACTAGGTCAATGCCACAATATAAAAAACAAGAGTACTAGGAATGGAACAGTTTATGCTGGCCAATGTCCAATGGTCCTCTATGCTTATTACAATAAGCTTTGCATATAAATCATTTTTATTTCAGAGTGACTTGCACCTTTGACCCAAAAATGAATAGCCATCTACCTTAACCTAAATGAAAGCCATCAACGAAGTTTGAACATGGTCTGTGAAGTAAAACTAATCCTTTTTTGCAGAATTTTTTTTCCTCAGTCTGTGACCTCAATTTTTTTACCTTTAGAACCTAAAATTAATAGCCTCCTTCCTTAGCCCAAGAACCAACCATTCTCTGAGCTTGACTGAAGTATGCCATATTATTGTGTAGAAACCATATTTCTTCTTTCCACCAAAGTGACCTTAACCTTTGGATTGTTCCTTAGGTCAAGAGCAAACAATCATTGAGCTAATAAAATCCCATAGCACAATGTCCTGGACTATTGTTTTTTTTTATGTTGGAAAAGTAAACTTCTTAAAACTCTATTGGATTAAGTGTTCCATTCCTAAATTTACAACTAGTGTGTGCCAATTTTAGAACTTACATACTCTTCTACCTTTATCTGGCCACTCATACCTTCCTGGAAAACTGACTGCCAGAATCGACGTTTCTCTATTTATTCATTCACTTCATGTGATATATGACGTCTAATGTAAGTGGCTATTTACAAGTGTCCCACCTGTACATGATCTAATATCACCTAACTGCATATTGCGTTAAGCAACCTATTACTGACCAAACACTTAAAAATTCATAATGATTAATCAGCAGTGTTTTAAACTGCCTCATTATAGTTTGTTTATTCACCCTACCCATGAGATGACCACCCTTTGATTTCATTCAATAAAATAATAATGATTTTTTCACTTTTAACTGATTTTATAGAGACTCGGCTTCCTCATGTAATATTGTGTTTATATTTAAACTGCAAAATTTTGTAATGATCACTTTAGTAATGTATGTAAAATGAAACATTCTTTACTATGTGAATAAAAGAAGTTTACTCAATTATTTCTAAATGAAATGTAGAAGAAAGATTCAGAAAAGGAAAATTAATGTGAAAGTGTAAGGTAAAAGGCTACAGTTAAATCTGAGGTAACTATTTCCTGGTCCTCATTTACAATGCCCAAGTGTTTTAAGTAGGAAGTCCTAAGAAGTGGCAGACTCAGCCTGCAGATTAGAATGATTATCAACCTTTCCTGAGCATCCAACAGAGGAAGACTGGCTTCCATCTCCTTTTTTGTTCCTACCTCAGTAGATGATGCTGGACTGTGACCTACATCATTAACCCTGCTTGGGGGCCAAGGCCATCATGTCAATGGTGGCATACATGGGAAGGACCAATCACTTACATAGGACTAAACGGGACTATAAAAAAGGGGGAATGCTAAACGAATCCCCTTCCACAGTCTGGTACATTGTACAACAACTGCCAGTCCTCAACTGCTCTCAGGCCACATCGATATGTAGGAGGACCTGTTTTGTTATCTTACAAGATATAGATCATAACATTCCCCTACCAAGGGTGGAAGAATCCACCTGTCATCATAACTGGGTTGGGTGGATGGGTGTGGAAATCCCTAACTATCATTACTGTGCTTTGTATTTAGATAGTTTGTTGCTCCTCCCTTAATAGGATGGGTTGGGGTGGGGATGGGGTGTAACTTATTCTCAGTCATACAATTTCCTCCTTTGGGACTTGAGAGGGGCCATAGACCTAATGCTAACAGGGAAAGAAAGTTGGAATAATGAGGAAAATGTTAGCTGTAGCAATTATAATAGATTAGTGCAAGGACAGCAACCAAAGAATGTTACAGATGGCATTATGAATATAGAAATAAGCAGGCTAGCTTGCTCTCCTTACCCAGTATAAGCCCCACCATGGTACTGAGGTAGCCTGTGCCACTACCCAGGTTGAGGAAGGACAGGCCTGGTTCTAGCTGAAGTGTTTCCATCACTTCGGAGTATATACATGGTGCAGACAGGTGCAAGTGATTGTGTTTCCATGCCAAGTCTTTATATGCACTGTTACGTTGCTCTGGCAAATAGTAGTCTGCTCTATCCACGGCTCGAAAAACCTTTTCAATCAGAGGAGTCTTGATGTATTCGGCACTTAACAAGTTGTCAACAAGGTCATCGTTGTCTTCACCTGTGCTAACTGCTCCTCCCATGATAGTCTAATAAGCTTTCAGCTCAATGATGCAATCTGTAGTAATAATAATAATAATAATAATAATAATAATAATAATAATAATAATAATAATAATATTAATAATATTAATAATAACAAACATAGCAACAAAAACAAATGTAAATATAAACTTATCATACATACTGCCTCTATTTGTTTCAGTTAACATGATACGTTAAGTGTAGTACAATTTTTTCTCACCACTTCTTTAGATATATCTATAAACTGTATTAAAAGATGAAAATATTTCCTCAAAGAGACTGATGCTGTAATGGGGTGGTCAAGAATTTTCATGAATTCAAGATAAGACTATTTCTACATTTTTAACTGCTGAGTGTCAAAACCATCTCTGATATTCTTCAAATATTCAACAAATTAGATATTGTGATGCACCTACTGGATATAAACTTTGTGCCACATTTTATCTGGAATGAGGTGGACATCAGAAGAAGGATTTTGGCAAAGACCATATGTCATAATGGTCATCTATTTAGGGGAAGTAGTGACAAAAATTTTAAGAGAACTGTCATGGCCGACACATTCGATGTCTTATTAGCACCATTTTCACTTAAAACCAACAAGTCATGACAAAAGTATATTGATGAAAACCCCATGTCTATATAGCCATCCATTCTGACAAAGCAGAGATGACAATATTTTCAAGATAGCCACTATGGTGGCCAAATTGAAGATTAGTCATTAATGACCAACAAGACACCATACCAACTCTTCCGATGTAAGCCACCCCTTGCCAAAATGGCTTTCCATTTAAGAGTAGCAATAATAAGAATTTTAAA
Organism: Unio delphinus; assembly: GCA_029339505.1. Taxonomy (NCBI): domain Eukaryota; kingdom Metazoa; phylum Mollusca; class Bivalvia; order Unionida; family Unionidae; genus Unio; species Unio delphinus. The sequence goes on along the minus strand of JAQISU010000018.1, from coordinate 2,602,557 downwards.
GAACAGATTTGGACACCAGATCAGTATGATTTTTACTTAGGAAACACTGGACATCATAAGAATGTTTCTGTTGAAAACACTATGCCAATATGACTTTCCGTTCAGAAGATGTAGTGATAGCATGATTTTCAAGATAAAAAAAAAAAAGTCAATCTTTTGTACTAGAACTTGTATTCATGCAGAGCAGGGGTCATCATATGAGTGAGATATAAATTAAAAAAATTAAAATATGATCTTGCTCCCTTTTAAATGAAAACATGCAGTTTTCTCAATTCACAATGTTTTAACAGTGCTGCTAATTAAATAAATACAACCTTAATCCCTATGTAAAAGGACTGCTTTGTTTTCCCCAGTGGACAATCCTTTGAGTATGCCATGAATTTAATACTTGTTCAATTCCATGTTGAATCCCTTTCATAATACAACACCTGTTCATTTTTGTCAGGAGTCAATTGTGGCAATCCTTTAAAGTGATTTCAAAGACTGTAAGATCTCTTACAGACCCCAAGCTGAATCTCTACGTAAAAAAATGGTCTAAGTTTATGTTCTGTCACTTACAGTGTAGTTTGTCACAATGCAACAATATCACACATTGCGAATTGCTAAATTTGGATATTTTCACCAATTAGGTGAAAAGAAATCCTGATGCATATGATGGAACATTTAAGTTAAAGGCTATATAGTTTACTGAGAAAAACAACTTTAATGCAGAATGTGAATTTGGTGTGTAAGAGAAATAGGTGCATAATTGCCACAAGATAAAGTCAGTTCTAGATAAAAGTCTCATACATCTCAAGAAACTTTTAATAATAGAAAGCCCTTATGTAAATTAGAGGTTTTGGTTTGAAGGAGTGGGGTTCTGGGCACATCTGATGCCGTCTGTGAAGCAGAAATTGTGGCAACAACAAACATACCATGATTTGATCACTAGCTGCTGGGTACTGCAACCATTGGATGCTAACCTAAACAAGTTGTTCAAGGCAAATATGAGTAAACAGTGGCAAAAGAAGATTGTTGCCCAAAGGTAGGAAATGTGAGGCATTCAGGGACTAAGTTTGTATCACAGTAGGTGTACAATACATGGGAAGAAATTTCAAATAAGATCATTGTTAAATCATTTATGAGATGTGGCATTTCCAAATGGATCGCACGGATGATGACAAACTTCAACGGTTTCTTAATTAGATGAGGAATCTGAGTACAAAGATGTTTACGATGACCAGAAACAGTGGAAGCATTCAGAACTTTATCTGGTCACTCATACAATCAAGATGAATTCTTTGGCTTTAAAAGTAAAGATGTCAGAATGAAACACAAAAGTGTGGATTGGATTATAATACTAATGGAATTAATAGATTACCTAGTATCACATCATTCTGGATTACCATTTTTATTCCCATGATATCTATTTGAATTCATGGATTTATTATATATATATGGATTAAAAAATGTTGTGCTAACAGACAGATGGGTGTCAGATAAGTTCTTCTGATCAACAAGCAGTAAAGCTAAAAATTCAGTAAGTTGTTATTTTTGTTATTATAGGGTTTAACGCCATTTTTCAGCACATGATAGGCTACACATGGTGGCCAGTATTATTGGTGGAGGAAGAACCTGGTAAAAACCCCGGAAAAAACCACCGACCCACGAGAAGCTACTGGCAAGCTTTCTCACATAACTACATTAGCAGAATTTTAGACTCGAACCCACACAGACAGAGGTGAGATAGCAGTGATCTGTAACTGAGAGTGCTTTAGACCACTCGGCCACTCGGGGCCCCCAAAATTCAGTAAGAAATGATAACAAAATTTTAACAATCTTCAAACTCAGACTGGCACTATTTTCATTTAGTACTAAAAAGACATAAGTGATAAGAGACTGGTAATAATGGATATCAGGCTGGTACCTTTGACATTTAAGACCTGACCAATTCTGATACAGGGGCCCCAAGTGGCCGAGTGGTCTAAAGCACTGCCATCTCATCTGTCTGCATTGGTTCAAGACTAAGACTAAACCCTACTACAACAATCAATTCTGATACCAAATAAAATGTCTTAGTGAAAACCATTTGCTGACATGTGATGACTATCAGAGTGACCAAAGTAGTTGTAAAATTGGTCTGATTTTTAATTATGACTAACTAAACATGATATGAAGATTTTAGTGAAAAGCTCAGGTTGATAAAACCATCTGTTAAGAATGAATAGTTGTAAGATTTTCACGCTGGCCAATGTGGTGGCCATAGCCAAGTTTGATAACATTATTTACCTCCCTTAAAGAGTGACTGCTGAGTTATCATTCTTGCCATGAGCGTACATTAGTCAGTGCATAGCAACTGATATAAGTAAAATCAAGGTACATGTGTGTGCAATTTAAATTTTTCCAAAACAGGAAATTGGTAATCTAAGAAGCACTATGCTAACTTCCTTTGTCAACATTCCCAAATTCATCAATGTCTCCAAAAATATAGAAAAATGCACAAACACACCTCCCACCCTGCATGATAATATGATTTTCAGATTTGCAAGTTATAAAAAACACAATCAGTATGATTGGGATGTTTTTTTCTTTTTGCCTATGGACTTTCTTTGCACTCAAAGTTTAAGTACCACTATCACATACAATGTGTTCTCAAAAAACTGTACTGCAATAGAAAGATTCAGTCATGTGGCACTTCAATATATAGATTTCCACCATCTTACTATCAAAAGTAACCATTTACTTTTCCTTTCAAACAATATTAGCAAGTATTGTGAAGAATATTTGTCTCAGAAACATTTGTTGAAAAATCTTAAAAATGTGTGAACCAAGGATGGTTTCAAATGAGAAGTTTAATTTACATTTCTAAATATGGAATGTGTGTAGAATTTTCAATGATTTCTCTTCCTTTCGTGGGAATTGAACTATACTTTTGACATGCACTCACCCTCTGGTGTATATATAATTGGAAATGCAAATCAGTTCTTTTTTTACCACTCTGGTGGCTCAATGGTTAGAGAGACAAACACAGATGCAGGAGGTCATGGGATTGAAACCTTGCCAAGTCATATCAAAGACTTATAAAAAATGGTACTAACAGCTCCCAAGCTAGGGATCAACATTAACACTATAACAGATTAGTGTTATGCTTGGTTTAAGAATAATATGACAGTGGGACATCATGGTACATGTCTGCAGCATGATAGCCCTGTGCTAGACTATAAACTGTCACAATGCAGACATTGTAGCAATTATGACCGAAAAAATGTAAATGCTACTTAAAAATCCCAAATCACACAGACTTTATTTGCCCTGAATAGCACATAGGGGTAGCAATGATATTTAAATTCAGTTTGTTCTATCATTACTGCTATAAAACAGTATCAAACTTGCTTGATATGTACTTTTTAAAATGTATGCTAAGAAAAAGAGATCCATACAAATGTATACTTGTATCTTGTGCTGATGTAGTTAGAAATAAGGTGACCAATATTGTTCTTTTCTGCAAGAAGCAAGGAAACCGTCACTATCTGCAATATTATTTTTGTTTTAATCCCATCCTCCTAAAAAAAACTTTGTCTGTGCTTTTATCATGACTTTTTTCCCTTTTATAAAAACATAATATTGTGTAACAAGAATGAATGAAAACATATTTCTGTGAAATGCCTGATTTGATGAGGTGATGTGCATATTTTAATATTTAAAAAACGGAAATTTGTTCAAATAACAGTTGAAATTGTGGGGGGTTGGGGTTGTATGCACCCATTACTGAAATAGTCGGTGTTGAATGCCTACATGACTTGTGTGACTTTTACTATTAAACTCAAGTCAATTAAAATCCCATCTCTTTTGCACTTACATTAGGATTGTATTTAATTTGCTAATTTGCTGTTTCTAAAGATCTGACCTCCGCAATCATACCATGTTAATAAACTTGAGATGACAAATGGAAATATGGTCCGTTATGCTTAACTTACGAAGTGCCCATCTTCTCTTCCCCTCATTACCCCCAATAGCATTACATGCGGGAAATGTCCTTTCTTGGTCAAATCTTGGAAATATCACCTAATTTTGATACATGAGAAAAATTAAGTTCATAATTAAGTTTTCTAAATCGGAAAATAAAAACAGACTATGGAAAACTGGAATGTTTTGGTTCTGCGTTCTCAAGGTCTATCAGCTGATCTTTCACGGACTTGATTGATAACATGTCCCACCACTTTTGCACCTAAATTGATCTTTACAAAATAAATCTGAAAATGAAAGCACAAAATATAACAATGTTATTAACTAAATATACATATATATAAATAATGTGGTAAGAGCAATTAACATACTCAAGATCTAGTGCGCTAAGCTAGGTCGCCTGTTCCCTTTGCAAACCAAAACAATAACATCGACTGCTTGACGTCATTCATCAGCATGAATAGCATTATGGGTAAAATCTGAAATTTCAGTTTAATAAAAAATAAAATAATGCTTTAATTGAAGATTGTACATGAAAAAAAAAACATCATAATTAGTAAACAATTTTGCAACGGCAATCATAACAAAATAGCATATAACCGGAAGTTAAGTTGCAACGTTCAATACCTAGAATGGCAATGTTTGGCTATTTTATTTAACTCCCTTCATCATGTGTCCATAATGGCGTTCAGTAACTGAGGAAGTCGAAGGCAGGTTTACTCAATGCGATAATTTCTGCAATAAATATCTGATATTCTGTGTAAGTACATCATATAAATTTTTAAAGTTACTTGTTCTACTAATCAACAAGTGTTGCTTTGATTGAAAATTTTAAAAGATTGTAAATTTTGTTTGTCAATGTGAAATGTTGGCAAGTTTTCGTTTTCAATTGAAAATGTAAGCGACCTTCTATGTAAGTGTTTCGCATATTAAACATAAATCATGCGATAATACGATGTTCAAATTAGACATTTGGATTTAAGATTGTCACATATTTTGAAAAGTATGGTGGTTTTTGCAATATCAAAGTTACTATTTCAAATATTTAACTTTTAACTTGTTAATTTTTCTTTCCCCGTGTCTATTTTATGCAGAGCGAAAACGAGGCTTAGGGCAAAGTTAGGCGCAGGAAAGTATTTATGTGTAAGTTTCCAACGATTTTATTAGGTCTAAAATGTTTATTTTGGCAAAACATGGTAAAACAATAAATGTTAAACAGCTTTGCGCATGTGACTTTACCATCTATCGCAAAATATTGGATGAAAAGTATATTTTTGTTATGTGTATATTTTGTACACATCACGGCGCCATGTTAAAGTAGTTTGCACACGACACTTGTATCCTGCGTGTGCTGTGCCTACAGCAATATAATTGTCGATGACCTCAAACTGGTTGGTGGAAATAAAGGAAATAAAAGAAAAAACAAACATTTTTTTAAAATGACAATACCAGAAAAAAGAACAATTTCTTTTTCTAATTATTCGTGACCTCACTATGGTTTGTGGAAGAAACGTTAATCAAACAATTTTTCCCCATTTATAACAATAAAAGGAACAGGATCAGTACCAGTTTCTTTCATCATCGTCTTTATGAATGTCTCTATTAATTATGTAACTTTTCATTACAGTTAGTATAAATTTGCATGTGAGTGTGAGAAATGTTTTAATTATTTTAAAGTTCTTTTATATTGGTTGTAATTAGGAGTTTGTAAAGCAAAGTAATGTTTTAATAATTTTTTTACATGCTGTTTTAATAAAAAAATTTCTACATTGAGCTGGTTTTGTAATGTCAGTGTCTAATTCAAATATTAAATTGTGAAAAACTTTTTATTAGTTAAAAGAGAGCCTTACATTTCAAAGAACTTGACCATGTTTGGGGTACAAAAGTATTCAACTCAATTCACACACATTTGACCTGTTGATTTTGTTAAATTCCAAATTAAAAGGTGCATTTAAAATTTTAAACTGACATTAAAAATGCTATGATAATAAATGTCTTCATAACTATTCTTAGTTGTTTTCAATTATATATATATATATATATATATATATATATATATATATATATATATGTATGTGTGTGTTGTTTTAAATATTATAAATCTAGTTGAAATACTGTTGTTAGATTTATTATATACATATTTCTGTCATAATTTAACATGTTTACTTATTATAGTATAACTAAGTGTTTTATACAGAATAATATTGATGCTTGCAAAGGACAACAAAACCAATTTAAACATAATTAAATGCCAACTCTTTGTAAAATAATCTAATTTTGAAGTAGTCACCAGCTGTTGTGCATACTTGAAGACTTTTTCAAAGTCATTTTGGAAAATTTTATACTGATAAAACAATAATGCAGTTCATCCTTTTTCCTTTCATTGCATATTTTAGCATTATCCATATGATTGTGTCTACTTGTAGATATTTCTTTTAAGCATATCAATTTTCTATAGAGGTTATCAAGGGTGATAGGTTACTCATAACTATTGAGTTAAATTAAGACATTCTTTAAAAATGCAGTGTTTACTTAAAATTAAAGCAACATCTCCACTTTAGTAATTTCAATTTAAGTTGAAAAATGTGAAAGTGCTTACTTGATTGGTTAAATGTTCTAACTTACTGAATGTATAGATTTCTCCAGGCTTTACAGAATTTGCACAATTTTTGCTGGTATAATATAATCCAAAGATGAATTATTTGGTCAAGATAAAAAAAATAACTTGCTTTAAACCTATATTCCCAACACTTATCAGGTATTTGAAAAAATTGTGGAAACTACTTTGAAAATAATGTGCTTATAAAATAATCAACTGATTTCCATATGGATTTGCAAATTGTCTTCTTTAATTGAAAACATAACGAAATGCATTTTTCAAAATCTCTGCGGTCATCTAGTTGTTACGCTTTTTTTCATCATATAAAGTAATATGGATGACCTTGATTAAATTTCCTGACAATTCAGATTCAAAGTATGTAGATGTCTATTGGCAGGTTTTTGAGAGTATACTTTTAGTTTTCATTTATTTCATTACAAAAAATATTTAATTGGTTTTTTTTCTGTTAATGCAGAATTTTATGCCGAAAAGCCTAAATTTCATGATTAACCCCTGACATTGCTGCCTCTGATTTATAAAACAAAATGACACCATGTTGCATTCAATGTTATTTGGAAAAAACTCTTATCTTGAGATAAGTGGGATGTTAAAGCTCACATTATAGCTCAAAGACACTGTGCTGACATTACAAAGCATGATGATAACTATTGATACTGAAGCCATCAGTTAATTAGCTTTACTGTTGATATAATAGGCTTAAAAATCTTGACTGGAATGCCTACACCCAAGCAAGATATTTATCAGAGAGGACCAATAAACATAAAAAAACCGACTTGACAAACAAATAAACATTTAGTAGACTATGTCAAACCAGACAGAACAAACACATTGTTCTTCTGTAAAATCTTTGGATGATTTATGCACTTGCAAAGAAATGTGTACAGTTACATAGGTTACTAACTTTTTTAATTTTTTAAATATTTTTAGTTGTTTTTTTTTTTTTTTTTTTTATAAAATCCAAAATGTTTCCAATTGTTGAATTTGACCAGAATATGTTTCACAACATCCTGTTTGGCTACCACAAGAGTATACATGACACATCTCATATGTGTCATTAAAAGTTCATAGATATAATTATATTTGTAATATTCTAAATTAATTTGTGACAAAATACAATTATTTTGAAAAAAACACATTAATAATATACAATCTGATATAAATCAGATCTTAGCTGTCGTACGTGAAGATCTGACGATGACCGCTTAAGGGTCAAGTTCTGGTGACCTTTGAATTAACTAATGGAATTGTAGCTTTCAAAAGTCTTAAAGGGAATCAAATTGTTCGGTACACATTCACACTCTTCATCCATGCTGCTAAGTCTCCAAACACGAAATTATAACACATCATCTGATTGGTTGATAAAATTAGCAATTATGGTAATAATATATGTTACCAGAACTCAACTCCTAAGCAGTCACCATCAGATCTTCATGTATAACAGTGGAAATCTGATTTTAATCAGACTGTAAATTGTAATAATATATTATCATGAAAAATGAAAACATGCTTAAAATCTTGTTAAATTCTTTGAAGACAGCTCTGATGGCCTAGTGGTTAGAGTGTCTGCCTCGGATGTGGGAGGTTGTGGGTCCCTGACCAAGTCATACCAAAGACTTTCGAAAATGGTACTAACAGTGGCCTCGCTTGGCACTCAGCATTTACATGATAGTGTTAGGACATTTCGACCTGGTGTCAGGATAATGTGACTGGATGGGACATCATGCGGCATGATGCCCCAGTGCTAAACATCAATATAAACTGCCACAGTGCAGGCAATGTAGTGATATGACTGAAAAATTGTTAAAGCTACATTAAAATTCAAATCACACACACACACAAATTCTATAAAATCTTTTTCCATTTTACAGAATTTTACTTTGTGAAGCATGCCAGCGTAGTGATGAACTCTTGGTTTACATAATTTTACTTTGTGAAGCATGACTGCGTAGTGATAAACTCTTGGTTTACAGAGTTTTACTTTGTGAAGCATGCCAGCATAGTGATGAACTCTTGGTTTACAGAGTTTTACTTTGTGAAGCATGACTGCATAGTGATGAACTCTTGGTTTACAGAATTTTACTTTGTGAAGCATGCCAACATAGTGATGAACTCTTGGTTTACAGAATTTTACCTTTTGTGAAGCATGCCTGCATAGTGATGAACTCTTGGTTTACCGAGTTTTACTTTGTGAAGCATGCCTGCATAGTGATTAACTCTTGGTTTACCGAGTTTTACTTTGTGAAGCATGCCAGCGTAGTGATGAACACAAATGATACTTGCATTTGCTTCAAACCTCTTTGAACCCCATCCACTGCACATGACATCATGCTGCTGGACTCGGATGGTTTTGGGCGAGAGTGTGAGGTTAGTGAACTCTTCCTCACTTAAAACAAAGTCACAGAGCAAGTCACTTTTGTCATCCACCCATTACAAGTCCTACATATCGCATGACACCGAGCTTTCCCAGGAATGACAATCCTGTCAATGTAAATCCCGACACAAACTTGTATTCTTCCAGGCTTTGCACACATTTTGAGATTCTCCAATTCTAAAGTCTCAGAGATCAACCAAGGCTTTTCTTCATATTGGTACCTGACCAAATGAACCTGTGCATATGTTATTCCTGTTTTATAGTCAATGTTGAGGTGTTCAACCCACAGTTAACAATTATAACATGTTATTTGTTTAGAAATTAAACTGGAACTTTATATGTATGATAATTTAATGTTGGTTAGTTTGGCAGATCTAACATCTTTTTTTTACACTCACATTTTGAATTTAGGACACTGGTGATTTAGGTCACTTTATTATCATATGTATTAAAATAAATATGGTTTGGAGTGGTTTAAATCAAGCAATCCTGCTACAAACAAAATGGATTCTTCTTGATTTTTTCCCTCTTTGTAACACCACATGATATGTTGTGGTGGATGATCAAACTACTTCAATAAGTTATTCATGATTGATATAACATCGTACAAATTCAGTTTTGCCTAAACTTCTTGGTCCAGCAATTATCATGTTAACAGGCTGGTGAAGATGCTGTGCCTCACAATCTGGATGCTCTAATCTTTCATCAGTCACTTTGAGAATGGAGGATGCAGCCATAACTTGCAACTAGATTTAATTCTCAGTTACCAACAACACAGAACATTTTATTAATGTTTTATGTGTGGGTTTTTATTCATGGTACAAAAAACCAACAAAGTTCTTGTTTTTCTTTCTTTCATCAGTTAAAACATCTTTGCAGTAGTCAGTGATTTATTGTTTTCATGCATCAAAACCAATACTTTTCCAGTCATCTTTCCAGTTGTCAACCATTTGCTGTATCAAACTAGCTATACACACTTCTTGGTAGTTACAAAGAGTAGATGAAAAGTCACAAACTTAAAATCAAAGAAATGCAGTCACTTATATGCATGTGACATGATGTACCCAATTCAGATGATTTTTGTTGTATTTTACAATACTTTACAGTGAAAATAATTAGTAATCCACTAAGTCTTGAACAGTGATTCACTTCCTCCTTCTGAATTTAGTTTAATACCAAGGACATCCTGTGGCATACATAGCTTTATGTTTTGGGTTGGAGATTTTTTCTTGATCAAAAATAGCAAATAGGTCCTCAGTGGATACTGTCTAATTACAGAACATCTGTTATTTTTTGAGAAAATAGTCATACATTTGGCAGATGGAATCTGCTGGTAAATCATATGCAAGAAATATTGTCATTAACTCACCACACATCAAGCAGTTTGTTCTTGAGGCAATACTTCTTTGTTCAGTTTCGTTTTCTCATGTAAGTCTCAAACCTTTTTCTAGACCTCCTCCCATGGAATCATGTGTATTACTACAACCCTGTAGTTAGAACTCATAATATTCAAAGTCTTTAATAATGTGGTAAGTTGATTAATCATGAGCAGGTAGAAGACAGTGATGTTATGGGCTTTTGTGACACATCCAGCAACAAAATGCATTAGAATATGTGTATACTTTTCAATGTAATAATTATTATTCTATAAACAGGTTTCAGGCACTATCTGATCTGTGTACAAAGTGCAACTTTTTAAAATGTAAACAATTATGTGATACTGTTCAAGTTACTTCTCCCTCTGAGCTTTCTCATGTGTCTCATATATCAGTGTCTTCTTGTAGGTATGTAAATCAGTCTCCTATTGAACATTCTCATGTATCCACTACATGTGGTCATGGTACAACAGATGGATCTTGTATGTTATCTTCTTCATGTGTTCTTGTAAATAATCAAGGTGATGAAAATGTATCTGTCAAGTCTATAAACAATACATTACATACCACCATGTCTGAAAATCAAACCTGATTAAAATTTTCATGTGTTGGCCTCCACAAAAGAGGTCTTAAGTAGCCAACCTAAGTATTCAATACATCCTACCTAAACTGAATGAGAAATTAGATCAGTCAGTATTCTGTATTCTGGGGCTATGTGTAACCTTTCTCTCTGCTGATACTGATGATTTGGCTATACAAATGCAGTGGTTAAAGTTTGAAAGAAAAGATAGGGAATCCATGGAGTTGGGGTGTTCTTTATGTAGATAGTTCCATTAGTTATAACAGAAAAGTTGATCTAGAGACTATTGGGGTAGAGAGTATCTGGATTTAAGTAACCCTTGCCCAATCAAAGCCAGTGCTTTTATGTTCAGTTTGATAGATTTGAAGTGGTAATTCAAAAGCATTACTAAAGGAAGATTTAGAAAACTATCATATTATGTGATTTTGACATTTACTACCAGAAAAATCCACCATTAACATGGATTAGTTACATTGAAACTTACAACTTTACTCAATTAATTAACAGCAAATTAGATCAGTCAGTATTCTGGGGCTTTGTGTAACCCCAACTTGAGTAACAGGTAAAAGTTCCTCAACCATTGATCATGTCTATACTGTGGGACCCCGCTATAACCCGAATTCGGATATAACCCGGTCGTGGCATGGCTCCCAAAATTTCGGGTAATTTATTACAGGTATTTTTCTCAAAGACAAAAAAAAAAAATTAAAGAAATTTAAGTATGAAAAAAAAATTAAGAGTTTAATTATCATTCTCATATTCGTCTAAACCGTGCGAAAAAGAACGTGTAGAAAAAGTATTATCAAATTTCTTCTAGTTTTGTGCCCAAATAAATGTTGGAAATACGAACCAATTGCTGGGCTTACTGAGAACTTTGATCTTTGTTTATTGTTGAAAAATTACAGCTCATAAGTGTCAATATTATAATTACTGATTCCTGAGTAATGAAGCCATCGTGTCTACTTTGTGTTTGTCTTGAATGCATTCCGAATACAATCGTTGCTCAAATAATCTCCGATATATGTTCTCTTAATATCATACACAACTAAGCAACAGCAAATGCGGCGGTTGATAAAAGATTCTCACCAGAATGAATAAATCAATTTAGGTACATTGTTTATCATCAAAGTGAACTGCCGAGCTAAACAGTGACATAATTTAGTGGTTAAAATACAGCCAGTTCTGCCTGCTGTATTAGAGTACATCAAAAGAACATGACGGAATAACTGGGCGGCAAGTTCAAAGGACTTTGACTAGCAGCTTGGGTGGAAAAATGTGCTGAAATTTACAATGACTGAATTCAGAGACAGAAAGATCCTGAGATGTACATGTAGTTATTATAAGAATACACTTGAGCTTCCATTATTTAATCTATGGACATGTACTATTTCATCATTCATTACGTACACCCGTTACGTAATTTTTGTTTTTTTTTTCTTTTCATTGAATTCAGTCACATAATGATCTGTGACAAAATATTGAATATTTTACATCCGTGTGTGGATATTTTCGATGGAAATATTTGTATTATGGATTCAATGTATGTTACAAGATTCGATGGTGAGTACACGGTGTTGATACTGTTTTCATGCAATAGATTATACATGTATACATAAATTAGACACGTGTATGTACCAATGCATGGTTCTCTGAATAAAGTAATATATTATATCTGCAATTTCTGTTACCACAGCAAATGTTTTTCTCATTTAATATATATTGATCAAAAATGGTAATTGTGCCATGCATTTTCGCACCCGTCTTTATGTAACCCCCCCCCAATTAAATCCAAAAATGTGTTGGTATTGTACATGGTTGCTTATAACACGGTTCGGTTCATAGCCCGGTCGGATTCTATGGCTCCCAACTACCGTGTTATAGCGGGGTCCCACTGTACTAATAAACCTGAAAAGTTAACAGAAGAGAAATTAATGTGCCAGTGTATGCACCGAGTGACCACTACCCAGTCCGTGTAACAAGACATGTTCGAAATCATCTTTTAAAAAATGGGCAACACATTGAAATATAATTCAGGGACTTGAAATAGTTTGATGAGGAAAAGTTCTTAAATGATTTAGTTTGCAAACCCTTCCAATCAGTCTGCAATATAGCTGATGCAAACACTGCCTTAGACAAATGGTATTTGATGTTCAATGCAGCCTTAGACAAGCATGTCCCAATTAAAACAAAAAGGGTTAAACACCAACTTACACCCAAGTGGATTACCCCTAAAATCAATGAGGCTAGGCACCTAAGAGATAATTACCACAAGAAAAAAGACATGACAAACTTAAGAAAGTGGCTAAATAAAGCTGAGCACCTGATAGACAAAAAAAACAAAAGATAACTACTATAAACATTCTGTTTATGAAAGCAAGACATTGTGGATGCATCTAATAGAGCTGAATCCACCCAAGAACAGTTGTTTTTTACCTCGACTTAAGAAAAAATACGATATAGCAACATCTGTACAAGATATTGTGGTAATGTTCAACAATTTCTTTATAAGAATCTCCAGTAACAGTACATGTATTCAGAAACAAACTAACATGCCAATTGAAGTTGATGTTCTTCTATTAAGTGCTAAATTTCTGATGATTATTATTTTTCAGTAGTAAATGTAAGTGAAGCTGATGTTTTTGAAATGCTCAGCTGAATAGTAATAAATCCTCAGGTTTGGATGATATTGGTCCAATAATTCTTAAATTGTTGCACCAGTAATTTAAAAAAGTCATTAATGCATATCATAAAATTAAGTATAATGAGTGGTAATTTTCCAGAAACATTGTAATGTACATAACTTACACCAATCTTTAAGAGATGAGAAAAGAAGAGGATCAAGGGAATTACTGACCAATATCAATTATACCACAGTAGTCAAATTATTTGAAAAGCAAGTAGCCATCCAGGTCTGTATTTTTTTTTTACAACATATTCTCTTTCATAAAGTGCAGTCTAGAGTTAGAAAGTACCAATCATGCCAAACAGAACTTAGCAATTTAATTGATGAAGGAAACGGATGATGGACATATAACTGAGATTATTTTCCTTGACTTCATTGATCATAAAATTCTGCTGTTTCAGGTTTGACAATCATTCTTTAAACTGGTTTAGATCACACCTAAACCAATGGTCTCAACAAATAAGCATTGGCACTATTAGCTCTCAAACTCACGATTCATTTGAATTTTAGGGGTATCTCCTTTTTCTTATCAATATCAATGATCTACCATTAAATAATGAATCCGCAAATACAGATTTGCTTGCAGATGATGCAGCCTTGTATACATCTACCGGTAGTTATGATAATGAAGTTATCCAAAATAGATTAAACTGAACTAAACAAAATAGGATGGTAATTAGCATATGATTTTGGGGGACATCACAAAAACTGCATAAGTTGGGGAACCCAGAACTATCTCTTGCAATAAACAATATTCTGTTAGAAAATGTCAAACATAAAAAGCTTGTAGGTGTGTCTGTAAACAATAATTTATTATGGGATGACCTTATTAATAAGCTTTGTAAAACACTGGCATAACCTCTCAGCAGAATCAAGAAATATTTACCTTTAGAAACTTGCAATCTATACTACAAGTCATATATTCTTCCAACAATGGATTATTGTTTAAATGTATAGGAAAACTGCTAAATCTGAGCTTGACAGGATTTATAAACTTTAGAAATGGGAGCATCATGCATAATTTTAGATTCAGCTATTGATCATCCTTGAAAAGCATTGTTTACAGAACTGAAATGGTTCACAATATATGTAAGGGCAGATTTTCACATGGCAGTTCTTGTAAATAAATGTCTACATGGAACTCGGTACCAGAATCTCTTCAGGACTTATTCAGGCCATTTTCAACACAATACCAGTTGAGATCAATATCACATGGAATACTTTCTAGCAACAAAACCAAGAACAGCAATTTAAAACGAGCTTCCAATACTCTGGTACAGTTCTGTGGAACAAACTTCCATGTAAAATCTGCTGAAATTATTACACTATTTAAGATGAGATATCATGAGCATGTATTTCAAATATATAATGGAATTTAGTATTTTAATGATAAACATTTTAAAATAAACAGTAATTATTGCTATCTTCATATAATGTTCATTGTTGTACTGTACATAAGAGGGTCTCAAGGTAGAATAGTCTTGGGCTAATGAGTCACCCTCAAGTGTTATTATTATTAATATCATCATCATCAAATTTTATTGCTGCACTATGTATTGTGCTCCTCTGTGAACAAACTTTAGTGAATGTATGAAAAGTAAACTAGTTACTGGTTTTAATGATAGTCTTCGTTTTCTATTAGGTATTCCTAGATGGAACCATGCCTCTAGCATGTTTGTAAATTATGATGTATTTAGTTTTGATGAAGTAATGAGAAAGTATGTAGTCTCAGTGATGATGAGACTATTTAATAGTTAGAATTATGTATTGAAATCTCTTTGGAATTATGACAATCATTGAAATTCTCATATTGTTAGCAGATGGAACAAATTACTCTTTAAATGCACCGCTTAATGTCATTCTTAACAATGCAGGGCCCAGTTGATTGTTGTAGATGTATACTTATACATGATATATGTTCTTTTATGTTTGCAATCTTTTTACTTTGTCTGTATTTTAATTTAGATGTATGGACTATGTACTTTGAAATAAAGAATTCTTATCTTATTAATATTATTATTAGTTATATTATTATTATAAAGGATGCAGCTGTTCTTTGCATTTCACTTAAAGTTCTTCAGCTCTCTATTAATGTGTTCTTACTTTCCCAAAGGTAACCTGTGAATCTTCTCTTGTAAAGTCCATGTACATAATAATTACTCAGTAAGGAAAGGTTGAAACAGTATGGAGACTTTCTGATATGTTCAAGGAAAACGGAGTCTTGATGCTCATATTCATTGATCTTTACAGCCGAAAATGTGCTTCAAATTAGGCAGAGATCATCAGTCAACAGAAATCTTGAATTGAAAATCTGTTTTGAAACATTAATCGAAGTTGTCCCACATTTCTGCTTCCTGGCATCCTTGACTTTCCCAACTTGGGCATAGTTGATAAGTTTTCTCATGCAACTCTTCCATGGTTCTCAGTGATGAGGATTTTTTTAGGTCTCGTTGAGGAAAACAGGTGGGACATCCTTGAAATGAATGTGCATAAAATTAATAAAAATTTGTGTGCTTTGTGAATCGGAACCATCCATAGGATAAGAACTTTGACTAGCTTGTTTTCATGCATGAACTTCCTTCCTTACACTAATCCAGTCTCTTTGGCATTGGTAGAAGCTTTTTTCAAGGCATCAGTACTTCTATGATTCAGAAACGACTGTTTAAATTTTCCACAAAAATGTCATAAAATATCCACATTGGATCAAAAATATTTCTTAAATATCAGATGGTGAATGGAGGAGCACAGTGTATTGATATGCATCAGTATTAAAAATGTTTTTCTTCTTGTGTTATTTTAGTCCATTATTCATCACACGATACTTGATAGACAATAAATGATGACCAGTTTGACTGTGGAGGAAGAACCTGGCAACAACCACCAAACCATAGGAAGCTATTTGTGAGCTTTCTCACATACCCACATTAGCCAAGCCAGAGACTCAAATACACCAGACAGGTGTGATGGCAGTGATTGGTAATGACAAGTGCTTTAGATCTCTATGCCACCCAGAGACCCTTTCTTCTGAAAATTAATTTTAAAGAATATGTTGTATCCCAAGAAATTCTGAACATTGTCTGTTGCAAATTTATGACAGTCCCCATTATAATTCACCTTGCCTTGCTGCAGGTGTTATTGATTGGGTCTTAACCCATTAAGCAATATCTGAAAGAATATGAGAATGAATGAATGAAAATACATCATTTTAGTATTTTCAATATTGATGATAGTGACGATCTTATTTTTAGTGTTTCATTTTAATATCTTACATTCCTTTTTAGCTCAGTTGTTGAATCTGTACATATAAAAATACAAACTTTCATAAAGGAAGTTTTTTTTTTGCAATTTCAAACAAAGTTTGTTGGTTTCCTGGCTGTTGTTTATATGTAGAGTAGGTTTGTTGGTTTCCTGGCAGTTGTTATATGTAGAGTAGGTTTGTTGGTTTCCTGCATTTGTTTATAATAGGTTTGTTGGTTTCCTGGCTGTTGTTTATATGTAGAGTAGGTTTGTTGGTTTCCTGGCATTTGTTTATATGTAGATTAGGTTTGTTGGTTTCCTGGCTGTTGTTTTTATGTAGAGTAGGTTTGTTGGTTTCCTGGCATTTGTTTATAATAGGTTTGTTGGTTTCCTGGCAGTTGTTATATGTAGAGTAGGTTTGTTGGTTTCCTGCATTTGTTTATAATAGGTTTGTTGGTTTCCTGGCTGTTGTTTATATGTAGAGTAGGTTTGTTGGTTTCCTGGCATTTGTTTATATGTAGATTAGATTTGTTGGTTTCCTGGCTGTTGTTTTTATGTAGAGTAGGTTTGTTGGTTTCCTGGCATTTGTTTAATAGGTTTGTTGGTTTCCTGGCTGTTGTTTATATGTAGAGTAGGTTTGTTGGTTTCCTGGCATTTGTTTAGATGTAGAGTAGGTTTGTTGGTTTCCTGGCATTTGTTTATATGTAGAGTAGGTTTGTTGGTTTCCTGGCTGTTGTTAATTAAAGGTTTGTAGGTTTCCAGGCAATTTTTTATATGTAGATTAGGATTGTTGGTTTCCTGGCTGTTGTTAATAAAAGGCTTGTTGGTTTCCAGGCAATTGTTTATATGTAGAGTAGGTTTGTTGGTTTCCTGGCTGTTGTTTATTATAGGTTTGTTGGTTTTATTGCAGTTTCCTGCATTTTCATATTAAAGTCTACTTTAGAATTTAAGCATTTTATGATATTTTCTCTCAGACATGTACCCTATTACTGTTATGTTGACTTTAGCAAAGGTATAAGTCGCTGCATAGTTACATGTACACATACACTTGTCTGACCATTCCAAGGAAGCTAATATAGGCAAATAATTAGACTGTGTATCACCAGAGGCCCAATGTAATGCTTTATCTACTCACAACCCACATCAAAATTGTCATGGCCCATGGGCAAAATTACCTCAGGGTGTGGAAGGTAACAAGATTACCTGATTTTGTTAATGGAAAATTATACAGGTTTGTTTTTGTTCAAAATTGAAATATGTTGTTGCTGCAAAATTATTTTTCCCAGAAGTATTACTTAATCCAAGTAAATCCTGGAAACTTAAGATTATATTAGAAGCACCTCAATTTAAAACAAAAAGGAACAATTAATTTACAGAGAGAAAAGCAAGGTTTCAAGAGTTTAAATAATATTTTCTTTCAAAACCAAGGTAATTATTTTTATTACTGGTACTTTTATTTTCTTCCCCTAAAAAATATTGGTACTTTTTCCTCCCTTTCCCAGAAAAGATGGTTAAAACTAGCTGGTTATTACAAGTGTTCAGGAATGAATTGTCACTGTGTCTTGGTCTGCCTGGTCTACCATTATTACAGATTCACAAAACTAAAATGATCTGTCAACATTTGCCATATAGTGTGCAGCAAATACAAAGAACCTTTCCATAGATCTTTTCCTCTTTCAGAAGTTCATAAACACTGTAGAGCAGATCCAGAATAACTTCTGATTGCCTAGTTGGCCCTAGATGAAAATAATGCAAATTTAATGTCTTGAAAATCTTGTTGTTTTTCCCTCAAAACAGAAAGTCACATCAGAATGGGAGTTTGACCAGAAGAATTTTTATGGTGCCTAGCTGGTCCTGATTAAAAATTGTGGCTATCTATCATGAAATCTAACTGTCACAATGAGCATATTGACAGTCTTGTCACCAATTCTCTTGAATGGTGATCAGTTGGGCATATCGACTTGTTTTTTCCCAATCTTCTAAATGTATCTAGTTTTGGCACTCAAGAGTTTGGCATTCAGCAGTTAAAAGAAAGAAATGGTCATCATATATTTAAACCCTGGATTTTTTTTTTAGCCAGTAGAATATCATTCCCTTGAAGGGACTCTTGTTATAAATCCTCAAGGGCTATTATTGTTGGGATCCTGTTCTAGATGAGACAACAGTTCCAGTATTGATCTACTCGCCTGGCAGTCAAAATATGTAAACAGAGGTCTCAATTTTTTGTTTGTTCTTTTTCAATTTAAAAATATAATTAAAAATTGGGCTAGTAATATGAACGTTTACAGTCTTAACAAAAGGTTTATATTGTTATGGTTATTTGAGCATAGAGTATGTGTGTGTGTGTGATTTGGATTTTTAACATAGTTTTAAAATAAAATCAGTCATATTGCTACAATGTATTCAGTGTGACAGTTTATAGTCGTTGTTGTTGTTGTAGGGTTTAACACCATTTTTCAGCACACGATAGGCTATACATGGCGGCCAGTATTATTGGTTGAGGAAGAACCCGAGAAAACCCCTGGAAAGAACCACCAACCCACGAGAAGCTACTGGCAAGCTTTATCACATACCCACATTGGCCGAATCTTAGACTCGAATCCACGTAGACCGAGGTGAGATGAGATGGCAGTGATCCGTAACTCAGCACTTTAGACCACTCTGTGCCTCTAATTTATAGTCTTGTCATGCCGCAAACATGTAGCATGATGTCCCACCCAGTCATATTATCCTGACATCAGGCTGACCAGTACTAACACTAACCTCTTAATGCTGAGCACCAAGCGAGGCAGCTGTTATTAACATATTAATGAGTCTTTGGTATGACTTGGCCAGGGATCAAACCTATGACCTCCTGCCTCGAAGCAGACAATCTAATGACTAGGCCACTGGAGCAGTTTGAGTATAGAAATTGGTGTCCTATGCCTAATTAGACATTTTCAAAAGCAGGAAACAATTACTAATAAAATACACATCTTATGCACAGTGGTACTTGAAAATTCATTACAAATGCACTTCCTGAAGCTATAGATGGACCATATCATATGGTAAACGGTCTTTCCATACAAATTAAAAAGAAGACAGACTGCTGGCAATGATCATGTTCCAAAAGATAGCCGTAAGAACTGTGTTGCACTGCATTGCCTGCTGTGTGCTTTAAATATTTGAAATACAAACCTAGCTGTTGATGTAAGCACGCATCATGTAACAGTTTGTTTCATCCAACCAAGAATTCGATTGTAAAATATAAATCTATTTTAATATTAAATTTAGCATCATGAGCTACATATGAAAATCTGCTGTGCTTCTTTAAAACTGATGCCGGCAACAAGATTTCTTCTATTATAATGAATATTCATAAACCTGTTTACTCAGTTATTGCAACCCCCAATTTTTCAGGGCCCCGAGTGATCTAAAGCGTTTGACGTTACGGATCACTTCCATCTCACCTCTGTCTGCGTGGGATTGAGTCTCAGATTTGGCCAATGTGGGTATGTGAGAAAGCTTGCCAGTAGCTTTTCGTGGGTTGATGGTTCTTTCCGGGGATTTTACCGGATTCTCCTCTACCATTAATACTTGCCAGCATGTATAGCCATCGTGTGCTGAAAAATGGCATTAAACCCAACAACAGCAACCCCCAATTAAACATTTTCCCAACATGACCTTTCATGCTGTTTAAAAGAGTCAATCAAAGTTGTTTCTTTTCCAAAGCACAGTCAATTATTGTTTGATGTGCAAGAGTTTCATGTGCAATTTTTATGCCTATTCATGAGGAATGTGCAAATCATGTTGCTGTCATCAACAGGTGAAAAGGGACAGGATTTTCATGCATGGCTTGTGATGAAGATTCTGATTTTGACACTCATTTAGGCAGCATGTTGAGTCTATATGTACCCACTTCCTTGCACATAGAATATATTAATCTACATGCATTGATGGTTTCATTTATTTAAATTTCAAAAGAAAATGCTAGCCAATGACTTGGTTCTTGTCTGTTTTATTACTTACACAATGTAGGTATTGTGATGAACTCCGTCTGTGTGTATGCATGATAGCAATTTACCTGTTTGCATTGCTTCCCATCTATCTATCATTTGTAATTGCAGTATGAATTTTGAGCATCTCTGCAGGGTACCTGATAGGTCAAATGTCAGATATACTAAATATGCAATTACAGTAATATTATTTAATGTTCTTGACCAAACTTGCATTTATTTGTGACAGGTAGATACAATTTTGGTTATGATTGCCTTTGATGGGAATCAAAATCTGCCATGGTGAACCATGGAAGTAGCACAGATTTGGTTTTATTTTTAGTTCTACTGATGATAGACAAGAAGAACTTGAATGACCTTTTGTGTGTCATCTGTCTGTCAGCACATTTGTTATTACTCCTCCTCCTAAAGTACTTGATTGAATGCAATGAAATTTACACATACACACTCACATGCACATTAATCCTATAATCTAGTTGGTAAAAAATGACAATAGTGCCCATTGGACTTTGAACATGACCACTGTGGCAGCCATCTTGAAAATCTGGTTATCATTACTTTTTATGCATGGAAGGTCATATCTACATCAGGTTTTCACAAGAAAACTTTAAGTCTCTGAGTCTTAATGTAAATGGTGTTGAGCTGACATCCAATATAGCCACTACAGCAGTCATGTTGCAAGTAAATTGTTATTGCTTTTTCTAAATGGAGAACTATATTGAGTGTTCAAGTTTTCACCAGAAGACTTTTTATGTTGTTTATTTAGTTGGTCCTTAATGAATATGACAGTGATCTTCCATCCAATATGACCACATTGTCAGCAATCACAATGGCTTTTCTTGAAAGTTTTGCTATCACTTCTCCTGAATGGACACTGGGTTTCACCAAAAGACTTTTTATGTCTAGTTGGCATGGATCTTGCATGCAATATGGCTACCTTGGTGGCCATCATAAAAACTTTGTTACCCAAGAATGTCAGAAGTCATTTCAACACCCAGCTGATAAAATTGAATATAGCTTTTATTTTGACTTAGTTTCAGTTCTTTTTTAGTCACTAGATGCACAAGTTCCTTTAAATGTGTCTTGCTATGTCGAAAATTAAAATTTCCAAAAATTCCACACATATGAAATGTAAAGTCATGTTAATACATATATTAATTATTCTTTCTTTTGTACTGTAACAGCACATCACAATGAACACTTCAGACAGCCAGGGTTCAGGTGAGCCCGATTCCCAGCCCCCATCCAAGAAAATAAAGATGGACAACACATCACTAGACTCCATAGCCAAACTTGTCCCTGTCCCTGTCACAGTCACAGCTACAGCTGTGACCTCAGCTGTCACCATGACACCTGTCTCCATAGCAACTACTACAGCATCTGGGGCAGCCAACATCCAGGGTGGGATTAATCTCACAATCTCAAATGGTATTTTGTTTTGTAGTATCATCTTACCAGGATTATATTCATTGTTGTCTTTAATAATACTTGGCTTGGAAATGTATATCTTCACTTTTGTAAAGTATTTATATCTCAGTTCATTTAAATTAAAGAATTTAATATTGGAAATTCTTCAGAAAATAATATTTCTTTGTTTTGTTTGATTGAAAAGTGCATGTCACAGACAGAAGGTTATTTTTCTCTTATGCTCTATGTATAAGAACAATTTCTTGGAACATATATGAGTTGCAGTGCTGGGGTTTTCCTGGGTTCTTCCTCCACCTTTTCTACTCTCCATCATATATAGCCTATCTTGTGCTTTTTAAAAAAATGGCATTAAACCCTACAACAACAATTATCATTTTATTTTTAAAATTGTTTGTGTGCACTATTCATCAAAATCATAAAATTAATTTTTCTCTACTTAATTTATTTTCCACAAAAGATTACTGTATCATGTTCACTTTAATCCATTCTATAAATTAAATCATCGCCATCATAAAATAATCACAGGTGTTTGTTTCTTTTGTGCACCATCAATAAACAGTAATTTTACTACTGATTGACAGCTTACATCGAGCTGTAAAACAGGGCTGACTCTTTGGCCACCTTGTATAAATTAGACTTGGAAACAGCTGCTCATACTAAAAATAAAATATTTGGATGGCTTATCAAATAGAAATCAAAAGAGTTGGGTTGTGCAAGAAGCCTGTGATGATAAGTCAATCAAAAGAAGCCATATTTGGCTATTCTTTGTGACCCATAAATCAAAACTGTACATGTCTTTACCAAGTTTTAAATACTGATTGATCACTGGCTCTAATGAAAAGGATATATCTAGTATCTCTTTGCAAAGATGAACTTTTTTCATCAGAGATTGTATTAATGCACAGACAAATAGATGATAATATTATGTACCTGTCGCATTAGAACAAAAGTCATGTTCCATTTCTGCTCTGATAATGTGGCTATTTTATTCCCACCAATGACTTGTTTTGACCCTCAGACCTCTACCTGAATGATAAAATTGCCATGGTTTTGAATTTTGACATGTTCAAGTTACACTGACTAGAATATGGAATACAATCCAATAAGAAATTTTTGCACCTTGATTCGCATTATATTCCTTTATCTAAGCAATGCCTGCCTCATGAAGCAAAATTTTACTTTTGCATAGACTGAGCTGTCACTGTAGATACATGCCAGTTACCACTGAAGGCAGGGAGAAACCATTGTTTGGTTAGGAAACGTGTTTGCTGACCACTGAAGGCAGGTAGAAACCATTGTTTGGTTAGGATGTGTTTGCTGACCACTGAAAGCAGGTGATCATTACATACAGGATAGACAAAATTTGGTGGGGGTGGGGTGAGGGAAATCAGAATGGCTGTTGTGAGCAGATGACAGCAAAATAAAGATGACCATTTGGACAGGTTTGACTGTAAAAAAAATTTAAGTTTTATACCATGTGTACGTGAGAAGAAAACACATAATGCATATTAAATATTTGGTCTACAGTCAGTTTACTGCTTGCTAGGTTGTATGGAGAGTAGAAGGTCTAAAACATACATTTTCAACTGAAATAATATAAAAGAAAAAGTAGTGGTAGCTGGTATGCCATCATAGTTACTTTACTAGTGTATAGAATTCTTTTACAACAGAAGTAGTTCAGAAATAATCATCCTCCTTCCATAAGAAGACTTTAGTATCAGGTTTTGAAAAATAAACAAATAACTTTAAGAAATAGGTGACAGGATAGGAAGTTGTAAATAATTTCAGGTTGCAAGAACCACTACATTTACTATCAGCTTTAATTGGTTACTATCAGTGTTAATTGGTTACTTTCAGCTTTAATTGGTTACTAAAATCAGTGTTAATTGGTTACTTTCAGCTTTAATTGGTTACTAAAATCAGTGTTAATTGGTTATTGTCAGTGCTAATTGGTTACTATCAGTGTTAATTGGTTCTGGTTGGGCAGTTATTGTAAAAAATATGCAGTAAAGTGTAATCAGTAGATGTATAGTTGATGAACATGTTAGTATTGAGTGATTCAGTGTACAGAAGACATGTCAGTTGGTTATATTATCAAATAAATCCAGGAAAATTACACCATCACTTGTACTGAACCAATCAGATAATTGTGTATTAGCATTTCACTGTTCATTAAGAAAGGTGATCTTCTAGGTGCTTCATCCATTTGCATATTTGAATTTGAGAATAAATACCAGTTTTCTATATTGCCAGATTTTATTTTAAGATCAGGCTGCATTGTAATTAGCAGTCATAATATAGATTATTCCATGAGACCTATCTGTAATTGATTTTGAAAAATTCTGTGACTAAAGCACTGAAGAATTATTTAAGACAAAATGAACAGAAAACACCATAGTTATGTATCAGTTTCATTCAAAAGACTTGACAGGTTATATTTCCAGAAAGTTTGTGTCCACCATTTTAAAGAAAGGGACAAATGATATCCATGGAGAATTACCCTTTTTATTCTTAAGAAAAATATAAATCAAAGATCCTGATTTGTTATCTTTTCACATAAGTAGATTAGACCAGGCCTGATTCATTGTCATCTAGAAATTTTTTCATTCTGTTAGACTAATATGTGAGACCAAGTGAGGCTATTCATTGGTGCTGTTTCTGGTGTGTGTTGTCAGTTGTATGTCCACATTCGTTATTTAAACTTACCAAAAATCACTGGAACAGTTTTAACCAAATTTGGCAGCAAGCATCTTGTCATGAACACCTTTCAGATCTTTACCAATTTTGCCAGTCTGCCATCAGTAATGACCACCATTGCTAAAAAAATCAGAAAATCCTTCACATGACTTCGCAAACATCACCTGTAAAGAATTTAATAAATCTGGACAAAAAAGCATCATTATAAGTTTATTCCAATGATGCTGAACCTCCATCAAATATAGCCATTACTTAAATAGAAAACCTTAATCAACTTTTTAAATAAATGCTTAATCAAATTTGATCAAAGTTTTACTGAAGCCTTCCTGTCTTAAAGGACTGTCAGATTGGTATAAATTATGTTGATCTGCCATTACAAAAATAGAACAACCTTCACTGACATCTTCTCAAAACTTGAACAAAATTTAACTAAGTTGAAAAGAAAGTGTCATGACATTAAAGCATATCAGGATTTGTTTTTAAATGATGCCAATTAGCCATCATATATAGCTGCCATTACTAAAAATAGGAAAATTTTTACATTACTTTTATTTTAACAACAGACTTTTATCAAAGTTAACAAAAAAGCATCAATTACTAAAAAATATTTAAAATAAACTTTCAATGACTTATTCTCAAAAACACTTGAGAGCATGGGACCAAATTTTACAGAATGCATCTTCACATGAAGGCCTTGAAATGTTACTGATCCACCCTCAAATGTTTACACCATTCGTAAAAATAGATGAACCTTTCAGTGGCTCATCCTGAACAGAATTCTGACAAATCATCATGATAGGAAGGCTTTTCAGGTATATAAAAATGATGATGATCTGCCATCAGATGTTGCCAATGTTACTAAAAGAAACTCCTGTAAAGACAAGAGCTGGGGTATAAATAGAGGATTAAGTCATTTGTCATTTTCTTCCCAGCTAGGGTAGTGAATATGCACCTGATTGGTCAGTTATGTGTCTGATTGATCTTATAGCAAGGCATGGCATGTACATGTTACAGACATAGTTTAAAAATCCTGCCTATGAGAAATTTGTATGAATCCTTATTAAATATGGCCTTCATTGCCAAAAACTAGAAACCATGTTTAAGCATTTTCTCAGAGGTCGTTGAATAGAATAACAGAAGTGGCCAAACATTTACAGAATGCATCCCCCTGGCATAAGACATTTCAAGTTTGCAAAAAAGATGCTGATGTGCTATTCATTAAAAAAAAAGTACCATACTGATTCAAATTTCTTAGCCAACTGCCCAGGTATTTGGCTTTCAAGTAGATGTCAACAAGGTAAGTGGTCTCACACCCATTTAGGCCACTTTTACTCTAATATGGGTTCATGTATAATCAACAGAAAAAGTATGTCTTTTTTTGCCATATAGGTGTAATAAATCTGAAGACAGCAGCAGCAGGGCCTCAACCTGGGAGCATGACTTCCACCACTTCACCTGCATTGGCAGTACGCCCTACCAACATCAACAACATGCCTTCCTCTCTCACAGTGGTGAAGGGTAAATTTTCAACATGCATGAGTGATTTATTTCTTTTTAATTTGTTGCACCAGATTGCTTTGAAAATATCTAGTCCCAGCCAAGCAAAGATGTAGAAACATTATTCTTCAATTTGTCGTTGCAGGCAATTAGAATGGTTTCACAATGTGCTTTTGTCATTGTGAAGTACAGTATCCCTCACTATAAAATGCTTTACTGTAATGCAGTTCTTTTTTAAAGGCAGGCATATTCAAGCATCCATTAACATTATGCTATAGGGGGTTTCACGGTTACTAGCTCACCAGAGGGCGTATCGGTGCAGCTAACTTCCGGATAGTTCAATAATTAAAGATTGCAGACATGGATCAAGAAAATGTGACAAACCGCTCAAATTTTGCAAGCAGGATCGATATCTTACTGTATTAAAAAAATATATATATCAATATTTGATAAATTGTTGTTACATCTTTAATTTTATTCACTAACTTGCGCTGCAGCCAGCTTTTAAATAAATGTTCTCTGCCCATTTCAGATCTTCATTATCTTTCCATTACTACATTATTTACTAGTTTGTATTATTTGGTTGTGCAAAGTGTATCGCTGCGTAAAAAGTTTCTTGCAATTTATCTTGCTTGACGAATATTGAGAATATGCTTATTTTTCTTTACAGCTTTAATCATAGCAGTAAGTTGATGTTGAACGACAACACAAAAAATTCTAACTTTTTAAGGTTCTTTTGTTATTGATTTAGACTGTTGCATTTGTATTAATGTTAATTATATGTTTCATTAAATAACTTTAGTTGCTTTCAAAATGCACAAATGTCATCCGTGCTTGAACAGACAGGCGCATTAAGAGTCTCCTTCACGATTATTCTAATTTTATTTCCTTGAACGGATGAAAATTTTAGAGTATATCTATGTTAGACACTATGCATGTATTATGACATGTGGTTCTCACCTATCTGCCTGTCCATCTGTATGTGTGTCTGTCACATTTCATCTAGTGCTTTGGGTATGTATACCATCGAATGAATGTGTTCACATACGTATATTACATAAACATACGTCAGGTTAAAAATGAGTATAATATGATGCTAAGATAGAACGAGTGACTTATAGATAAAGACAACAAAGATGAATATGTGTGAGTATCCATTTATTATTGACTTGTAAAACTTTTTCTTACAAGCAGTCTCTTTTTTAAAAAAAATCATACATCCGGTCACGTTGATTAATATTGATTTAAAAGACGAACCAAAGTAATTGGATGAAATCTATGAAATAATTGTATTTTTAAAACTTACATCTTTAATGCAAGGAAAGTTAAACAGAAATAATCTAATTTTTAGAAGGCTGTTCTAAATGAATTTGCAGGTGGCAATCAGAAATCTTGTCAATTTTGAAAGTTATTGCATGTACCGTCCATTACTTGATGTTTCAAAATTCTAAACGAAAATGAAACCAATTAAAATGTCATTGATCTGAATATTGTACGATTTTTACACCCAAACTATGAATAAATATTTTATCAGCATTAATTGCACTCCTTTATGATAGCTAATGTAAATATTGCTTGGTCAAATTCATCTGAGTACATTAATATACTGTTCCATTTTTAAAATTTAAAAAAATCTTTTCTGATTTAAAATATTTAGCATTATATATCTGCTGCTTGTGTTATAACTTTCTTAACTCGTATTATAAATGAACTATCAGCCCAGCGAAAGTAACTGAGAAAAAAAAAGATATATCAACATATCAAAAATGCAAATTGTTGAGATTGTTTTCTTTAAAGTTATGCAGCCAAAAATGTTCAATAAATTTTTAAAATTGGAGAGCAAGGTGAAATGTTCCTATAACTGTATCTTAAATTATGGATAATTATCTGGTATAATATAAATATGTTCAGTGTATTTAATTTAATTAATTTACATCCTTAAAGTATGCAAAGTATATATTTAATTATCTGATATAATGTAAATATGGACACCGAATCTAATTATCTGATTATTCTCCTAGTATGAACAAAATTAGTTTGACATATATAATTAATTCATTGGATATCCTTTGTTGACTTTATGCTTTGCTAATCAAGCGTAGAACAGTAAACTATCCAGAACAGAAATTTTTTCGTGGGCATGCGCATTGGCGCTAAGGGGAGTAATTTTAGGCACTATGATCAGTAACTCCGTTGCAACCGTGAAACCCCCTATAGTATTACTGTGTATAATATCCCCAGTATAAGGCAGCCTCGCTTACTGTTTAAAATTAATTGGACATAGATGATTTTCTAGTTGGGTCTACAAAAATGGAAGTAGTGGATCCTTGAAGCCAGCTCAGAAAATCACTAGTGAATTTGGAGGACCAGAAACTTTTAAAAAGTTGCTGGTTCTTCAGATCAAACAGGAATTAAGGAAAATTCTAACACTGGTCATGTATACCATGCTGCACTGTTATTGGCCCTTAAGTAGTGTTATTGTGGTATAACCACTGATCATTTTGGAAATTGGGGTGGTTGCTGTTTGCCCTGTTCTATTTGCGCTTCATTTTGCCAATAAATAATTAGCAAGCACCATTTTTTTGTATCCATTAACCCAACAGTATGTCTGTCTGTCTGTATTTTTTAAATTACAATAACTTGTCCACCATCTGCAGTTACCAAATTTTGTTGATGGCTATAACGTTAGATAAGGAAGAACCCTATCAGTTTAGGGGTCAAATACTCAAAGATCGAATTTACTCTGGCTGAAAGAAAAAAATTAGTTTCAGCACAATATACTCGAATTTTGTATTGTCTACTATTACCAAACATTGTGGAATGTTTGCATTTGGGGTTAAGGAAAAACCTTATTGTTTTTTAGTCAAATGGTGAAATTCACTTGGATCAAAAGAACAAATATGCTTTTGGCACAATATGGTTACCAGACTGGTTGTCTTACTTTTGGAGTCAAGGTCAAAGGTTAATATACTTTATGTGAAAAGGTAAAAAATGGTTTAAGGACAGTGAGATAAGTTGTACATCACAAACTTTGACCAAACTTTTCGAATGACTTGTAAAATAATGTTAGCATGAGGTGCATGACCGATTCTTTTGACTAGTCATATTTAAGCAGCACTAGCCTGTTGGACCTTTAAAATCTTTTATTTGTTTTTATAAATTGGAAGAATATTGGCTTTTAATCCTTAAAACATCTGGTAAGAATTTTAAAGTATGTTAATCCATACTGTTACATGCTTAGGCTCGAATAAACAGTAACATAGAAAGGGTGAAAATAACAAGCTTGTAAAAATTTAATAAACAATTTATTGAGCACAAATATTTTCCAGAAAAGAAAAATAAACTTACGGTTTTAAGAATCAATTCCAAAATTAATCCAAATATAATTCAAAATATAATCCACTAGTGAAATTGCAAAAGTTCTGGTAATAAAATGTTCTAATAATTCCCAGTTCCAATCTTGGTGAAGCATCTAAGATGGAAGACAATGTCACGTGATGAAATCAGTTCTGGTCTTATGAAATTCAATGAGCAAAATTATTTTCCAGATAAATAACAAAATAAATCCTCTTGATCCAAATGAATTGAAATAATTTCCAGTACAAGGTAATTTAAAATAACTCAAAATGACACACAACTTAGTATTCTAACAGCCCAACTTCTACTAAATAGTTCGCTTTAATACATCATTTATATACCTAGAATCTTTAGAACAAATTTACATTAAAAAAATCTCATACATACCGTATGACCCAGATGAGAATCAGTTATTTTTACTCTCAAGAACTAAAAATAGATAGATGTTTATAACAAAGCTCCATAATGTCCTTGGAATCAACCAATCATTTTAAAAGCTTGTTTACAGCTCTGAAGCCAGGTCAGAAATAAGGTCAACATCTGGTGTTTATTCGTAGAGTACAGGTCATCCCACTTTCTAAAATAAAAATCTTCCAATGAATGAATCTTAAACTTAAAATGTCAAATTTGAATCTGACAACAAACAATTAAAACAAAAATAAATGACTTAAATCAAATATACGTAACAATACACTTGATAGTGGGAGACTGGTTAAAATAATGCTGAAAATCGACAAATTTAGTACACAATACACTAATTACAAGTCGAGCTTGATCTTCATCAATAAAAAAAATTGTTCTCAACCATAGCGAAAACTTAGCCCCAGTAATATTGGCTTAAGTAGTCTGGTTGCTAGTGGAGGAAAGCAAGAATCAAACACATGGAAATCTGCCTCAATATGTACTGCACTGTAGGGCTTTAAATATCCCTGTATAAAAAAGAGCAGAAATTATTTCTAAAATAAGCATATTCAGACTTTCCAGGATTAATGGGAAAATACTTGGCCATGGGGTAAATATGGTGAAAAGAGGTCATTTGTTTTGTTTGGTATGTATGGCATACCCATAGGCAGCTAATCGTTCATGTGCCTTATTCAAAAGCATATCCAATTTTATAACTGACCCATCAATAGCAAATGAAGCAAACTGAGAGCATATTACATTCACCAGAAAGGTAAATGCTGGTAAATAAAACTCGCCACTCTCAAACATCAATACCATGATTTACACTGTTGTAGACACAACCAGTTATCACCATGTCAGAGATACCAGAACTAGTTGATTTCTCCTAACAAAGCCATTGCATGCTGACTGCTATTTTTCTAGAACAAAAACATGGCACTTGACACATACACTCCAAGGGCCAAGGCAAAGTAGAGCTTGATGAATCTGCCAAGTAATCAGAGATTCTTTTGACCTTTCCCACCCCATTTTACATACTTTGCAGGAATGTCAAAATATCTAAAATGGGGGTGGGGTAAGGTCAGGAAACTCAGACTATCTGCCAAATGAATTGTACTTTTGGGGCCACTGACACCATAAATTGACTCTATGGGTTGTTTCTTCTATATGTTTCACTGGACTAACTTGAATAGCAAATTTATTTTATTATTTTGTATTTTGTTTTTATTTCATGCTGAGAACTTTTAGTCTTTTCAGTTTTAGTAAATATGACCTACCAGTAAAAGGCATGTTAACATGATCTGAAAATTTTAAGATGTTAAGCTTAGTAAAATATTGATGTTTAAATTTAATCAATAAAATACTTGTCTCAATTTTGAGGTTGCATAATTTTGTTATTTTTTTCTGTCTTTTTATGGTACTGCACTTGAGTAAATATTCATATTTCAGACTTAGCTGTTAAGACTTGTCTTTTGAATATGCAGACATGGACAATTTATGGTCCTACTGGTCCAAGCCAATGAGATAACAGTCAAAATTTCACTCCATTGATTTGGGGTTTAAAATTAAAATTTCAAGTTCACTGACTGAAAGCAGAATGTTTTGGCATAAAACATTTCAGTATTCACAATTAAACTCTGGGTGGACAGATTATATGCTATAGTCATAGTGCACTAGTACACTACACAATCATTGTACACTTTTTCTGACCCTGAAATAACAACACATTACCTCTGCATTAGAATCATAGAGTATACAGCTTTATTCCTTTACTTCATGCAAGGCCTTTGGATGCCTCTACTCTGTTTTCATGGAAGTGCATTTGGGTGCCTCTACCCAGTTCACATGGAAGCAAGTTTTGACACCTTTACACCATTCTTATGGAAGCGTGTTTGAATCCCTGCTACAAACATCAGCCATTTTGAGCTGGGTTTTGTAGCATTACCTTCGGGGAAAACCCCCTAGTAGATATTACATTCATTGATGTCAATGACCATTACGTCAGATCATGTTGTTCCTGTTTAAACTCTAATTATAATCTGCTATTTAAACTAACTCTGTCAAGTTTTCCACTCTCCAAAATGGAGGCCACAGATTTTATTCAGTACTTGCTTAAGTTTGCACAGCTAGAATCACAACTATTAAAGCTTCAGTCTGAATATGCTTCTATGGTTTAACGCCATTTTTCAGCACAAGATAGGCTATACATGGCAGCCAGTATTAATGGTAGAGGAAGAACCCAGGAAACCCCTGGAAAGAATCACCAACCCACGAGAAGCTACCGGCAAGCTTTCTTACATACCCACATTACCCACATTGGTTGAGCTGAGACTCAAACCCACGCAGATAGGTGAGATGGCAGTGATCCGTAATGGTGAGCGCTTTAGACCGCTCTACCACTCGGGGTTTAATGTGATACTGCTTTATCATGAAACATATAATATAACTGTACTCCCAAGTAATGAAATGGACCATGAACATACCTGCATTATATCAAGAAACATGGGCAGAATAGTGAGGGAATGCTGTAGTTGATAAAAAAAATTCACTTAACCTCATGAAATCAAGTTTTCTTTACATGTGAAAATGCATCTTCGGTAGCAAAGTCTCGGATATGTTAACCCTGTCAATAACCTTGGCAGATCAAATAGATATTTCAGTATTTTGTCCTAGCAACATCTCTTGGACATGAATTGTCTCCCTTAGTATGTCGTATTGTACATAAACTGAAAAGTGTAGAGGAAATTGACTTGAAAACAATACTTTGTAATTTTAGCATCGTAGGTATGACTAAGTACCAGAAAGAAGCAATTATATGTGTATTTGAGGGAATGGATGTATTTGTTTAAACATGGACCAGCAGTGGAATTGCAACGAGAATTTTGACTGTTTTTTTTTTTTTCTTTAGTACACCATCATTCAATCCTTTTTGTTTGTGGGGATGCTCTGGATCAGATAAGAGCTTGAAATCTTGTTCTTTTGCAATGCAACTTTAACCATGAATATATACCCAGATAATATTTATATTTCATCTGTAAAGTTGATGAGCCTGTCTTTTGGATTTTACTTTATATAAGACTTAGAAATCTCAGTATTCTACAAGAAAGGCTTTGTACTGTATGGATAAAATTTAGTTCCTTGTAAAAGGAAACAAAGAAATTATATAAATATTTTGGTATTTGGTGAGATCGAATGGTAAATAGTTAAACTACATGGTCAAGGTCAAAGATATGATTTACTTTCATTTTCTCTTGCAGTTGCAAATAATCCCAACACCCATGTAATGACTGCTATACCACAAGGGATGACACAGCTTCGCTTTCCTGGATCTGTATCCCTTCAGCAAATTCGGCCCCCTTTAGGTGCATCTTATATCTCCCCTCAAACCCAGGGTGCTAATGTGACAAGTGGGGCTGTACCTATCAAACCAGGGATGGCAATACCTTTGCAAAATGTACATGTTCAGCAAAAGTTGTTTTCTGCAATGCCAGCTGGGCAAGTCACAAACACTGCAACTATCCAGGTGGCAGCACCAAGCAGTGGGTTAGGCCACCCCAGATCACAACAGATCATTACACAGGTAATCTATGAAAGATAAATATAGCCATTTGAGCTTACATTATTCTCCTGTGTTGAAAATATTCATGGTTGTCAATATTTAATGCTCACCATTTCATCTGTATTTACATTTTTGGATTTGGCTTGGAGAGTATTATATCTTAATAGAGGTCATTGTTGGGTCATTGTATTCAAGGTTTACTTTATAGCAGCAGCACAATTTTAAAAAATTGCTAAACTCTAAATAAAAGCCAGTTGTATTACCTAAGTAATAGCATTTACACAGCATTTCAGGTTACTTCGGAAAATGAAATTTTAGTGGCCACTTCAAAAATTTCTAATTTGTGTCGAAAGAACCAAAAGTTTAATTTGAAAAACATTTTTGTGAAGCCACTATTATTGTTTTTTTGGCTTACCTGAATCAACAGATATCAATTGTAAGATTACCACTTAATGCAGAATCAGATGGCAATCCAGAATCAGATGGCAATCCAGAATCAGATGGCAATCCAGCAGGCTAAATGGATAAATTCAAGTATCCCAGCTGTAAATCTTCAATCCATATAGGGTTAGAACCCACATAAATATAAACTGTCCTTATTTTGTCTTCTGTATATTCTGCAATTTATATGCTTGTAGACATGAAAATGATATCACAATTCATCATATCATACATTAGCATTCTGGTCTACCAGACTTGTGTATATGAATGCCCAGATTCATTATTCCAGTCTACCTGATTTGAGTTTTTGAATGCCCAGACCAAGCATTCTGGGCTGCATGGCTTCATATTGGTCACATACCATACTTCATAGTGCCATTCCAAAGTGAGTATAATAGAATCCATTATTAAGATTCTTTGAGGGGAAATAATACAATACCACCTGAGGTTCAGAATTAAATTATGAAGCATTATTGATGCCATCAAATTTCTGATCCCAAGTGTGGGATTTCCCTATCAGCTCCAACTGTTATGATGGATTATTTTTATTCTCATTTTTTTACAGAAACAAGCTTGGACAAAATTAATCGTAGAATTTTGGCATGTTTTTCATCTATGTAACAGACAGTAAATCTGGTTTATTAGTCCGATTCAAGAAATTGAAACTTGGGCAGAAATTATGCTAGTGAAAAATCTTACTTTGGAGCAGAAATAACCAAAAGATAATACCTGTGATTTGTGGAAAATTGTACATAACAAGGTTGCAAAACTGTGCTTGTTGGCTAGCTTGTTATCTAAATACCCCTTCAGACAGCAGATTGTGAAAGGTAGTTGTCAACACAAAACAATATTCATACTCCAGTAAGGAACAAATTAAGCACAGAATGAGACAACAGATTAATGCCTGAACTATGAAAGGTGACATGTTTTAAAGGTTTTAGGATTGGAACAGAAACAAAGAGCAATGGATATTAAAGTGGTAAATATTTAACTATATTCGTTCCACTTCACCCCCCTTTTGTGTGTGTGTGTGTGTGTTCTACTCCCACTTATTTCTGTGACAAAGGGCGAGCTCCTCCATTTAGATAACACCCTGGCACCATTCATGCTATTCCTCATGAACATAAGGTCATTTGAACATTGGGTTTTCACCAAAAGATTTTTTAAAATCTTGTTGGTCCCTAATCATGAAAAAAACGGTTTTGATCTTTTAACCAATATGGCCACCACAGTGGTCATCTTAAAAATCATGTTATTTGTTATTGCTTTGTCTCCTGATAGTATGGTAGTCCAGTAAAACCTGCCCTTAACAAACTCTGCTATGAGTGACCACCTCTCATCCACAACCACAATCATAATGCATGGATTGATTTTAATAAGAACATAAACTGCCAGGCATAAACACCTGCAGAACCTGGCCATCGACTATTTTAGGCAAAATATGTGTTTATGTACTGTTACAAACTGTTGTAAACAACAATGCTATAAATGACCCTATCACAAAAACAGTCAAAAAACACCCATATTTACTGGATCCAGTGTAACCATGCCTGAAAAGACTGCTTAAAAAATGAAATGAGACTGGCTACCAGTTTCCTAAATTGTACAGGTTATGCAGATAGTGTCATTTGTTGTATTCTGTGAACCAGACTAGCATGTCACTCACTGCTATGTAGTGCCAGAGTTGTGAACACCCACTCTAAACCACTGCAGTTCTTATTACAATGACCATCATAGTTGTTATCTTGAAAATATTGTTATTGACACTTCAAGATGGCTGTTATATTGTGCTTTCAACAAGAAAATTGTTATGTTATGGTGTCTAGTTGATTGTAAATGGAAATGGTTCCAATCTGACATTGAATGTGGCCAAAATGGCAGCCATAATGAAAATATTGTTATTGTTACTTATCCCAAATGGAAAGTCATGTTAACATGAGATTGCTGCCAAAAGACATCTTATGATGTTTTGTTGGTCCTAAATGAAAAAGTGCTAGACTAACATCTGTTATTTCCACCACAGCAGCAAATTTGAAAATTTTGCTATAGCTGAAGAATAACAGAAATGATTTCAACACTTAGCAGTTAAAAGAAGAAAGAGTCTTATCTTGAATTCCTGGAAATTTGTTAAGGCCACAAAAGCGTTAGCCCCTTCAAAGGATTCGTGTTTAATATGTAAACCACTTGAAACATGCAGATGTTAACGTCAGTAGCAACTTTAGTGTTACAAAGTGCATCCATTTCCCATAGGGCTTTCTATCATGGGTAAATGTTCACCATATAGGATTGAGAGAAATAATGTTTCTCAGAACCCGTGTATAACATTGGAGATTGAGATTTACTTCTGTGTATGTGTGTGTTTTGTTGGTGGTATGAGTACAATATATTAGATATTCAATGAGGAGAATAATAATTATTATTTTTGTTCAGATTCAGACCTTACCAAAAGCACAGCTAATACAGAGCAACAAAATTACTGAGGGAGGTACAATGACCATACAATTCCCTACACCACAAGGTACTAACAGATCTATTCCAATAGTAAATAAACCACCGACTATGTCAGAGTCCAACAAGAATCCAGTAGGAATAATAAATACTGAAACAAAGCTGAAGGCAGGAGATCAGTCTAAAATTCCCAATATCAACAGCCAATCAAAACTGACTTTATCTCAACAGACTGGAACAAAAGCTCCTGATAATCAATCAGGGGCAGTTGTGCAAGAGCTAAAATTTACTCTTCCAGTTTTACAGATGGCTACATTATCTCCTAACACATCTGTCAGCAAAATGGACATTAAATCTGGTCAAATAGTTGCTCTTTCACAACCACCAGTTGTAAAAGTGGATAGTAGCAAGTCTGTTACACTTTCTCAGCCAGTGGTTGTCTCTAAGCCAGAAACTGTTTCTCAGATTGGTACACCTGATTCTGGTGCTGTCCTCACTTCTCAACCCACTCAAGCATTGGTGATGAATGTAAACACCCCAGTAACTCATGTGATCTCTAGAACAGTCCCAGTAAATCAACTGTCCCTTACAAAAATTGACAGTAAAACAAGCATGGGAACAACAACACATCCTGTGTCTAACAAGGTAGAGTCTATGACTGTTCCAGTAGCTCAGGTTGTTGTCAACAAAGTGGAGAATGGGCCTCCAGCAGTAATACAAATACCAGACAGCAAAAATTCTCTATCAGTACAATCTACAATCAGCAGTACAAAGACATCCACATCTTTCCAGTTGATAGTCAGCAAAACAGATGGAAAAAGTAAAACAAGTCAGCCTTCAAACACACCAACATTTTCTGCAGTTGAGTATTCTGAAGCAACTCAACCTACAGTTTATAATAATTCAGCAAATGTGAAACCTATGACAGAACCATCATTTGCTAATGTTCATGAGGTTGTCAGTTCACCTTCACAGCAGGGTTCAGCTGATTCCAGACCCAAACAGCAGGAGTGTGTTGTCCCTCCAGCAATTCCAGCCCCCAAAAAGCCACAGTGGAACAAGGTTGGACAACTTACATCCATCAGTAAGAAGCAAGACAAAAATCTACAACCGTTCAAACAAATATCAAACCTAGACCAAAACAAAACAGCACATGGAAAAGAACTGAGCCTTGATGCAACAGCAGTATCTCAATCTATTCCATTGTCATCTGTATCTTCTTTTACCGCCTCTTCTATGCAGAATTCAGACAAGGTGGCTGATAAAGATGTGTCAGAAAATTGTGAACCTGATAAAACTGAGACTTGTAAACAGTCCTCAGATGCGTCTGCTTCTTGTGAAATACAGTCTGAGAAACCAGTCACAACTAGTGAGGAGCTTGTTAGTATTAAAAAAGATTCAGAGATATCAGACAACTCAAGCTCTGAAAGTACTAAGAATGGAATGAGTTCTGCATGTGCTTCAGAAGAGAAAGAAACAAAAGCTGACAATCTGTCTACTGAAGGGACTTGTGTGGAACCAAGTCCGGAGAAAAAGGTTCCAGAAGATGAACAAAAGGCAAATAACAAAGGAGATGAGCCAATGGATACAACTTTTGGTGAGGGAACAGACTTTGACCCAGCCAGTGCCATGATTTGGGAAAATGGAATTGGTACTCTGCAAGGAAGTAACTTAAAGGTAGATAACTATAATTGCTTGTATTCTAAGACAATCCTTATGTTGATTTTTATTATCGTTATTTATTGAGCTTCAGATTCAGCTTGAAATGCTTATGAGGCCATATTTCCTTTGATGATAAGTAAGTCTTTTAGAAAACTCTCCTTTGCCTTCATTTTTCAGTCCATCTCATTTTGTAATCAACCGTGTGTTAAATAAACACTTGATTGAAGCTGTTTAGCAGTATTATTGCACCATCATTTGTACATAAAAGACAATTTCCTTCATACTGTTTTGTTTCATAGGAACAAAAGTCATGAGATAATGAAAAGTATAATTTCCTTACCCTACACAGTTTAAGAATTGTACACATGAAGGGTTAAATTGTTCCATGTGCTGAAATTTCATTCTAGTTCCGCATGAATGAGTTTGGCATCATGGAGATGGTGACAGATAACCTCAACTGTACCGAGATATTAGACACGAGTAATGAGTCTGACAACACCCCTGTCCTGGCCCCTAAAGATTCTGCAGCTGAGGTGAAGGTCAAGGATGAACCAAAAGAAGTGAAGGAAGATGTGGAAGAGGCAGGCCCTTCCCAGGGTAATTATGTTTTTTTGTGATAGGTATACCCTAGATACACTTTACAATAGGATTATCCTAGCTACAAAAGCTAGGTCTGGAAAACTTTATTGTTTATAGTTAATTAGGGATTCATCATATTGTGTAGGTATCACATGTCAGTGCAAAAACAATGTTGCCGCTATCTCAATATAAGAACACTAATGTTTCATTAGGATCACACTAAATCAATATTTTCAGTCATTGAATGTTTACAAAGTGTATACAGAATGTAAGTAAATAAAATAAATTTTTTATACAGAATTAAAGTAAATAAAAATGCAAATAGAAGTAATGCATTTAATATGACCAGTTAATAATTTCACTTGTCCAGTCAACCTTAGGAACTCCTTTTTCTCTTTAAATACAGGTTTAGAAGTTAGCCTGAGAAACTTCAAAAAACCTATATTGAATTTAGTAACCTAGAAAAAAGCCATCAAAAACTGAAGGAAACAAATAAATAAAGGAAAGCCTAATAGTTAAAAAATATGAACAATTCCATCTTGACTGCACAAAAAATTATCTTTTGCACACAATTTTTCATTAAGCTAGCAAAGCTATAGAGAAGTATGCAATTTAAAGACATCCAATCATTTTATTCTATCATTTGTTTGATTCTTTTGTGTATATCTGATTTAATTTATATTTGATTTAATTTAATTGTTTGTTTGTTTGTTTTAGTCCATTTTATTCCATTACATGCTATTATAATGTAATCTTATTTACTTGATTTGTCATTTTTTTCTTCAGAAAATTCAGTTTGACCTGACTTTTTTCATAAACACCTAATAATAGAAACAGTTTCTTTCTGACCATGATTCAGAAATCATTGAGACCAGTAAACAACTTTCTATTTTTATTTTATTCTCGGAGTAAAATGATTGATGTTTATCAAGGTCATACCTGGAGTACGTGACTTTGGATATGTAGGCAGCCTCAATTTTGCAATTTTGGAATTTCCAAAATTGTGCAGTAGTTAGATTTAATAGGAATGTTTAGAGAGATAATTTTTTTAATTGGGCTAAAAACACTTTGATGTCAAGTGTTTTCTTCAGTTGTGACCAGTTTTTTTGTTTTATTTTAATTTTTTCTTCAAATTATTTGGATTATAAGAGATTAGTTTACCCTGCAAATTCTTGTGCTCTAAATTAATTCTTGGACAAAGACATTTAATGACATTTTACTTGGAATTCAAACACCAGATTATTTTCTGTGGTTCAACAAAAAACTGTTGACACTTAAGTGTTATACAGGCTACAGCATATGTTATTGCTTTCCATGTTGGATTTTTGTCAGGACTCAACTCAAATTCATTATACATTTTATTACTAGGACTTCTAATTTTTAATTCTGAGATTATTCTTGGATTACTTTTGGATTTGATTCTTAAAACCATGAGTTCTATTTTTCATATTTACCTTGTTTTTCTTGAGAAATAAAATATTTGTTAAATTTTACAAAGCTTGTTGTTTTCACATTTTCTTTGTTACTGTTTATGAGAGCCTAAACATGTAACAAGAAATTGGGCTGCTCAACCTTGGATTTATGTATTTTTTCTAAAACATTTTAGAAAACTTTGTGTTTTCTAAGAAAGAAAGAATCCGCTAGTTTTTTAAAAAAATTATATCCCAAATATTATTTTACAATTTTTAAATCTGCAGTGAAATAAGCAAACTTTTCTACAATATCATCAAAGGTAGAGAGTTTTTTTAATTGTACCTAAGAGTGGTAGGAAATTTTAAAAATAGAAGTACAGCTAAAAAAGTTGGAAATAGTGATAACTTATAATAAGACAGTTTTTCAGATAGAAAAGATACAAATGGGAAGAGAGATGAAAGTACGACAAATGCTGTTGAAAAAAGAATGATAAGAATGCAGTTACAAGAAAAACAAATGAGAGAAAGAGAAGAGAGAGAGAGACAGTGTCGGTCACCATAAGGTTATGTAATTTACAGTGTCGGTCACCATAAGGTTACTTAATTTACAGTATTGGTCACCATAAGGTTACGTCAGTTGTGAAATGTAGAAGTTTAAGTTAATATAATTATCATATTAAGTCATGAATTTATAAGTTTTCTGTTCTTTAAAATTTAGTTTTTCTTTTTAGAACAGGTTTTATCAGCAATCATGCTAGTACTTATTCCAGAACATGTTAAACAAGATCTTATTTTCCATTTCGCTATTCCAGTACATGGTAAAAATAAAAATGATCTTATTTTCCATTTGGCTACAATGTCCAGTACATGGTAAAAGAGATCTAATTTTCCATTTGGCTACAATGTCCAGTACATGGTAAAAAAAAAATGATCTAATTTTCCATTTGGCTACAATGTCCAGTACATGGTAAAAAAAAAAAAAGATTTAATTTTCCATTTGGCTACAATGTCCAGTACATGGTAAAAAAAAATGATCTAATTTTCCATTTCTCTATTCCAGTACATGGTAAAAAAAATGATCTAATTTTCCATTTGGTTACAATGTCCAGTACATGGTAAAAAAAATGATCTAATTTTCCATTTGGCTACAATGTCCAGTACATGGTAAAAGAGATCTTATTTTCCATTTGGCTACTTATTCCAGTACATGTTTTTTTAAAAAATATCTTATTTTCCATTTGGCTACAATATACTTATTCCAATACATGGTAGAAAAAGCTCTAAATTTCCATTTGACTACAATGTACCTTTTCCAGTACATGGTATAAAAAAAAGATCTAATTTTCCATTTGGCTACAATATACTTTTTCCAGTACATGTTAATAAAAGATCTAATTTTCCATTGGGCTACAAATTATTTGTTAGAGTACATTTTAAAATAGATCTAATTTTACATTTGGCTACAAATTACTTTAGTCTCAGCTCCCATTCAAATTGAATTCCTTTTGTGATGAACACTGTTTAAATAAACCTACTTTTTAATAAGATTGTGAGACACAGATCAAGGAGGAGGAGAAGAATGAGGATCATATAAGTCAGTGTGAGAACTGCGGGGAGTATGGCTTTGCAACAGAATTCTATAAGAATGGGCGC
Source organism: Unio delphinus (assembly GCA_029339505.1). Lineage (NCBI taxonomy): Eukaryota > Metazoa > Mollusca > Bivalvia > Unionida > Unionidae > Unio > Unio delphinus. Next base: position 2,560,615 of record JAQISU010000018.1, on the reverse strand, counting down.
TTCTGTAGCCAGTCCTGTGTGGGGGCATTTGCCAGCAAGTGAGTGTTACAAATTCCCTTATTTACACACTTGGAACTAGAAAAAGTTGGGAGCCAAGAAGACAATAATTTTGTTGTCCATGACATTGAAACAGTGTTATTCAGCAAGCAAAATCATTGCTCCATACTCTTGGCATGTTGAATTTTCTTTATACCCTCCCCCTTTACCCAGTTAAGGTCATAATTGATCAGTTTATAATCATTGATTACAAAATTGTGGTGTGTTACAAATAAACTGGGGGCCCTGAGTGGACGAGTGGTCTAAAGCATTCTCCGTTACGTATCAGTGCCATCTCACCTCTGTCTTTGTGGGTTCGAGTCTCATAATCGGCCAATGTGGGTATGTGAGAAGGCTTGCCATTTGCTTCTCATGAGTTGTGGTTCTTTTGGGGGTTTACCCAGGTTAATTTCCATAATTAGAACTGGCCGCAATGTATAGCCAATCGTGTGCTAAAAAATGGCATTAAACCCTACAACAACAAGAAACTATGTTAAATCAATATTTAATTCAATATTTATTACATCAAATTTTTTCAAACATGCATCATGCAATATGTACATTACACCATTTTCTTTGAAGCTCTAATAATAGTGTCAGTACTCAAAAGTGCATCCATGTAAAAGGCCCTAATTGCATCTACTGTCTGATTATGTTATTTCCCTTTCATCCTCGGCATGTCTTTTGGGCCAGATAATTGAACATCACTGAAGTCTGAGTCACACTGCAGTCACTGAAATTGACACTACATGTTCATTTAAAACTGAATTTAGGGAACATTTCTACAAGGGCTGTTTAAAATTGCTGACTATTTTATTACAACCTTTTGTTTCTTTGAACCTGTCAGGAAATATTGAATGCCACTCTGTAAGCAAAGTAACCTTCTTTACAGTGACATGCATTTGCAAGTACATGACAGACACCTGCAGAAATATGTGTGATGTAAAATATGTTGATGACAGTGACATAAAAATATTAGAAAAAGAGGAAGATTCTGCTACATAGTTCAAAGAACATACTGTAAAATCTTAGCACTTTCAGATAGAATCCAGCTGATATCAAGGCCAACTTGGGGTATTATCCAGCTGATATCAAGGCCAACTTAGGGTAAAATCCAGCTGATATCAAGACCAACTTAGGGTAATATTGAGCTGATATCAATGCCAACTTTAGGTACTTTCCAGCTGATATCAAAGCCAACTTTAGATACTATCCAGCTGATATCAAAGCCAACTTTAGGTACTATCCAGCTGATATCAAAGCCAACTTTAGGTACTATCCAGCTGATATCAAGACCAACTTAGGTAATATCTAGCTGATATCAACTTTAGGTAATATCCAGCTGATATCAACTTTAGGTAATATCCAGCTGATATCAAGGCCAACTTAGGGTAATATCTAGCTGATATCAACTTTAGGTAATATCCAGCTGATATCAACTTTAGGTAATATCCAGCTGATATCAAGACCAACTTGGGTAATATCTAGCTGATATCAGGGCCTACATAAGGTACTATGCAGCTGATATCAAGGCCAACAAGTGTACTATGCAGCTGATATCAAAGCCAACTTGGGGTACAATCCAGCTGATATCAAGGCCAACTTGGATCAAGTTTATGAACACAATTATCTGTCATATTATGCATATTTGGGGTGGTTTCATTATTGCTTTTTTAATGGTTACAACTCATAGAAGACCAGCCATGTTTTGGAAGGTTGTTGTCTGCATTTAATGAGCAGGAAAAAGAGGCTGTTGTGAAGGGAACAACTAATGATATTGCTTGATACACAGTGAAAACTATTTATATTATCATAGGCTTTATTCATCAGAACCTTTTTTAACATACTGAAGAGTCATTGAAGTTTAAAAATGACTGTGCAAGATGGGTCCTGCTTTTGTTGATACCTCATCATAAATGAACATGGGTTTGAAATCACCAACACCTGCTGGATTGATATGAAAAGAGTGGCCACAGACATTTAAATGTTGTGAATGTTGAAACATGGATTTACTTTTTTTGAAACTGATTTAAGAGAAAATAATGAAATTTGGATAAAAGAAAAGCATAAAGACAGCAAAGCACATATTCAGACTGTCAAGTGAGTTTTATCAGTTTGTGACACATGATCCAATCATCCATCAGAGATTCTTCCAGGGCACACGATTGTGTGATCTGCACACAATTTGTTTAAAATCAATTATCACACATAAAAAGCAGTAATGCATATTTCTTGGGTATTAATGAAGTATTCTTCATGTCTGGTTTGTTAATCTTGTTATTGCATTGTAGGCCATGTTTCTTTTCTGATATGGATCAGACTTTGCTTATATGCTTATATCATTATTAGATGTCAGAAGAATTCATCATTGTACACAAGCCGTATATATTAGTGATCATGCATGTAATTGGCAGAGCTTGTTATCACTGATGGCTGCATTTCTGATCTTGTTTGATCATACTTGGAATATACACTTACGTCATTAAGATCTCGTACATGTTCATCAATAGCGGGTTTAATAATGAGTGAGAGCTATACATATTAATGAAGTAATATTTCATCTTATTGGCTGACACTGTTACCACAGTTGAGGCCAAAATAACAGCTTGCATATTAAAACAATGGACATAATCTATGATCTGGTCCATTTAGAATCATGGATTTCTGATGTGACGAGTTTCCCATGGAGAACAATTAAAAAGTAGTTTTTCCAGTTTAACATATTATTAAATTGACAAAATAATATATATTAGCGAATGAATTGAATAATCTGTAATTTAAATCTGAAGAAAATATATATAACAATATAAAGAAAATACTAGTATATACGCTAATATTTTATATATAAATTAGCTTGGAAACCAGTGGCGTGTATACAGTTTTGGGGCATGAATTTTCTGTGTTATGCTTTATTTAAAGAGAAACATATTCATATCCAGTATGTTTGTCTGTTTCTGATACACTCTTTGCTAACAGAATTTAAAAGGCACTGAACACATTAAAATGACCATAAAACAGAATGAAAAAAACCCAACTAATTACATTTTGTTGTTGAAACCAAACCTCATTTAATTTTGCTCATCTGTAACAGTATTAGATATCTTGTTCATTAAGACATTAACTATTTCTCCAGTATTTTTAGCACCTACTGTACAGTGATCACAAAGCATGATTCAAGAATGGCTCTCTTTCCATGTTGTTTGCTTATGATTATTACAAATTTGCTGCAAGCTGTATCTATCAAATACAAATTTTTGATGTAATTATGTTCAGTGAGTATCTATTTGTAAACATGATGTGGTTGAGTGATACTGACAGTCAATTCTCAGATGAATAAAACCAGATCATGCAGCTAAGATTTACTATCAGTTAATTGTGGAGGGCAAATATGTCTTTAAAAAAATCTTATTTGGATCAACCAACTGATTTGTCTGGAGGATTAATATCCAGTTAAGTGAACTTTTAAGTGATGGATTTGCCAAACATCTGTATGACAGGGCACCATCATATCTTAAAGCACAACCAGAACAGTTAGGCTGTCCTTGAGAGTTTTTACAATTAAACTTAGGCAATATTGATTATTATGATTGTTCAGTCCACCAACATTTTGTTATATGTAGTTATAGATGGAATTTAAATCTCGATAGGATTTTTATGTTAAAACTTGTTTTGACATTTTAATCTTGATGTGATTTCAGGAGAATGAGAGGGGTGAAGAAACATGGGGTCATGTCAAAGGTTGTTTTAGGACTCCAGAAACGGAGGAAGAAGTTTCTCCTAAAGGGGGGAGAAGATGCAGACTTTGAGTTTAAAAAAGATGGAATACCAGGTAGTTCAGACTTATAAATTGGCACATCAGAGATAACCACCTTTGCTAATTAACATAATATTTTTTAAGAAAGAAGTGATTTTCTTCAAAGATTTCATCACTTGATTTATAAAATACATGTTGTTAGCTAGTCCTTTATAAGAATTCAAAAATATACCATTTTCAATATGTCATACAAATACAAATTCAAAACAGAAGTAGCAAGTATAGACACTAACAAAAAGCCTGTCTATCACTCATGCATGTTTGTTTTTATTACCTTTTTTTGAGACTGTTTCATTTGGCATACAACCTTTACAATAAATAGACAAATCTTGCAGTTGCAATCCAGTTTTGTTGCTACTAATAAGACCATAATATTATGTGCAGCTTACATTGTGTTGTATTAATTTTAAAAATGACATGATGAAATATTCAAAAGAAAATGCTTAGACATCCTCTTTTATAATGGGTATTCACCACTTTTAACTCTTTTCTCTCCAGGAAAGAAATCAAAAGTATTTATCTGGTCAAAATATTTGGAAAAGGAAAATGCCATTGGGGCTTCACCTAAATTGTTCAAAGATGTAAGTAATACTGATAATTATCTGCATTACATATAATGTAAAACATTCACTGAGTATAGTACACTGGTAAATACATTACATATAATGTAAAACATTCACTGAGTATGGTACACTGGTAAATGCATTACTTATAATGTAAAACATTCACTGAGTATGGTACACTGGTAAATGCATTACATATAATGTAAAACATTCAATGAGTATGGTGCCCTGGTAAATACATTACATATAATGTAAAACATTCACTGAGTATAGTACACTGCTAAATGCATTACATATAATGTAAAACATTCACTGAGTATGGTGCCCTGGTAAATACATTACATAAAATGTAAAAATTCATTGAGTATGGTACACTGGTAAATGCATTACATATAATGTAAAACATTCACTGAGTATAGTACACTGGTAAATGCATTACTTATAATGTAAAACATTCACTGAGTATAGTACACTGGTAAATACATTACATATAATGTAAAACATTCACTGAGTATAGTACACTGCTAAATGCATTACATATAATGTAAAACATTCAATGAGTATGGTGCCCTGGTAAATACATTACATATAATGTAAAACATTCACTGAGTATGGTGCCCTGGTAAATACATTACATATAATGTAAAAATTCATTGAGTATGGTACACTGCTAAATGCATTACATATAATGTAAAACATTCACTGAGTATGGTGCCCTGGTAAATATATTACATATAATGTAAAACTTCATTGAGTATGGTACACTGGTAAATGCATTACATATAATGTAAAACATTCACTGAGTGTGATTCCTTGTTAAAAGCATTACATATAATGTGCAAAAAGTATATACATTGCACTAAGAAATACTGAATTGGGCAACTGCATTGTGTTTTAACAATAACAGTTTATGCATTCCAATCATATAGTCAAACTTGACCTAACAGTCACCCGACTTCAGTGATGACCTGGTCACAATGGGCATTCTAATATCCCCCTGGTAAATATACTATATAAATGTCATGTAATTAATGGTCACTGGTCTTATGTGGTTAGTAGCCATGTGTTTCTTAACCAAGCAATGGTTTCATCCTGTCTTCTTAAGTCACTAGAGTATAACAGCAGTATGCAAATTAAAGTTCTTTTGTTTGATGACATAGTATATTTTGAGAATCGATTTTCTAAAGTTTTATATTTTGATTGTAATTACTGTCATCCAGCGAAACCTAATAGTTGGCAATATGTCAACTTTGAAAGCAAGGCAGTTTTTGTCCTTACAGGAGAGGATTGAATCTGTTGTTATTTTAAGATTTTCAAAACATAACTATCTCATATGAGAAAACAATCTCGAAGTAGAGGTTCACTGTAGTAGTAATATCCATTATGGTTAAGATGCTGTGGACAATAGCCCCAGGGTGTTTCTTTTAATTTACTAGCCATCAGGTTACAAACAAAAGCAGTCCAGTACACCTGTTTTTGTGCCTAATTATACCAACATCACTAACAAAAAAAAAAATCAGTCATGGGTTCACAATTACAGGTAAGCTGATAATAAGTAATTCTACTTAGGAGCCATTTCTTCTGATAATTAAGTAAAAATGTTGCATGTATAAGATATATATATATGTGAATGTACACAGTTGATTTTAAATATTTAAATTATTAAATGTGTTTTATAAAACATCAAGCAGGGTCAAGTATTGATAAATATACATTTTGTTATTTCTATGCAGGAGAAAAGATAAAGTTTGTCATTGGCAAGTAAAAACAAATAAGTGATATACAGTGTCATTTGTGTGGAACTTTTTTTATTAAATTTTGTTGTTTTATTTTTATTTTGTGTTAAATGCATGCATCTTGGTCGCATACCACCACTAATAATAATAATACATGTGCAGTAATAATCATGATAATACTAATAATATTATTGCTAATGCTATCATGTTCATAGTGTATAAATTTATCATGAACCAAATTTGGGAGCTGAACCTGCCTTCAGAGGTCACCGGTCTTCTACATTGGCCACACATATACATATATAAATGGTTATTAATTCATCATCTATAAGTTTTTACAAAAAGATAAATACTTGCAATGTCAAAAATTTTTAAATGTTGGAGCAAGTAAATCTCTTCTCTCTCTCTCTCTCTCTCTCTCAGAAAAGTTAGAAAGAGAGGAAAATAGTTTACACATTCTGAATTAAACTATATTAATGCCAATAGTTATAATGACAATATGTACCCTAACCATCACACTCTCATGTTTATTTCCAGTAATCCTTATGTTACATGTCTCTGGCATGATGCCCCAGTGCTAGACATCACTCTAAACTGCCACACTGCAGACATTGTAGAGATATGACTGAAAAATTGTTTAAGCTATGTTACATGCTTAGGCTCGAATTAACAGTAACATAGAAAGAGTGAAAATAACAAGCTTGTAAAAACTTAATAAACAGTTCATTGAGCACAATTATTTTCCACATAAATAACAAAATAAATCCTCTTGATCCAAACGAATTGAAATAATTTCCAGTACAAGGTAATTTAAAATAACTCAATACAACTTAATATTCTAACAGCCCAACTTCTACTAAATAGTTTGCTCCAAAACATTATTTATGTACCTGTTTTTACGTAAACAAGGAAGGGGTCACATGATCTTCTAGAATCTTTAGAACAAATTTACATTCAAAAAATCTCGTGCTCACAACTAAAAATAGAAAGATGTTTATAACAAAGCTCCATAATGTCCTTGGAATCAACCAATCATTTTAAACGCTTGTTTACAACTCTGAAGCCAAGTCAGAAATGAGGTCAACATCTGGTGTTTATTTGTAAAGTGCAGGTCATGTCCCAATGAATGAATATTAAACTTAAAATGTCAAATTTGAATCTGACAAACAAACAATTAAAATAAAAATAAATGACTTAAATCAAATATAATTAACAGCTACATTAAAAATCCGAATCAAACACACATTTCCATTAATGATATTGAATGCTTATTTGTTCCTCCATCACTAATGTATGTTTAAAAAAGCATTGTGATTTAACGTTCCTGTAAACATCAAGAGGAAGTTATGACTAATAATGCAGCATTCATAATTAACTGTTATGAGATTTCCCTCTTTCTAGTCAGCATAACAGCTTGCTTCAAGCCATTTTCCTTAGGTCAGAAGTATCTTGCTCCATAGTATCTGTTTTACTGCCAAATATTTCTACTTTTTCTTCATTCTTTAATTGATGAAAACCTATGATTGTTTTTTCTGTTTGTAGAACTAAAAACTGATATTAATGTCAAGGTTTAACTGCAATTGTTTATTTAACTCCAATTTAAAAAAATCTATTTAATTAGTGGGAATGTTTTTAAAAAGACAATTTTTTAAACATATTTTTCAGGTTTAAGAGTAGTACACTTTTAATAAAACAGTAGAATAAATAGACAACAGTGCAGATTTAAGTAGGTTTTTCAGTTATCTGTAGCAAATTAGTGGATTCTTACTGCTTAAAATGGTCATTTGCGCATATCAACTACCAATAAAATTGTTTCCCACAAAAGTTCTTGTTTAGGTAAAGGTATGTAATGTGAATTGACATGTTAACATGTCTCATCATCATTATGTATATGCACCATACTCAGGTCAGTATGTCACATGACTTAAAACTAGTTATTCTTTCCATTGTTATTTTAGGAATTTGAATAAAGTCTCAGTATTGCATAAAAATAAATTTTTGGGATAAATGCTAGTGTATTTGTCAGGCAGATTGTTAGTGAACTACTTTCTTTCATTCTTTGCAACATATTAATAGCTTGTGAATCGAAATCACAGTAAGCTCTTCCTACTTATTGTTTATAAAATCAAATTAAAAAACTGTTAATTTCAGTTGGATAAGTGGATTGTAATTATTTTAAGTAAAAAATGTACTTTTAAAAAATTAAAAAGTAGCTTTGAATTTTAATATTATGGAAGAATTAACAAAAATCTGTAGGCTTAAAGTAGAGCATTTTAAAAATGAACAAAAGTATGTTGCTTTGGTCATTAAATATCCATCCATTAAATGATTCTTTTTATCTAAAATTAGGTAATGATCCAACATTACAGTCACTGTTCTATATAAGATATTCATTGATTGACAATTTTCAAGGAACCCTAGGCTAAATTCTACAGGAACACAGAATAGTAACTATAGTAAATACATCAAAGAAAAATTGTTTATTTTAATAGTCATCATAAGTTTTGAACAATGGTATCCTGTCAAATCATTGGGTTAGTGCTTTCTATTATTGCCCTCAATCTGTTACCTCTAAAACAATCAACTACACCAACTACAGCTGCAAAGCTAGCTATTTCTTTACCACACACACATACATACACACACACACACACACACACACACACACACATATATATATATATATATATATATATATATATATATATGCAAACACATACATGCAAAATAGAACAAAATTTTAAGAAGTTTATGAGTACAACTTTATCCACCCAAAAATTATTTATGAATGAAAATTGATAAAGTGAATTCTTTTGGTATTGAATGATGACAGATTTTACTGTAAGTTGATATATTTTATTCGCAAGTTTATTAGTTTTTCTTCCAAAATTTTAAGTGCATCTGATTATCTGCTTTCATTTCACATTATAAATGCTTGCATGAAAAAAACCATTCCAGTTCCCTAGTGGTTAGAGCATCCACATCAGATGTGGAAGGTCACAGATTAGAACTCCAGCTGAGTAAAGACTTACAAAAATGGTACTAACAGCTGATTTGCTAAGTGCTCAGCAGTAAGAAGTTAGTATTTTGACTGTTTAGCCTGGTGTCAGGATAATGTGACGGGGTGGAACATCCTCTAAATGTCTGTGTCATGCCCCAGTACAGAATATAACTATAAACTGCCACACTGCAGACATCATAGCAATATTACTGAAATTGTTAAAGCTACTTTAAAAATATAAATTACACATTCTTACATGAAAGTGTAGTATAGTATATATAGGAGTTGACTATCATACTGGTTGCATGTACATTATTATTATTATTATTTATTATTATTATTATTATTATTATTATTATTATTATTATTATTATTATTCACTAAATTAATACTCCAGCAGTTGTAAATGATTGAATCTCAAAATTTAATCAGCACTGTGGTGTTTTTTCTCTCACCAATATGCATACTTACTAGTTATTCAAATTCTATTAAACATTCTTTGAATTATTATACTTACAAACTAACAAATACGTGCACACACACACAAAACAGCCACCTGCCCATTCTGCTGTATCAATGGAGTATTCCTGTGACAGAATGTGACATCTGGGTCTATGATAAATTTGCAATCGATTAAAATGTTATAATTTATTGAATTTTTTATATCACATTTCAGCCATTCCCTAACAACAAAAATGGTTTTAAAATTGGGATGAAGCTAGAAGCTGTTGATCATAGACACCAGAATTTGTACTGTGTTGTGAGCATCGCAGAGGTCTGTGGCTATCGACTTCGTCTCCATTTTGATGGTTACTCCGACTGCTATGACTTCTGGACCAATGCTGACTCCCCTTTCATATTCCCAGTGGGATTCTGTGAGAAAGCTCAGAAAACCTTACAGCCTCCTAAAGGTATGAATCATATTTTAATTTTGTCTTTTGTTTAAAATTGAAGCAGAGAACAAATTTTGTCAGTGTACCTAGCTTAAGAACAATTTTGGAATATATAAGAACTTTAAATTATAACTTTAATTGTACATCAACTAGTGAGTCTTAATTGACATTTTCTGCAGTAACAAACCTTTCACTTTTAGAAAAGAAAGTGCAGTCACTGACGTTATCTTTTGTAACTATATTAAATCAGCTATTTAATCACTTGCTGCATTTCAGTTGATATTTACACATTTACCAGATGTTTTTTTAATAAATGGATTGTAAATTTGTGTTTGTTGTTATAATGACAGGTTTTACAGTAGAAGGTTTTAACTGGAACAACTACCTAAAGTTGGCTAAGGCCGTGGCTGCCCCCAAGTATGCATTTGTGACTCAAACCTCTCAGGTATGATAGCAACACAGTTATAATATTAATCAAAGTACTTTGTAAAGACACATGTTTAGGGGGAAATTTGTTTTTATTTATTCTGGTTGTGAACTGGTTGAAACTCATAGAAAATTTCACCTTGCAGAAATCCCTTTAGTAAAACAATTTGTGCCACCAAGTGTGTTAAATGGAGTCAATAAAAATGAAACACATAATTTCTAATTCTGATGTATTACTCAATCAAAATTTGTTGAAAGAACTACCTGTGGTGTTTTAGCAAGAAAAATGTTGGCAATACAGCAATCAAATGGTGGGCCTTGTATTGTGTGAATTCTCAAATCTGTTGATCGCCAGCTACTTTCATCTGCACATGCCTGGTCATTATACTGTCATGAAACATCATAATAGTTTCCATTTGTTTCAGTGTCACCAGTTTCAATGATTCCCTTTGAGTTTATTCTTACATCATATATTCAATCTATTTTAATACTGAAAAACTGTTTAAAATGAAACTAATTTTTTGGTCTTAAGAAAGATTGCCAATTTCATAACTGGAAATATTTTGCATTGACTACACCAGTTTGGTGAACAAGTCTTCAACAGTATCCAGTACCTGATCTTGAAACATCACAAAATGGTACAAAATAATCTGCATTTCTGGCCCCATTACAGCCCAACACCGGCTGTAGTAATTTTTGTATCACCAAGCACCCAGTACCCACCCCAGACTCTAGACTGCTCTCAGAGTAAATGCCTGAAAATCATATGGCCCAACATGGATGGACTCCCAGTCTTGTTCATTGTCTCCAACTTTCTTTGCCAGTTCAGTCAATACTGCAATTTCAGGAGGCTTCGTAGACTCCCCAGATATTAAATTTTCAAGACATACTTTCAAGAACACAATGTACAGATTCTAGTCACATGTTTGTTATCTGAATTTCAGTCCATAATATCTCAATGAGAATCAAGGACAGTCATTTCACATTGCAGTCATGACTGTTGACTGTTTATACAGCTACATGTAACAGGCATATACTGAAAGTGGTGGGGTTTTTTTAAAAATCTTTTTAAGAATACTGAAAATTGTATTTTCTCAAAACACAACCATGTCACGTGGTTTGGGTACACAAAATAATGTTTTAGCATGACATGCTGTGTTACAATTTGATGAAAATCAGGCCATGTAGGCCATATTATGGCAGATATGTCAATTTCCACATTTCATCAACACAATCAAAGTTCACTCATGCAAAAAGTTTTTTTTCCGCATGCCTGATGGGTACCTCTCTTAAAAAATAGGATGGGGCTGATCTGAATTTATAGGAGTCACCAAGCGCATCGAGCTGTAGGATTTGTTTAGCACTGAATTGACATTTAGAACTTCAAATGTCTTTAGTTTTTAAATTAGAGGGATTGTAGTTGACAGGTGAAACTCAATTCACACCAATTTTGATTTATGTCTTAACCTCACTAACACATGGTGTCAATCAGGCGTCGTATTGTATACAATTTATGTTTATATTAATGAAAGGAGGAACAGTTTGTTCAAATTTCAGTTTAGAAAGGTTTAAGTTTTGTGAGGTTTGACTGGATACAATATTTCAGAGAAAGTTGGGCTTTGTTAATGCTGTATAATATAGAACTTTTTTAATGCTATTTATTCACTAGAAAGAAAAATTTGTATATTAGGGAAATGGAGTACTAAAACAGTATATTGTACAGGTGCATGATAGTTGTGTATATTGTACAAATGCATGATAGTTGTGTAATAGAGAACTGCTAACTTAGTCTTTTAATTCCATTTCCTTTTGCATGATCCAGGGCCATATTTATTGAGTACTAATATTTCAATTTTTATATAGTTGTAGAGATTTTTTTTTTTTTCTCTCATCAGTTTCAAACTTTTTTTCCAGTCTGTAACACCTAGTGCTTTCCGTGTTGGGAGTAAATTAGAAGCAGTAGACAAGAAAAATTCCTCATTGATCTGTGTAGCAACTGTAGCAGACACGCTTGGGGACAAGATTTTGATTCACTTTGATAGCTGGGAGGAAAGTTACGATTATTGGTGTGACATCAGCTCTCCTTACATCCATCCAGCAGGCTGGTGTCAAGAAAATGGAAAACTGCTTTCCCCACCCTGTGGTACATGTCCTTATAACTTGTTATTACACCAGGAGCCAATTTTATATTACTTTACTTTCTTGAACTTCATGCTCTTTAATGCTGGTAAATTGAAATGCATGACATATTGTGAATTCCTTTATTCTTATCAGTATCAATGTTTTAGTTTGGTAGGAAAAGGTATCATTTTTATAAGTGCTTAAATATTTTGTATGGGTTACAAGTATTCATGTTTTCATAGGAGAATTTGCTTCCAGGATGGATTTCCACCAACGCTGTGACATTTTTAGCTACTTGGTAGAAAACTTTTTCTCAACGTATTCTCCAGAATGACTAAGCTAATTTTGATTAAACTTGGCTTTTATAATTATTTGGATTTTCTGTCAGAATCATGTTTGGAATGACTTCTTTAGGAACAGTATGGTTACCATTGCATCCAAGTGGAAATCCTGTTTTGTTTATTTCTCTAGAGCAGCTCTTTGTCTTGCCTGTGATTTATTGTAAAAATCAGAACAACTTTAGATTACATTTTTTAGAAAGGGTGGTATTAACCATTTTCATTAGTGGGTCATCATGTTCATAATCAGTAGCAACAGCAGTAGACTTTGCCCATCATTGCGTCAGTATGGCAGGAATATCAATTGATAGAAGGTGAAGGAGTCATCATGTATTTAGAATTAGGTATTACAACCAGAATCATCAGTATAAATGGAACATCCATGGAGATGATGGTCACTGGTAACTTGTAAAGTTTCTTGGTTATATTGCTAAGAGCCGTGTGAAGGATCTTCCAATCCATACATATATTGTGATCTGATGTGTTGCATATAAGTAGAGAAATGGGGTAATAAGACGTCAAGATCAGTGGGTTTGTTTAGTCCTGTGTTATTAGAGCTGCAATTACATTGTTATTAACTTCTTCAACAGAAGGGCTCATCCAGTTTTAATCAGACCTGGTAGTAATATTCCTTTGGTTCTAATTTGTTAGAATTATGTTCAAGGTGGTTTTCTAACAACAATGTGGCTTCTATGGCAACCAGTTGCAAACTTACAGATAAGACACTTCTCTTATCAAGTATTGCAGTTGTTACTGTTACTGTAAATGTATGTATTTTTATAGGTATTGGTTTGTGTGGTTGTAAATGTACTTTCATAGGTATTAGTTTGTGTGGTGGTGAATGTACTTTCATAGGTATTAGTTTGTGTGGTTGTAAATGTACTTTCATAGGTATCGGTTTCTGTGGTGGTGAATGTACTTTCATAGGTATTAGTTTGTGTGGTTGTGAATGTACTTTCATAGGTATCGGTTTGTGTGGTTGTGAATGTACTTTCATAGGTATTAGTTTGTGTGGTTGTGAATGTACTTTCGTAGGTATTAGTTTGTGTGGTTGTGAATGTACTTTCATAGGTATCGGTTTCTGTGGTGGTGAATGTACTTTCATAGGTATTAGTTTGTGTGGTTATGAATGTACTTTCATAGGTATCGGTTTGTGGGGTTGTGAATGTACTTTCATAGGTATTAGTTTGTGTGGTTGTGAATGTACTTTCATAGGTATTTGTGTGGTTGTGAATGTACTTTCATAGGTATTAGTTTGTGTGGTTGTAAATGTGCTTTCATAGGTATCGGTTTCTGTGGTGGTGAATGTACTTTCATAGGTATTAGTTTGTGTGGTTATGAATGTACTTTCATAGGTATCGGTTTGTGTGGTTGTGAATGTACTTTCATAGGTATTAGTTTGTGTGGTTGTGAATGTACTTTCATAGGTATTTGTGTGGTTGTGAATGTACTTTCATAGGTATTTGTTTGTGTGGTTGTGAATGTACTTTCATAGGTATCGGTTTCTGTGGTGGTGAATGTACTTTCATAGGTATTAGTTTGTGTGGTTGTGAATGTACTTTCATAGGTATTAGTTTGTGTGGTTGTGAATGTACTTTCATAGGTATCGGTTTGTGTGGTTGTGAATGTACTTTCATAGGTATTAGTTTGTGTGGTTGTGAATGTACTTTCATAGGTATTAGTTTGTGTGGTTGTGAATGTACTTTCATAGGTATCGGTTTCTGTGGTGGTAAATGTACTTTCATAGGTATTAGTTTGTGTGGTTGTGAATGTACTTTCATAGGTATTAGTTTGTGTAGTGGTGAATGTACTTTCATAGGTATTAGTTTGTGTGGTTGTGAATGTACTTTCATAGGTATTAGTTTGTGTGGTGGTGAATGTACTTTCATAGGTATTAGTTTGTGTGGTTGTAAATGTACTTTCATAGGTATCGGTTTCTGTGGTGGTGAATGTACTTTCATAGGTATTAGTTTGTGTGGTTGTGAATGTACTTTCATAGGTATCGGTTTGTGTGGTTGTGAATGTACTTTCATAGGTATTAGTTTGTGTGGTTGTGAATGTACTTTCATAGGTATTAGTTTGTGTGGTTGTAAATGTACTTTCATAGGTATCGGTTTCTGTGGTAGTGAATGTACTTTCATAGGTACTAGTTTGTGTGGTTGTGAATGTACTTTCATAGGTATTAGTTTGTGTGGTTGTGAATGTACTTTCATAGGTATTAGTTTGTGTAGTTGTGAATGTACTTTCATAGGTATTAGTTTGTGTGGTTGTGAATGTACTTTCATAGGTATCGGTTTCTGTGGTGGTAAATGTACTTTCATAGGTATTAGTTTGTGTGGTTGTGAATGTACTTTCATAGGTATTAGTTTGTGTAGTGGTGAATGTACTTTCATAGGTATTAGTTTGTGTGGTTGTGAATGTACTTTCATAGGTATTAGTTTGTGTGGTGGTGAATGTACTTTCATAGGTATTAGTTTGTGTGGTTGTAAATGTACTTTAATAGGTATCGGTTTCTATGGTGGTGAATGTACTTTCATAGGTATTAGTTTGTGTGGTTGTGAATGTACTTTCATAGGTATTAGTTTGTGTAGTGGTGAATGTACTTTCATAGGTATTAGTTTGTGTGGTTGTGAATGTACTTTCATAGGTATTAGTTTGTGTGGTGGTGAATGTACTTTCATAGGTATTAGTTTGTGTGGTTGTAAATGTACTTTAATAGGTATCAGTTTCTGTGGTTGTGAATGTACTTTCATAGGTATTAGTTTGTGTGGTTGTGAATGTACTTTCATAGGTATCGGTTTGTGTGGTTGTGAATGTACTTTCATAGGTATTAGTTTGTGTGGTTGTGAATGTACTTTCATAGGTATCGGTTTCTGTGGTGGTAAATGTACTTTCATAGGTATTAGTTTGTGTGGTTGTGAATGTACTTTCATAGGTATTAGTTTGTGTAGTGGTGAATGTACTTTCATAGGTATTAGTTTGTGTGGTTGTGAATGTACTTTCATAGGTATTAGTTTGTGTGGTGGTGAATGTACTTTCATAGGTATTAGTTTGTGTGGTTGTAAATGTACTTTAATAGGTATCGGTTTCTATGGTGGTGAATGTACTTTCATATGTATTAGTTTGTGTGGTTGTGAATGTACTTTCATAGGTATTAGTTTGTGTAGTGGTGAATGTACTTTCATAGGTATTAGTTTGTGTGGTTGTGAATGTACTTTCATAGGTATTAGTTTGTGTGGTGGTGAATGTACTTTCATAGGTATTAGTTTGTGTGGTTGTAAATGTACTTTAATAGGTATCAGTTTCTGTGGTTGTGAATGTACTTTCATAGGTATTAGTTTGTGTGGTTGTGAATGTACTTTCATAGGTATCGGTTTGTGTGGTTGTGAATGTACTTTCATAGGTATTAGTTTGTGTGGTTGTGAATGTACTTTCATAGGTATTAGTTTGTGTGGTTGTAAATGTACTTTCATAGGTATCGGTTTGTGTGGTTGTAAATGTGCTTTCATAGGTATTAGTTTGTGTGGTTGTGAATGTACTTTCATAGGTATCGGTTTGTGTGGTTGTGAATGTACTTTCATAGGTATTAGTTTGTGTGGTTGTGAATGTACTTTCATAGGTATTTGTGTGGTTGTGAATGTACTTTCATAGGTATTAGTTTGTGTGGTTGTGAATGTACTTTCATAGGTATTGGTTTCTGTGGTGGTGAATATACTTTCATAGGTATTAGTTTGTGTGGTTGTGAATGTACTTTCATAGGTATCGGTTTGTGTGGTTGTGAATGTACTTTCATAGGTATTAGTTTGTGTGATTGTGAATGTACTTTCATAGGTATTTGTGTGGTTGTGAATGTACTTTCATAGGTATTAGTTTGTGTGGTTGTAAATGTACTTTCATAGGTATCGGTTTCTGTGGTGGTGAATGTACTTTCATAGGTATTAGTTTGTGTGGTTGTGAATGTACTTTCATAGGTATTAGTTTGTGTGGTTGTGAATGTACTTTCATAGGTATTAGTTTGTGTGGAGGTGAATGTACTTTCATAGGTATTAGTTTGTGTGGTTGTGAATGTACTTTCATAGGTATTAGTTTGTGTGGTGGTGAATGTACTTTCATAGGTATTAGTTTGTGTGGTGGTGAATGTACTTTCATAGGTATTAGTTTGTGTGGTTGTGAATGTACTTTCATAGGTATTAGTTTGTGTGGTGGTGAATGTACTTTCATAGGTATTAGTTTGTGTGGTTGTGAATGTACTTTCATAGGTATTAGTTTGTGTGGTGGTGAATGTACTTTCATAGGTATTAGTTTGTGTGGTGGTGAATGTACTTTCATAGGTATTAGTTTGTGTGGTTGTGAATGTACTTTCATAGGTATTAGTTTGTTTGGTGGGGAATGTACTTTCATAGGTATTAGTTTGTGTGGTGGGGAATGTACTTTCATAGGTATTAGTTTGTGTGGTTGTGAATGTACTTTCATACATATCATTTTGTGTGGCTGTGAATGTACTTTCATAGGTATCACTTAGTGTAGTTGTGAATGTATTTTTATAGATATCAGTTAGTGTGGTTGTGAATGTATTTTTATAGGTATCAGTTTGTGTGGCTGTGAATCTATGTATTTTCATAGGTATCACTGGTTTTGGAAGAAAATGAATTTCATCAGTATTATAGGATGTGGCTTCCGTTCTGCATATCAGTCTTCTTTATGTTGAAAAATGTGCATAGATCATTACATTTGTATTTAAATGTACACATTTGAGCCTTAATAAATCTCCATACATAAAATAATTAAATTTGATTCAACTTTAACAATGATGTATAATAATGACAGCAATAGACTCACAGAATTTTTTTTTAAACAAATTATTTTGAAATGTATATAAAAACATGCTATGTAGATTTTCAATCTGATATAATTAAAGCAGAATCATAAATTATAATATTCATTGATCAAATTTCTAACAATAAAATTAATAAAATAATGTCAGTACATCAAAAAATGCTCTATCTGGAAGCAAAATTATTTTATTGACAGAAAAACAAATGATTGTCCATTTTTATTTAAACTTTAAATCGGTGACTTGACTTAGAGAAAATAATTGTAGATTGTTTATGGAAAAAAATAATTTTAATTGTTTTAACTTTTCTAATAATGGGTAAGTTTTTCTGTAATCAGCAATTCTTTACCTATCCAATTAATTGGATCAGCAGTCTCAGTAACTTGAGTCTGAAACTCATTTTTAGCTCTATTTGTCATGAAAAATGTACATTTGTTTTTGCTATTTGCCTGGATCTTAAAATTTGTGTCACAAATCAGCTAAATCCATGTTGTTGTTGTAGGGTTTAACGCCATTTTTCAGCACACGATGGGCTATACATGGCGGCCAGTATTATTGGTGGAGGAAGAACCCGGTAAACCCCCGGAACAAACCACCGACCCGTGAGAAGCTACTGGCAAGCTTTTTCACATAACTGCATTAGCCAAATCTTAGACTCAAACCCATGCAGACAGAGGTGAGATACCAGTGATCCGTAACGGAGAGCGCTTTAGACCACTCTGCCACTCGGGGCCCCAAATCCATGTTGATTAGTAGTTAGTTCAAGAGCATAGAGACAAAATAAATTGATAAATTTATGCATAACAGTCACTTTTAGACTAGTCTACATCTCTACAATACTTTTTGCAAACAGTCCACAAATGATGATTTCTGTATTACATCACTGTCAAGTTCTTATTTCCAATTTTTTTAAGTGCTGTTGATTTGTTCTCTTTTGGTGCAACAAGATGCTTTTATGTTTAACAAATTCCCAGACCTAAAACATTTTTCAGTCATATAAAATTCATCAGTCACATCAATAAAGTGCATTTATTGCAATATATGGCGCCATTATTTTTCAAATTTAATCTGGTCTGCTATGTATGTGGTATCAAAATTAATGAATCATTGACATGTGGTTTCACATTCAACATGCATTTTCTTGAAACTGTTTGATGTATATACTATGAATATGAAATAAGGAAATTAGAGGTCTAAAGAGGAACACAGGCTCGTATTGTTTCCAATTTAATGATCAGTCATATATGTGCTATATGATAAGACAAAAATAACTTGTAAATAGGTGCAGTACATCATTTTCCTTTGGGCATTATTCCATTTATCAACTTGTACATGATTATTAAGCAGACGTGATCATTGCAGTGTCAAACAATAGCGTGGGAAAATAGTCTGGCATGCTATAGAGGTGTGATAGTATGCCAAACTTTGGACAGTCAAATACCAGAGCTTAACGTCGGTACCAAATTTATGCGAAATTTAGCTTCAAATAACAGTGTTGATTCTTAAGTATGTGAAACAAGGAAGAAGAGAAGTATCCTCCCTTGTATTATTACATAGTACTATTACATATTACATGTATGACAATTAAATTGTAAGCTATGATACGAGCCCTTGTGATAGTGAATAAATGTGCACATGACACAAGCCTTGAATAGTAATCATTAATCTTTATCTCGATCTGAACATGGAAACTTTTTTTTTTAAGGATCATCTCATTGTCCATTTTGCTACCCAGGTTATTATCAGTGAGCAGGTACCCACAAAACCGAATATCCATTGGCATCTTTATGTGCCAGATCGTTTACTTCTTCTGAGCTCTGTAATGTCAAGGTCATTTTAGGTACCTAAAGTGGATGGTTTTACAGAAAAGTAGGCCGATGTAGCTCTACAATGTTACCCAATAATCTGGACTTTCTACTCACATTAAAAATACAGAGGGGAAAATGTATTTTTTGAGACCTGACTTTTTTTTACACCAAAAATTTGCGCACTGTTGGAATTGGATTATGTGTTGATATTTTAGACTTTTTGGCCTCAGATCTAAGGCAGACCAGTCTGAACCGCACACAAGCAGGCAAACCTTTGCAAAAAGTAGGATAATTTGGGAGGAAAAGGTGGCCAGGACATGAAAATGATGGGTCCAATAAGCCAAACAAAAATGAACTCCAGACTTCTACCCTTGTGCACATGCACAAGTGAAATAGCCAATGGAAAATGATGTTTCTAACACAACTAGGCATCAGGCTATTTGAAAATATCATGGAAAGTGATTTTTTTGGATGTATTCAGAAGTAGCCCCCAAAATGCATTTCCTACTCCCATTTCAGATCAATTGACAAAATCTCCAAGAGTTTAAACTAAAAGACTTCTTATGATATCTAGTTGTTCCTAATGAAAATTATGCTGATCTTGCATTTAATATGGCTGACAGAGCAGTAATCTTGAAAATCTTCTTAATGGAAAACATGGTGTTTTTGCCAGAAGACTTGTTATGATGTCTGGTTGATCATGAAAGAGAATGGTGCAGCTTGCACATCCAGTAAAGCCGTTGCTGTGGCTATTTTGAAAATCTTTGTTAAGACCACTGCTAAACAAAAGTAATAATGCCATGAAGTTTTCAGAGATGCCCATGACCAAAAAAAATGCAAAGTTAAAGGCATAGGAGAGTCTTTTTGGTCCTTTAAAGTCTTCTCTGGTAATTTGAAATGTAGAATCAGCTTCTAGCTTATAACTTGCTTTTATTCATGCCAGAACTAACGTCAGATTTTTTTATCAGCGCTGCTAGTACAAAGAATCAACAAACTGGCTAACAGTTGGGATAGCCATGATATGATTTTGGAAAAGGAAAGTTTACAAGAGCCATAAACAGATTTCAGGACAATTTAAAGAATGCTAAGATCTGTGTACACACATAAAGATAATTTCCACCTAATTTGTTGATATTGGTGATATGTCAGGTTTATAAATGCATCTATACTTTGTGCAAATTTAGATGGTGTTTTGGCATTTATATGGTTCTAAATGAAAATGGTGTAGCTTGCATATCTAATATGGCTGCCAGTGTCCATCTTAAAAATCTTATTGCTACTCCGAAATGGACAGTCATACACAAAGTTTTCATGGAAAGTGACTTCTTTCGGTAAATGAAATGGTGCCAGTCTGACATCCAGTATAACAAACAAAATGACCATCTTGAAAAAGTTTTTATCACTACTTCTTCTAGATGGATAGTCATATTGATTTGATGCTTTTACCAGAATTTGATGTCTAGTTGGTCCTTAATGTAATGGTTTCCACCATGACTGCCATCTTGAAAATCTAGATATCACTATTCCTTTGGAATGGAAAATCATATCAACATAGAGTTTCCATCAGGTGAGTTCTTATGATATCTTGCTGCTTATGACATCCGGTAATCTGACATCCAATATATAAATACCATAGAATGACTTTCCAAAAACGTCTGACCATATATCACTCTAAAGTGATCCCAAAATAAATACCTTTCATATTCACATGAAAGATGCCAAAACACCATTTAAATTTTCACAAAGTATAGATGCAGTTATAAACCAGACATACCGCCAATATCAACCAGATAGGTGGAAATTATCTTTATGTGGGTGTCTTTCCACCTAAAGCACTGTTGTATTAAGCTGTATTTGCCTTTAAGACCAATGTATGTTAGGTAAACAATATCAGGCTTTCATGGGCCTCTTGTTTATGAATGGATTGCTTTATTTACCTACAAGAAAAATGCAGTTGGAAAAGTCTGAGGGTAGATGAACACAAAATGATACATGAATGTGTACCTTTATTACCAAAAGAAAAATACAGTTGGAAAAGTCTGAGGGTAGATAAATAAAAAATGCTACATGAATGTGTACCTTTAATTACCAAAAGAAAAATGCAGTTGAAAAAGTCTGAGGGTAGATAAATACAAAATGCTACATGAATGTGTACCTTTAATTACCAAAAGAAAAATGCAGTTGAAAAAGTCTGAGGGTAGATAAATACAAAATGCTACATGAATGTGTACCTTTAATTACCAAAAGAAAAATGCAGTTGAAAAAGTCTGAGGGTAGATACACACGAAATGCTACACAAATGTGTACCTTTAATTACCAAAAGAATACTAAAGTGCCGTTATCCCATGTTGCCTCTCCTTGACATCCATTCTTGAGTGATATGTGGTATATAAATGTATCTGAATTAAATAAATATCTTTAGGTTGATGTATTGATAACTGGTCCCAGGCTTTCCTAGAAAAACATCCACAATATTATTATTCCCTTGGTCCATTTTGTTTTTTCCAAACTTGATTATATATTTACTCATGCATGAGTTGTTTGCAGGAAAGTTATTCTTTTAGGTTCTTCTTACATGATCCATTGGTTTGGGTCTGAGGATCAGATTTTCAAAAATGTATTGTGTTGTAATGACACTTTTAAATTTACTTTGGCAGTCTTACATACAAATATGCAATTTTTATGTGACATATTTTGATAAATTTTGGCCATTTTTTGAGGAGCATTATTTTCATTGTTTTTCTGAATTTGTTGGGGTACTTCAGTCTTTGGATATGTGTCTGGGGGAAATGGCATCTATCATATAGATAGTTTATGTTGAGGATTAAAAGTGGTTTATAGTAATCACAGAATCCATGAAGATGGGTTCTTTCCTCCCATGGTCTTGGCAAAGGGTTGTTGTGGGTTTCTGAGTTTGTCTCATTTTGCCCACAATGTAAAATGCATGTGGAGGAAAAGAATAGGTTTTCCAGTGGTGTACAACCATTATTAATTAAACTCCTTATGCAAACAAGTATATGCCTAGAATTCATAAAACTTGACTACTAAATGACTCAGACTTCTTTAAAAATCATTGTTCTGTCCAAGCAGGATAACTTGTTCTCACAGTATATAAAGGTGATTATTGTGACATCCACCATCAGTTCACTCATTTTCTGATAATTCAGTAATGTTTATAAAAAAAAAAAACAAGGTGGAAATTCACCAATTTTCTATATAGGTTTACAATGTGACAGCAGTCTGTGAGAGGAGTATAATTTGGGGATTCCTTGGAGAGGGTCAGAGGTAAAATATGAAAAAATATCAATTACTATCAATTACAGTGACATTTGGTTTTTTTTTTGGTTTTTTTTTTTACCAAATCTCAAACTTAGTCATATCCTTATGGAATATATATATATATATATATATATATATATATATATATATATATATATATATATATATATATATAAAAGGGATTTTGGTTTATGACCCCTGGGGTGTCAGGTGGGGAGGGGGCTTGCATATATATAAAAATTTAAGTTTATTTATAGTATATGTAGAGCTAATAGTTTGCATTTAAAAAATATTGACAATTTAAAAATCCTTTTCTTTCCTCCAGACTGGAAGGATGTTGACACTTTCACTTGGGATGCTTTCCTGAATAAGTCAAAGTCTACAGCTGTCCCAGCAAGAGCATTTAAGCCAGTGAGTGTAAGAATTTACAAAAACTATTCGGGATGAACTTTAGAAAAATTAACTTCATTACCGTGATTATTCCAATATACTTGCTTGTTTCAATGGAGGCATTGATTTTATTCATGAACTAAGATTCTTTTGGATATCAGAGGGCAGACATATGTTGAATACCATGCTTCTCATTGAAAATTGAATTTACAAGCACATATTTTTCAGCAGAGTTCTTTGAATCAGTTTTAGGACTGTTGAAGAAATTGCACAAAACATAAAAACACTGCAGAATTATGCTGTTGTTATAAGACAGTTGGACATAGAATCATTAGTTTGAGACCATTAACAACAATTAAACAAATCACAACAAAGCATTATATGACTTAAGCAAAATAGTTTTTTTGTTTTCTTAATCTGTCCAAGAGAGCTGAAATCAAAGCCTTATTAATGTGTCACGTGATGAATATATGTGACGATTTTTCCAAGAAAAGTATATATTTTTTTCTACCATAGAGAGCACCCATTCCCTTTGAGTCCGGTATGAAGGTGGAAGTTGTGGACAAGAGGAATACCCTTCTGATTAGAGTGGCCTCTATTGTGGATGTGCAGGACTACATGGTCAAGATTCACTTTGATGGCTGGTCAGACGCTTATGATTACTGGCTGGATGATGACTCTCCTGACCTTCATCCTCCTGGCTGGTGTGCCAAGACAGGACATCCTCTTGCACCACCAATACGTAAGTCTTTGATTGGTTATCAGTCCTTTCTTATCCATTGTGAAGCAGTCTACATAATTTAATGGTGGGCAGTGAATACATGGATCAAAAGGTTTTTAGTTAAAATGAGACCATACCCATTTATACTGCACCCTTTACCAATACAGGTAATCAGAATTACCCAGTCATCAGTGTTGCTGTTCGACATTTAACCTGCAATAGTCAAGCCAGCCAGTGTCTAAGAGCTTCTAGTATATTTGAATAAAGATTAATTTATTTATCTAAAATACACAGCAAAACTACATGCAGTCTAGATAATCACTGATCACAAACTGTTAACAATGTAGAATTAGATTTGTCTTGATTTCTTTTTTACTATTTTGTAAAGTCAAAACCTTTTGCCAAGTATTGTTTTTATTTTGCTATTTCAGTCAACTGTTTGATGAAATAAGAAAACCATCTATAACTTGATTGTCATGTCGGTTCAGTCCATATAGTCTTGTCATCAACAATACATTGGCAGTGCTGCATGTCTTGTATGGTTTCCTTTCTTGGGGGGATGAAAAGGGTGGGGTGGTGTACAATGTGATGGTACTTGATGGAACTTTCATTCATCATGTAAGGCAAAATCACAAGAATAAATGGTTCTAGAGAGTTTAAAGGTGTACATTAATATTAATTAAGGCATTTGAATCTAGGATAATGTTCACCTGAAATAGCACAATAGTAAAGCCATTGGATGTACTTGACCGTTGATTTGTTTCCTTGATGTTATCGTGTAAATTGGACAGCGGTTACAGAATCTTGGCTCATTCTCACTCTCACTTTCTCCACACGCACTTAATCTCTCTTCCTACCATAAAGGTCATTGTTTGCAAAATCTCTTATATCATTTTTTTTTTAAAAATTAAAAGTTGTACATTTGTGAAGAATAAACCAAAATTTCACTGCAAGGATTATGATCATAGTATATATGCAATAGTTACATCTTCTGCTGTCTGTACAGAAAAAAATGGACAATTTTGTAAATAAGGCAGTAGTTAATAGCATTTCTTTGTCTCCTGATCAGTCTTTTTTTTTATCCCTAGTATCAGTATGTACCATACATACATGCTTTTAAGATGTGCCCAACTGTAGAGATCCATATCTGCCTTCACAAAATTCACCTGCAAATTTAGGTCAGTGTAGTTAAGAATCATCTGTAAAACAAACAACATACACCCTGATCTGGTTGTAGTTTGACTCAACTTATAAGGAAATATATACAGTATATGATGCATTTTTGTTTTAGTCATTCACATAATTTATAAGAATTATCACCCTATTTTTTGTCACTTTTTGATTGGCTGAAAGTAAAAACTCCATCTCCATGTCAATCTCCAAGTCAGGTCTAGTTCTTGGGTTTTTCGGTCATATGAACTGCCACAGCTTTACATCAAGAGAGCATGATATAAGTTCAAGAAGATTTTGCAAACTCGACTTAAAGTAAATGCAGTTTAAAGTTGTTTAGCAATCTAAATGTTCTTATAATTTGCAGTTCCATCTGACCTTGTTGTGTGTCCAGGACAGAGTGGGTGTCCTACCCCAGGATGTAAGGGGGTAGGACACATTAAGGGAGCCAAGTACACAGGCCATCACAGGTATGCTTGTCTAAAATGACAGTATTTCTTTCCTTTTCAAAACGTGTGAAGAGATTTATGCTTGAATTACCATTTTATGGCAGTTTTCAATCTTATATTTAAATATTTCTCCATCCAATACATTATTCGATTGCATTAACATTAGTGAATCACCTTTGCTAAATCTGAATACTGCCCGTCCTAAAAAATTAAGAAATGTCTTTATATATATGTGCAAGATTACAGTCTAATTTCACCAGCTGGCAAGGCCCATAACTAGTATATAGTATCCCTGCTGCCAGCCAACCAGTCCAGTCATCCAATTGACCTGTGTAAGGGTTTGGCAGGTGTGACTGTATTATTTCAGTTTGGCAAACTGTATGTTGGTCAACAATTTGAACAGTAGTGTTTTTCTATGCCACCCTAGCCAGCCAAACCAAACAGTATGCAGAGACAGCCCAGACCATATTCTGTTCTAAAAACATACTCGGCAGGTCAAACCCACTTTATGCATGGTGATAATACTTGGATGTGCCTGTTCTAAACAAACATATGTGTTTTCCTCCATTATATGGTAGATAGACTGGTGTTTCACACCACATCAAAGTTGGAAAGGAATGTCATGTTTGTCTCCTCGATACTTAGCGCACAGCTGTCAACCCTCACAATTTTGGTGTGAATTTTATGTCTTTTTCAGCAATTTACTGATTCACGCCACAAGCAAACAAAATCACAAATTCCCCCAATTCTCAGTTATTTTACATCTTTAATTTAAAAAGAAACAATTTCCCATTAAGCTCTAGTCATGATATCAGCAGTAGCTGAAATGGTCCGATACTGCTGGTCAAGATATTAGTAGAACTATAGCTGATTGGTAAAGTTGGCCTGGTAACAAACAGTTTAGCTAATTTTAATCTGTATGTATAAGAGTAATGTTTCACATGCTTTTGAGAGAAACTGGGGCCTAACCAGAATTTTGCTCAGCCCTTTTGCTGCCAACACTGATTTGAATTACCATTCGGCATCGTATCGTTAAAGTGTCTTCACCACCAAAGAAAAAGAAATGTATATCACAAAAGTTAAGTTTAGTTTGGAATATTAAGAAAATTGGACATGCATTCAGCCATCAAACACCGATATACATCATGCTTTTTCCACACAGTGTGCCACACATTTAGCATTGGGCATGGTGGAAGAGATAATGTGAGGAAGCACATTGGTAGCAAAAGCACAAAAGAGGTTGGGAAAATTAAGAACTTGCAGCAGATTTCAGCTCTGGAACATTTTAACAGGGTTCCCACGCTACCGGGAAATCGGGAAAGAGTCGGGAGAAATGGCAAAAAAAATCCCGACCGTGAAAAGCCCAGGAATTTTGCAAATATGGACGAAAGTCGGGAAATAACCGGGAAATTTTATGTAACCACTTCATTACAGAAAAAATCACATAATCAAGTGGAAATTGTAATTGAACAGCTGGTGAAATTATATTTTTTCGAGTTATTACGGTACCGGAAATTTCGAAGGTTGCGGTATGGATCAATTAGTTGCTTGCCTGACACATTTGTTCAGTCAATCCAAGCACTCAGTCGATTAGATTGATCTATTAGACTGGTTTTTCGATGTACCACTGCAGATTGGTATATTTTTATATTACGTAGAAGACTTGAAGACCAGTATATCATCTCAACAAGCCAGCATCATGACTGCGGTACGTGATCTCTGTAAGTTTTTTAAATAAAAGAAACAGCACTGCAGTGTTTGTTCTGATTTATAAAGTTACTGAAAATGTCCTGTTAAAGCTTTTAATTTGGTGCTTTTGCATGCGAAATTAGCCATTATTGTCAGTAGTAACCTTGGACACCTTTGCGGTGAATTTTACTTGGCCCTGTCAACTGTATCAACCGATAGCCTCATTTTGGTGGACCAATTAGAGAGCAGCATTCCATTCAGTGTATTAAAGTTGCATATTAAGTGGATGCATTTGTAGAGTAGTTTGGCGGGAATGTAGTTCATCAAATTCTTGACGTAAGTATCCAATGTTGAATGTCCGAGCTAAACATTGGCGCTAAATTGTTATTCCGTTTGCGGTGTAGCTTGAAATATCTGCATTAATTCTTTAATTATAGTTTGCAGTCAATGTTAGTAATCAGAAGAGGTTTGGTGACTGCTTTATCAGATTATAAGCAGACACGAGTGGATTTTCAGGCAATTCAATCTTGTAGGATGGTCATGATATATACTTTTTGAAGGGCTTTTTGTCAGTTTTAATCAACTCTATTATCATTAACTTATTTTCTTTTTCAAGAGATGGATTTTAAACTAATCCACTAAAGGTGCTTAGAATGTTTGAAAAATATTCTTTTTTACAGAGGATTTTTTTTTATTGGCACAGATTAATGCAGGATTAATCTTGATTTTGTATAAAGATAAATTTTCTAAAGAAGATAAAATTATTAAAAATAAGGACAAAGAGGAGGAACTGGAAGTTGCAAAGAAAGAATTCAGTGAAAAAGTGCATCTGCTTAATAACATTTAAGACTGTTTGGCTATAATCCCCAGCAGAGTTCTAGCTTGAACATGAACTTGAGGGAATTACTTTCTCATATAAAAGATGCATGCATGTTATAAAACATCTTGTCTGTCAACATTTTACAGTCAATCTCAATCAGCCAGTATATAACTACTGATATTTAATTTTCCATTTGTTGTAATATCATGCACATAGACTTAAAGTGTTTACTAATTTCTTTAGAATTAAAAGTTTGAAAGGAAAACAAAACTAGTTGCTGTTGTTCATTCTGTTAGATTTCCCATACCAACATAATGCAGTGCAGTTTCAGTCTGTACATTGTAAACAGTTACATTAGACTTGTGATTTTCAGAAGTAATATCTGTTTCTTGTGAAACATTTTGTGGTTTGGTACATGGTTATTTGCCTCATTTAAATGATATAGAAGAGACTTGGAATAGAAACAGCATTTAATTTGAATTTTAAAAAAATTCTAAGCTAAAATGTTCTTTAATTTCATTTTGTATTGGTCATAAATGAACCTTGAAAAACTGAATTTTATCCTGGAAAAAACCTGGAAAAGACCTGGAAATTTTTCTTTAAAAAAGTGTGGGAACCATGATTTTAAGCCATTGATGGAAAATCAGCAATCTACCAATGCTGAAGCATTGTTTGTGAGTTTTCTTGTTGAATGCAATCTACCTTTATCAGCTGGATACCATGCTAAATATTTGTTGTGACAAATATTCCTGTACTCGAAGATCACTTCATAAATTCATGTCAAAATTCACTAAGTTTTATCCCTATTTTCACTGATTGCGAGCCTGACACATTGGCAGCCATGTTAGCATCACTAGAGATCTTTTGTCTAGCTAAGAAGGCATGTAATGTCTATGCTTGAGAATTGTAAGGTAGTCAATACAATGGTGGCAAATACCCTAATGGCTTCTTTAACATTTGGTCTGATGGGAAGAGAGGTTATTTTGTAGTCTTCATCTTACAGCCCTACTATATGCCTCAAATGTTTTACAGGCAGGTGGGTATGGGTGGATGAAATGAATGTTTTCATCTTTAAAGTCTCCCACCATTTGACGATGACATGCTGTCCTTCCCACCAGATATAAATGATATTATAAAAAATGGCTGCCATTAATTAAAATAGTAGTAAATTCTCAGGATACACAAGAGAAAATTAGTCCAAATTTTATTGTATTTTTGAATCCTGACATGCAAGGCTTGCAGATTTGAAGAAATGATTTTAATCCACTATTAACAATGACTAATATTGCCAAAAATGACCACCATAAAATTTGCCTGCCAGTACTAAAATGAGGAAAACCTTAAATTACTTCTTTTATGAAATACTCAAAAGAATTGACCAGATTTAACAAACAGCATTGAGATATGAAGGTCTTATAATTTTGTGCAAGGTATATCAGTTCAGTGAGATCTTTGATCACTGTTACCAAAAAATGTAGCAAAACATTCATTTGACTACTTCTCAAACATTGCTCAGCAAAATTTGACCAACTTCACATTGGTATGAAGTGCTTTTAATTTTATATAAATGGTGCCTCTTCACTATTAGTTATGAGCAGCATTACATTAAATTAAAAATCTTAGCAATGACTTCTCATAATCCACTCAGCAAATTTCAACATTTTCAGAATTTGACTAAATTAGATAGAAAACATGCCGGCACTATGGGCTTTGTAGTTTTTTAAAATAATTTATCTACAATCTAATATGGCAAGCACTAAATACTAAAACTATACAGGTATTAACAACTTTTCAGAAACATATCAACAGAACCTGACCAAATTGGACTGAAATTGTCCTAGTTTAAAGGCCATTCAAATTTATACAAATTATGCCAGTCTACCAAATATGGGCACCATTCAAACAAAAAGAAAAACCATTTAAACAACTTTATTACCATAAATCACTCAGCAGAATTCGACCAACTTTGACAGCATCCTGCCATAATAGGATATTTTATTACAAAGCAAGCTGACCTCAGAAGCCAACTTTGAAATCTTTTAAGTGTGCATATTATTATATTTTTTTAAAAATATATACATAGTTTGCCAAAATAGGGGAGTTAATTTAATTCCTTTTCATGGGTATTCATGGGAATTTGGAAAATAAATTGAAGTAATAGAACAATTTTTAAAGTAACACGATATACTGCTTCATGCAGGGACATTGATGACCCAGAAGATTTGAAGAAAAATATGATGAAATCTTGAAGGCTAGAAGAGAAAATGATTTTGCAGATAATGTGAAGATTAATATGGATGAAATTCCAGTGTACTTTTATCACATTCCTGGATGGACTGTCAATAAGATGTCGGTTAAAAGTGTGTGGATTAACATGACTGATACAGATTAACAAAATATCTGACTTTAGTCCTTGCAGTTTCTGCTTATGTGTTGCCTGTAATGATAATTTTTCACAGCGAGAGTAGAGCTAAAACATATCCATGCAATAATGGATCACACGTGTGCAGAAGGATTGGGTTGATGAGATGATGCTGCAGTGGATTAAAGAGTTTTATCCCAAGTACAAAGCTTTATATTCAGTTGGAGTGCATTTTCTGACATGTAATTTTAGATTTGATTTAAAAGGTGTTCCTTTACTTATGACTTATGATGAAAAAATATGTGTCCCAGAACATACAGTGTACACAAAATTAACTTTAAAAATTAATTTATATTGTCCCAAAAAAACAGTACATATGATAGTTACATATGCATTAAAGTTTGAATAATCTTATTTGTTCCAGAAAATCAGTATTTTTGTCATAAGCAGTCAGTATTTTTGTACTCTGGGGTTGGCAGGTATGTACTAGTTCTACACTAAAGGACTGTCGTTTACAAATTCTGTACTTGCTAATATGTAACTCATTCTCATTTGTAAATAGTTTAGGCTAGAACCACTGCTCCATAATGTGGCAGTAGGTCAGGGTCTATTTTATTCATTAGGAGATGAAAGATCTAATTCTATTCACAGCTGGGTAAGACATGGTTCAATTGTCTACTTCACTATTTCAGTGCCTTTGGCTGTCCATACTCCCAGCTAAATATGAACAAGGAGAATACACTTCAGGATCGTCTGGGGGCTTTCAGATTTGATGACACCGCCCCTGATCTCTCCCCCACGACACCCAAATCCAACAAACAAATGGACTTTCCAGCATCTCCAGAAGTCAAGTGAGTCACTCTCCCAGAGTTGTCATTAAGTTTATATATTGAATATAGTCATCATTGTTCCGTTGTTTCCAAACATAGTCACATTTTTCCAAGAATCTTTACAATAATTTGCAATTTTTCACCTAGTTCAATGGAAACTAAAAACATTAATAATTTTTTGTTCAGTGACAGTGTTCATGTTACCTTTTTCTCCACACTCTCAGGAAAGGTCTTGAGCTTTCTTACCAGCATGACTAAGATTTACATGATGCTGGAAATAATTTCGGTCCCCACATTCCTAGTGCCTGCACTTGAAGGACTGTTAGACTTAGTACATTCTCTCAAAACATTTTTATATGTCCACCATATCATGGAGTGTATTATGTAATAATGCTGCCATCTACTTGTCCATATATTTATCTGTTCATGTCTGCACAATAACTCTAATTTCCCACCATCGACCATTACAAACATTATAAGTAACTTGCATTATCAGTGTTTCCCTTTTCACACATTTGTGCATCAAAGACGTACACTGTAAAAATTGACTCACGTGTTTTGTTGCCATGCATTTTTCTGATGCAAAGGATTTGCATGATGCAATCAGGTCTTTTTTAATATCCAATGCTTTGGATGAGGAATGGCATAGTGTATATTCCAGCAGAGGCATAGTTTGGTTCCCAGCTTTGTATGCTTTCTGCATTGCACTCCACTGTTCGTTTGGTCGAGTGCAATGCAGGGAGCTTACAAAACAGGGAACCAGACTAGCATAGGCAACGTTGCAATGGAGTAGCTTTCCCTAATATCGTGAGCTCTCGCACGATTTCCATCAAGCTCAGCAAGATGTTGTCTACATGTTTAACGTTAGCACTAGAAAGTGATCTCCATATTAAAATGGCTTGCATTAAGAAATGTTAGCAAAGAACGTGAAAGAAGCAGAATACAAAAGAGTAAATGTGGATCTAACTTTGATGAAAAATGGAGAAAATAATTCCCTTGACTGGAATACGGCATATCCATTAGGATTACCAGTGTGACTTCTGATCGCATGATTGCAAAGTCTTTGCAGGGAAAGAACAGATTCATTTTAGGCTGAAAAGATCAAAAGGTCATATGGACTAGAAGAAGGAAAACTCTTTCCATTCCATAACTTGATTAGCATACCAACACACATTGACCAGACTTTATAAATGCTATGCATTTATTTGAGATAAGAAAGACCTCTATTTATTTTAGGGTCAAAAGTAAAGGTCATATTGACCCCCAAAAAGAAAAATCATTTCTCCACCTACTTGAGCCTAACAGATTGGCTTGAATTTGAGTGAAGGAAAATACCTAGTAATTTTGAGGTCAAAAGTCAAGGTCATATCAAGTTGAAGAAGTAAAAATGAATTCCTCAAAACTACAACACAGGGTTCGTACGGTCTTTGAAGGTCTTTGAGAGTTTGGGAAAAATGAGGTAGCATTTTCAAGGCCTTGAAAGTTTGGGAAAATCAAGCATATTACCCTGAGGTCTTTAAAAGTCTTTGAAAATTGAAATAAACCCTCCAAAAATTAATTTCTTTCCAGAATCACAAATAAAATTATCCGAGGTTGTTAGATTCAGATGTAATCTAGTTATCCTGGTTTCTTTCTTTTGATGACCCATTCAGTTTATTGCCGCCGCATTAACAAAAGAGGCTTTGCTTTGTTTGGCCATCCAAAGTATGCCTCGGCGGCGACTTCAATCACACATGCACTCTTCAGCAAAGCAAGACGGTGCCGCTACACACTTTATCAAAGGATGTCACCAATATTGCCCAAGGTCGTTAGCTTCGGATATAGCTGGTTTTCATGGCTTCTTTCGTTTGACGAATAGTTCAATTTGATTGGACAAGTCCATCAGTTTTAGCCAATCAAAATGTTAATTACACTAATTCTACGTAGAAAGTTCGCGCAAGTTACATGCTCGAGAATTCAAAATTTGTTCATTCGATTTACATCTTCTTGAAGTTCAGTGTTTAAAAATGCCAGGTCTTTGGTCTTTCAACGATATCTGGCTTGAACAAGAGAAATACAAGGAATGGCTGCAAAAGGATAAATTATGTAAACGAAAGACGTTTTGTACATTGTGTAAAAAGACGAGCAACTTGGCTTCAATTGGAGGAGTCCATGCAAATTAGTAACTACATACTGTTCATTTAGTGGAACGAAGATGCAGAAGTATAAGCTATTGGTAATTTTGGGCAAAATAATGTTAACTCATTACTCTTCGGGTATAAAAAAAGATATTGTTTAATGTGACGATTTGGGAGAAATGGCAAAAGAGGGCCCGTTTAAATTTACTTATACCGTCGGTTTATTTAACACGTTTGAGGGGGGAAAAAATCATTTTCGAAAATTTTGTTCTACATAATAATGTTCCTTGGTTTAATATAAAAACATACATTGTAATAAATTCAATTCACGGATATAGTTTCAAAGTGTGCATGCGTACACTATAGTAGAGTTAAGCAAGAGTTGTTGTTCTTGAATTGTGAGTATATAAAAAAAACGTGTGCTGTGAAGCTTTAACTGTAAGAAGTCATTTGATTAAGTAAATAAATAAAAGAATTTTAAAAAACGCATTTCCAGTTGACGGAATATCCCCGTTTCTCATTGCCAACCCTCGACTTTTTTCCCAATGGTATTAAAAAAAAAATTAAAATCATATTGCCGAAATTGATTTGTGTATCTATAGTCTGACTATACATCCCCGTTTGTTTGTACCCCTATCGATTTCAATAACGAAAATAATTAAATGATAAAAAGTGCACAGAACTAAGGCAACAGAATCATTGATTTATAATTTCTAACCTGAATGTGACCAGAATGGCACTAATACTGCCATCTCCTGCACATTTAATGATTAACGGACTTTCTAAAGAAACAAACGGGTTGGTATAGTTAGACTATAATTGAGCCCGTTTTGCCCAGTACTTTGAAGTGCTTGAAATATTACTGGATTTATAGATAATGTTTCTTTTTAATAAAAATGGAGCGAAAAAACACGCCCAACCTTGATGAAGTGTTTTATTCTGTCCTTTCCAAAAGAAAGGAATATGTTGTGTGGTCTCCAGAAAATGTTGTTGTCACACGGGTAGGCAACAGTGGAGAGAGGATTTTCTGTCAACAAACAGGTATCTGTTGAGAACCTCAGCAGAGAAAGCCTCAGAGCTCAAGGGATAATCATTGACACAATGAGAAAAGCAGGTGGACCTTTGGAAATCATCATTAGCAATGAAATGATGACACATGGCTCCTTTGCAAGACATAAGTACCATGCTTATCTGGATAAGAAGAAAGCAGAGAAGGATGAGAAAAACCAAAAAGGAAAGAAACGGGAGTTAGCCATGGATGAAGTGGAAAAACTTAAAGACAGAAAACTGCCTCTTGAAGCTAACATTGCCAGCCTACATGCTTCCTCTGTACAGAAAGCAGAAGAGGCAGAGTTAAAAGGACCCATTGTGCATGTCACAGAGTCAAATGCTCTTAGGAGAAAAGCAGAGGAAGAGATGACAGTGGTAGCGTCTCTTTCCAAAATGATTGAAGAGAAAAGAAAGCAAATATAATATTGCATTTAAAGCAGTGCTGATGTCTGTTAAGAGAACAATTTATTTTGTATTAAATCTGACACGTATGTTACATATTTCTGAAAGAACAACGAATGTTAACCTATCTTCCAAATAATTATAATACAATTTTAGGAAATTAATTATAGTTTGACTTTAATCAGGAATCAGTATTGTAGTATTTGGCATTCATTTTTCTCATATAACCTGTATACACAATATTAGCAAAAATAGGTGTTGGAAATCTCTGTTTGCGGTCTTTGAAAGTTTGGGAAAAGTCTTTGAATTTATCATCCATAGTTCAGTATGAACCCTGCAACATGTCTTGTCTAAATTTTGTATAGGGCTTGCATTTGAGACTCTGAGTATGACTGCATGAGGCTTTTAATAAAGCCAGTCCTGCCTATTATGTTAAATGTTGGGCAAAGTTATACTGATCAACATACCTTATGCTGTCCCAACATCAGTACACACCCACTCTGAAGGCTTAGTCAACACCTATCACAATGCACCCAGCTCACACCATGGACAGTTGTGCCACAGTATCTACTTAGTATCAGGAAATAGTCCTGACAATCCATTACAAGTTAAAAGCCAGGGTTTTTAATAATCCCTATGGATAAAAGTACAAGAGAAAAGGATCGTTCCATCCCAGTATCTGTCAATGCCATCCAATATTGATCTTTCATGGTCAAAACTGAACCCACTCAAGCGTTCTAACATGCTTGAGAGAACTGCTTAAGATGATCTGATATAACATATTGTATTCCCACACCTGCACACATACATGCACATGGGAAAGATATGGTTGTTGGTGACATACTCTCCTATGGCCAGTTAATACTTTTGTGCCCAATTTCTTTTACAGACCCAGGGCTACAGATAGCTTCAATTTTTAAAAAGAACCATCGCAAAGCCAGAGAATCCTTTGCTTTTGGGTTTTACTCAAAGTGACAGCTGACATCACTGATCCAGGTTATGGGGCCATTACAGTTAAGCTTTTGTCTCAATATCAGCCAAAACTTTACTTCTTGGAACAAACAACACACATGATGTTGATGTAATTTCAATGACATAACCCATATATAAGTTGATTAGGAGTATAAGATGAAGACCTGAATTTCATGTAATAAAGTATCGACTTGTAGGTCGGAAAATATGGTAGTAATTGCCCCTGCTTTCATTGCCAAGAACAGGCACCTGTTCATGGGAGAATGGATTTTGTAGTGAAATGCCTTAACTTTTTCTTATCCATCAAAGAGGGACAGGGTGAAATATCAGCACAGACACTTTTGCTCTTAATAAATTGGGTTATTCATTCCACATATCAATAAATAAAGCCCCCACTCAAATGAATTTGCTATGCATTGTGGCTCATGAAGTTAGGGAAGTCAGCATAATAATAATAATGAGGACTTTGTATAGCACCTAATCTTTAGAAGTTCTAAACGCTTTTCAACATATAGAATGATATGACTAAAAAAAAACACCATGAAATTAAAAAACAAAAAAATGCTGAAAATATTTAAAGTAGGAAACAGTATTAGGTCTTCAAGTTTGTTCTTGCAGTCAAAAAAGGTGAGTTTTAAGAACACTCTTGATAGGGATCACTGTGTCTTTGTGTCTGATTTCAATAATCAATTCATTCCACTTTGCTGGGCCATGGTATGCAAAAGAACATTGTCAATATGACTTTGTTTTCATAAAGGGAATAATGAATGAATGAATAGTTGGATTTAAAGTGAAACCGGCCCTAGAGTCATATATTCACTATTTTGCACTGCCATTTATTTACATGGCAGTGATTTAATTTATCCAGGAAGATGGAATAGTGCCACATCTTCCTGGTGTTTATGCGCTATTTAATTTGTTCGTCATATCATACCCCATCATGACTTTGGATGGATTAAGCCTCACTATGGTCACTAAGGTCGCCATCTTTGAATTGTTATCATCCCTGCTCCTTCCAAATGGATGGTATATCCAGGTTTTCATAAGTAGTTTTTCTTTTGTGGGGTTTAATGCCATTTTTCAGCACACAATAAGCTATGCATGGCAGCGTGTATATTTGATGGAGAATAATGGTTTGACCCTAAGAAAAACCACCAACTCAAGCTACTAGCAAGCTTTCTCGAATACACACATTGACCAAGCTGAGGCTAGAACCCACATGGACAGATGTGAGATGTCATTGATCAGTGACCACTTGACCACCCAAAGCCCTAGTTCATCATTAGACTCCATATGGAGATATTGCCATTTGTGCATCCAGTATTTTACCATGACATATGTCTTGAAGATCTTTAAATTTGTTCCAGTTTTCATTTAGGGACTTCTAGTGATGTCTTCTTTGTCCTAGATGAAAATAGTGTCAGTCTGATACCCAGTATGTCCACAATAGCACCCAATTGGAAAATCATGATATTGCTAAAGATATCACAGATTGCAAAATCATGATATTGCTAAAGATATCACAGATATGAAAATCATGATATTGCTAAAGATATCACAGATACGAAAATAATGATATTGCTAAAGATATCACAGATACAAAAATCATGATATTGCTAAAAGATATCACAGATTGGAAAATCATGATATTGCTAAAAGATATCACAGATTGGAAAATCATGATATTGCTAAAAGATATCACAGATTGGAAAATCATGATATTGCTAAAGATATCATAGATTGGAAAAATGTGATACAGTGGGACCCTGCTATAACCCGAATTCAGATATAACCCGGTCGTGGCATGGCTCCTGAAATTTTGGGTAATTTATTACAGGTATTTTTTTCAAAGACCAAAAAAAAAAAATTTCAAGTATGAAAATCATTCTCATAATCGTCTAAACAGTGTGAAAAAGAACGTGTAGAAAATGTATTATCAAATTTCTTCTAGTTTTGTGCCAAAATAAACGTCGGAAATACGAACCAATTGCTGGGCCTACTGAGAACTTTGATCTTTGTTTATTGTTGAAAAATTACAGCTCGTAAGTGTCAATATTATAATTACTGATTCCTGAGTAATGAAGCCATCGTGTCTACTTTGTGTTTGTCTTGAATGCATTCTGAATACAATCGTTGCTCAAATAATCTCCAATATATGTTCTCTTAATTTCATACACAACTAAGCAACAGCCAATGTATAAATCAATTAATTTAAGTACATTGTTTATCATCAAAATGAACTGCCGAGCTAAACAGTGACATAATTCAGTGGTTAAAATACAGCCAGTTCTGCCTGCTGTATTTATTAGAGTACATCAAAAGAACATGACGCAATAACTGGGCGGCAAGTTCAAAGGACTTTGACTAGCAGCTTGGGTGGGAAAATGTGCTGAAATTTACAATGACTGAATTCAGAGACAGAAAGATCCTGAGATGTACATGTAGTTATTATAAGAATACACTTTAGCTTCCATTATTTAATCTATGGACATGTACTATTTCATCATTCATTCATAACACCTGTTACGTAATTTTTTTTTTTTTCTTTTCATTGAATTCAGTCACATAATGATCTGTGACAAAATTATTGAATATTTTACATCCGTGTGTGGATATTTTCGATGGAAATATTTGTATTATGGATTCAATGTATGTTACAAGATTCGCTGGTGAGTACACGGTGTTGATACTCTTTTCATGCAATAGATTATACATGTATACATAAATTAGACACGTGTATGTACCAATGCATGGTTCTCTGAGTAAAGTAATATATTATATCTGCAATTTCTGTTACCACAGCAAATGTTTTTCTCATTTAAGATATATATTGATCAAAAATGGTAATTGTGCCATGCATTTTCGAACCCATCTTTATGTAAACTCCCCCTCCCCCCCGATTAAATCCAAAAATGTGTTGGTATTGTACATGGTTGCTTATAACACGGTTTGGTTCATAGCCCGGTCGGATTCTATGGCTCCCAACTACCGTGTTATAGCAGGGTCACACTGTATTGCTAAAGGATATCACAGATTGGAAAATCATGATATTGCTAAATAATATCACAGATTGGAAAATCATGATATTGCTAAAAGATATCACAGATTGGAAAATCATGACATTGCTAAAGGATATCACAGATGGTTTCAACACATAACAGTTAAAGAGAAGACAAAAATGGTCAAAAACAATTTTATAAAGCAGGAAATACAATGTAAACATGTTTAATCTGGCCATGAAGAGAACCAAAAGTGTTGACCCAATTACTCTAGAATGTACAGAACCCTAACCTTCATTTATATGCACTGACCCAATTTTTGTATGCATTAAAATCAGATTTTCAACTATTCACAATTTGTAGGCTAAAGGAATGGCATGCATACGATTTCAACATCATTTTCTTTGCTTTTCTACAGAAAGTGCCCTGTTCAGGGATGTGATGGGTCAGGTCATGTCACTGGGAAGTTCACAGCCCATCACAAAATTTCTGGCTGCCCTCTAGCTGCAGAAAGAGCCTTCTCACAGAAGCTAAAGGTACCTTATACCAATGGAGACATTGTTCCACCGCCACCAAGACCAAAATCTACACGTGGCAGGAAACCAAGGTGATATGCAAACTTTAGTCCTCCTTCCTCTTTTATCAAAATCTTTTTATTGTATGATAGAAGATATATGTTCAGCTTTAAATGGTTTCACAATTGTTGGTCTAATCTTTCCAAAACCTACTAGCATCACTTCTTTCTGCTTCTACTGTGACAGTAGTAATGTGTACACCATAACGCAACACCAATGATACTTTCATTATTTGCCTTGACTAAGAGAACATGATGGGGATGCCAGCCTTTACAGGTCATGCAGTATTATAAATTTTAAAAAACATTTAAACAATTAAGACTATATTGATAAAATGAGAATTTAATCTGATACATTTTTGTGCTGGAGCTGTTGATTATTAAATATTAAAGGATGCTTTGGTCATTGTGAGTCGAATATAATTTTTATTCAGATTATAGTAATTTTTGTTGAAGAGATGAACAAAAAATTTAATTAATTTTTGAAAGAATCAAATTTTTGTCAATCATCAGTGGATATATTACAAATAACACTTAGCTTTAAAAAATGATTTCAGAAGTTACTATTTGAATATGGGAGATAGAATGCCAAAGCCAAAAGAGAAAGAACAAAAAGGTATTTTTCCTTAATATTTTTATCTTATTGTCTCATTTTTAATGTTTGTCTTTCAGTATTTTTAAGTGCATATTCATGTGGTTTTGTCTGCACATTACGCAGCTAGATTATTTTTATGATTTCATTGTTTTCTCTGAAATATTTCTAAACTATTTTGATCTCCAGTTCATGGTACCATTTTTTTACAGGTCAAAGCTATATTTTATACTATTCATTTCACTTACTCAATTACTTGAGAATGCTTAGTTGCAGCAAATTCAAAGATTCATTTGGATTATAAGTGAGGTGAAGTTCTTGAGTTTGATTTTATAAATGAAATCTTGACAAGCAGAAAAAAATGTTTCTTTTAAAGTAAACTCTGATTAACTAGTGAACCTTGGATTTTGAACTTAGTCACTGCAACTTGTTGGGTCAGGAAGGGTATGGAACTTAATTGTTAGAGTAGAGCTTCCACACAAATAGACAAATGCACACTTTTTCGGGAGAATCAAAACTCCTTTTCTTCCATGTTATACCAGATGATAGCTGCCGAAAAGGTGTTTACATATTTCCTGTCATATCATCTCACATACCTATTAATATGATAGACCAAGATTTGCTTTTACAGCATGATGCATTTACCATGCAGGTTCTACACCTTTGGGTAGGCTTTGTACAGAAATATACATGTAACTGGTACAATTGACATAAGTCTCATGATTGACAGTAGTTCTCATATCCCATGGGAATAATCTCTTGCATAAAATTAGTCTACTACTTATGCTATTTTATGAGGGAATCGATGCTGTTGCCACTTTTTGAGGAACTGTTCTTTTTCTTGGGTGGATTATAGAACAAAAAAACTTAGGTCCACAAGACAATACAAGAAGAGGACAGTTTCCAAGGTAGAATGAAGTATATCACTTGATGTCATGTAACAATGGCGCATGGCAATAGTGCTCACTGAAAATAAAATTCCCATTGTCAAGTATAGATTCCCATAGTCTGACTCGGCATATAATTATACAATTTTAGTACAGTGACCTTAATTATTGATTTATTTGAATAATTAATTAAAAAAAAAAAAATAGCTATACATTAACTGAAATTAAATTTATCGCATCAGCAATAACTGTGATTTAGGTTGATGCATGGAGGGTTATGATGGTAATTGTATTAAGAGATAGCAGTTTTAATAAAGTTTAATTCAGATTATGACAAATTGTAATTCATAGCTTGGGCAAAATATATAAAAACACCTCCATTTTGTATACTTGTCCCTGCTTTCAGTACTTTGTCAAAATTATTTCGTACTTCATATTATTGTTTGCTAACCTCATTCGTATGCAACCGCTCTGGTGGCCAAGTGGTTACAGCGTCCATTGTGAATACATGAGGTCATGGGTTCGATCCCCGGCCAAGTCATACCAAAGACTTTAAAAAATTATACTAACAGCTGCCTTGCTTGACGCTCAGCATTAAGAGGTTAGTGTTAGGACTTGTCAGCCTGGTGTCAGAATAATGTGACTGGGTGGGACATCATGCTACATGTCTGCGGCATGATGCCCCAGTACTAGACATCACTATAAACTGCCTCACTGCAAACATCGTAGTGATACGACTAAAAAATTGTTACAGCTACGTTAAAAATCCAAATGAAACAAACAAATCATTCTTATGTCACCTTATGTGACTGAGAATGTGAACAAGCTAAATACTGCAAATCATTATCTTCACCTAACAAACAAAACATGTTCAGAATCATATCATTTTAATCAGTATAATATTTTGGGCAATTTTAGTGTCCTTGCCAACGTCATGATATTTATGCTCACAAAAATTGTGATTTGCAAGTAAAGAAATTTCAAAGATAGGATGATATATGCTTCAGAAACAGATTTTGCATTTCATGCATCTTGAGCAATACTGCATATAATTCACCAAAAAGTAAAAAGTAATTAGTTTCATCTAGACAATAAAATGAAAACTAAAATTTAAAGACAGATTTCACATTATGTTTTTCAGACAACAACTCTCTGCACCATGGTATTCACCAGTCAGTGTTCCAGTCATCCTTTATCTCCCTGCCCCAACGTGATCTACCATTGTGCTGGGAACAACACACCAAGCTTCTTCCAGGTGTAGATAAAATCCGTGGCAATGATGTGGCCACCTGGACCATAGACCAGGTTGCCAACTTTGTGAAGACACTTCTAGGCTGTGAGGAGCAGGCTAAAGCTTTCAGAGAGGAGGTAGGCTATTTGGGTACACAATGAAGACCTTTTGTTAGAACAGTAATGTCCATTTAAACTATATTTTACATCAGTTATACAACAAAAATGCAAACCAATATTGATGGATGAGTTGGTACTCATTTGGAAAAAAACAAAAAAAAAAACATTGACCATGGATGGAGATTACAGAACACTTCATGTCATCACTGGGGATTAAACCTATTACTGCAGAGATGAAAAACAAGTTTGTTGCAACTACACTATCCATGCTTCCACTGTTGTTTGTAGATTACATGGATTGTTAATGACATGGTATAGAATGATGCAGACTCAATAGAATGATACCAATTTTTAACTGTGTAACATATCATTCATACAAGGTAACTAAGAAACCAGACAATAAGTTTATCCTAGTGACGACCTAAAGGATCTCTGGGTGGCATGACAGAAATGGTGAAATGTGGGTAGTAAGGGGTAATGGCTGACAAATATTGAAATGTGGATAGCAAGAGGGAATGAATTTATAATTCTTATATAATTAATTAATTATAATTTATAAAACGTATAATTTTGGGTCAGAGAGCATGTATAAATTCGAATATAATAAGATTGTTGCATAGCTCCTGAAAACTTGTAAATTCATTCATGAACGAATTGTTTTAAAATTTTCAAAGTATGAAAACAAATGTGTAAAAGTTATTTATCATTTTGAGGAGGGGATTGTGTGTATACATTCAGATTAAATTTTAAGATTGTAGTGTGGCTCATAATATTTTACAAAAATTTCTCTAATTTCTTGAAGAAATGAAAAGTTTTGTGCCAATGAAAATGAGTTTGATTCAATAGTTGGGCAAGATGTTATGTTTTCTTGAAGAAAAATTGTCTTCTTTCTTGATAGGAATAAAGATGTTTAGAGTTTATATTTATGACTATTCATTTCACATTTTCAGTGCTTGATCTCTGCCCTATCAGCTTAGTTTAGATTTGAAAGAAAATTTGCCGATTAAAAAGCAAATTAGCGTTAATTATATTGTTCTTGAACTGTGAACAATAATGCAACCAAGTCTGCTCTCATTTTTATCTTCAGGGTGTTGTGTACAATTTTCACTCAAAGGGTACAAATGATTGTCATCCGAGTTTATAAATAAAATGTCAGTAATTTTTAATCATCTAAGTTAATCTCACTTCTAAAAGATGTTCAGATTATAGGACAATGATTTATTTTATAATAGCAAAATAAACACAACAACAAGAAAGCCATCAACATGCACACATTTCTTTATGATATAATCATTATCCTGCAGTCAGTTGACCAGTGAATACTGTTCCACATTTCCTATAAAAATCACACCATTGTTCATTTACAAATTTTGCTGGATTAGTTCAAATAAATATAGGTCAGAGTCCTAATTAGTCAGTATTTACAACAGATAACAGATAAAGAAAAATAAAGCTTATACTGTTCAAGTTTGAATCCCCAGACTGGACTAAATCTGAAGTTAAACAATTGCAGTTAGCTTCGAGATTAGTGTTCACAAGTCAAGCAAATAATGCGGGTCTAGAAAGCTACTTACCAGAATTTATGTCAACATAAAAATATTTATTAATTATTTTAAGCACTTGTTTAATCTAGAACAAGCTTATAGCTGTATCAATGAGTATTGCAGCCCCTTCAGTCCCCCCCCCCCCCATTTTTGGAATGGGGGTGAAGTTAGTGATATCATTCTCTTCAGCTAACTGACTTGCTTG
The DNA here is from genome assembly GCA_029339505.1 of Unio delphinus. Taxonomy (NCBI): domain Eukaryota; kingdom Metazoa; phylum Mollusca; class Bivalvia; order Unionida; family Unionidae; genus Unio; species Unio delphinus. The sequence continues at coordinate 2,516,643 of JAQISU010000018.1, read as the reverse complement.
GCTATCACACAGTTTGCTACTGGCCTTGTATTTTGATGTTGTACACATATAGTCTATACCAGGTCTTCCATGTGACTTCAACTGGCTTGGTATTTAACAGTTGACCACATAGTCTCATACCAGGCCTTCATGTTATTCATCAAGGCCTGGGATTTTCCAGTTGACCACATACAGTCTCACACCAGGCCTTCATATTATTCATATGGGCCTGGTATTTTCCTGCTGACCAAATAGTCTCATACCAGACTTTCATGTTATTCATACTGGCCTGGTATTTTCCAGTTGACTACATAGTCTCATACCAGCCCTTCATATTATTCATATGGGCCAGGTATTTTCCTGTTGACCATGTATAGTCTCATACCAGGCATTTATGTTATTCATACTAACCTGGTATTTTCCAGTTGACTACATAGAGTCTCATACCAGGCCTTCATATTATTCATATGGGCCTGGTATTTTCCAGTTGACTACATAGTCTCATACCAGGCCTTCATATTATTCATATGGGCCTGGTATTTTCCTGTTGACCATGTATAGTCTCATACCAGGCATTCATGTTATTCATACTGGCCTGGTATTTTCCAGTTGACTAAATAGAGTCTCACACCAGGCCTTCATATTATTCATATGGGCCTGGTATTTTCCTGCTGACCAAATAGTCTCATACCAGACTTTCATGTTATTCATACTGGCCTGGTATTTTCCAGTTGACTACATAGTCTCATACCAGCCCTTCATATTATTCATATGGGCCAGGTATTTTCCTGTTGACCATATATAGTCTCATACCAGGCATTTATGTTATTCATACTAACCTGGTATTTTCCAGTTGACTACATAGAGTCTCATACCAGGCCTTCATATTATTCATATGGGCCTGGTATTTTCCAGTTGACTACATAGTCTCATACCAGGCCTTCATATTATTCATATGGGCCTGGTATTTTCCTGTTGACCATGTATAGTCTCATACCAGGCATTCATGTTATTCATACTGGCCTGGTATTTTCCAGTTGACTAAATAGAGTCTCATACCAGGCCTTCATATTATTCATATGGGCCTGATATTTTCCTGTTGTCCATGTATAGTCTCATACCAGGCATTCATGTTATTCACACTGGCCTGGTATTTTCCAGTTGACTAAATAGAGTCTCATACCAGGCCTTCATATTATTCATACAGGCCTGATATTTTCCTGTTGACCATGTATAGTCTCATACCAGGCATTCATGTTATTCATACAAGCCTGGTATTTTCCTGTTGACCATGTATAGTCTTATGTGCTGTGACTCACTTAGACTAATATATAAGAAACTAGTCAGATTTGGGTTTAAAAAATAATTAATGCTAAGTTTAATAAATTTAGCCTGTTCTTTTCTCAATTTCCGATTTAACCTCAGATTATGCCATTACAATCACTTCTTTCAAATGCCTGTTTCTGGTCAGATGCTGTTTTATATACATTAACCTGGACTTAAACAAAGGTATATCTAGATCACAGAAATGGGTGTAGTACTTTTTTATCTAGATCACAGAAATGGGTGTAGTACTTTTTTATCTAGATCACAGAAATGGGTGTAGTACTTTTTTATCTAGATCACAGAAATGGGTGTAGTACTTTTTTATCTAGATCACAGAAATGGGTGTAGTACTTTTTTATCTAGATCACAGAAATGGGTGTAGTACTTTTTTATCTAGATCACAGAAATGGGTGTAGTACTTTTTTAAACAGCAATTGAGTATGGTTCAGTCAGAAATCACTTTCGGCATGTTGTGTGACTCACCCAAGAAAGTTCAAGAAAGATGTATTAGCATTTGGCTGATGTGGATGATACCTCGGTAATAATGTGATGTATTATTAAAATTAATAACGCTATATGCAGTGCATCAGGATAGAAGGAATATCTTGGCTTTCAGTCTTTTCTCAACAGATTTCAACTTGTCACATAGCAGGAAAGACAATTACATGAGGCACCTTCCAACCAAAACAGCACCTTACATCTGTGAAGTTTGATATTTTTTATAATTGTTGGATAATAATATAATATATTCATGGTATCTTTTTAAAGTTCAAAATTTTTAAAACTGACATTCCAATTGCACATCTGTAGGGGTAGCATCCATGCATTCCATTAATACTATTCTCATTTTATATTGACATTTTTAAATTACTCAGGATAAATAGTATCATTATTGTCCATATATATATATATATATATATATATATATATATATATATATATATATATATATATATACAGTTGAACCCGGTTATCTCGCCGGCCTCGGGGTTTGCCAAAAAGCGTCGAGATAAACGAAAACCAATATGGCGGCAATATATTAACATGTGCTTGAAATTTATTTATGTACATGATGTGCGTTAATAAATGAGAATGTAATGCACGTGTTTTTGGAGGTTTTTTTACACAACAGCGTTGCCGCAATTTGTTTGATGAAGCGATCGATCGGCATGCTATAAAAATGTACATACAAAACATGTTTGCTAACAACAAAAGGCATATGTGCACCAACTAATGGCAGAGGTTTACCAGTATACAATACAAACCACCGATGATTCTCGATACAAACCTTTATTATATTCTCCAACATTGCAAACACAAAGATAGCTCACAAAATCACAAAAACGTGCATGATAAAAATTCCGAACAAATTACGAAGTTCACGAAAATCTCCATTAAATGCTCTATTGCTTCCTAAATCCCAAAAGAATGATCACTGAATGCTGTATAAATTTTCTCAACAAGCAAAATAAGATCTCCATTCCCACAATTGAAACTTACAAGTGTCAACACCTGACAATATTGGACCGTATATATTAAGTTAACACCCAAAATAGGGATTCTTTCACTCCTGTATTTTGAGAAATACATAATTATTGTTTATTTGTTGTTTGCTATTTCTTCTTGCGGAGTTTAAGTCTCTGTAACCGTAACACGGGATTGATGGCAAACGGAAAAGATCAATGAGTAAAATGCACAAATATTATTTACACCGCCTGGATTTATGTTTGGTGACATACTCCTTCTTCAAAAATATCACAGCCAGTTGTAACTTAATTGACGAACTTTGCCTTGATACATACATCATAGAACATCTGTTTTAACTTTTTTATCATATCTCAGCCAACAAACAGAAGGATTAGCCATTCCATTAATTTTATCTGTTCTATTCGCATCTTAAGAAGTCGGTCAGTTGTAGGTGTAGTACGGTAGCATGATTGACTGTCACAACATACGGTACTCGGCCCAGATGTCAGCATAAGCAGAATATGATGTAACAATGCACTGCGAAGATGGGGTTGTCGATACAAACAAAGGATCATTTGTGGCATCGATAACTAACATTTTCAAAAGCCGGCGATTGGTCATGGGGATCGAGATTTATAAATTCTAAAATAGATCTATAAATTAAATTAGATTATTTGGGTCTGGCAGAAAAATTGGCTTCCATTGTTTTAATTTATTTTCAAAATTCCTGTGAATACCAGTAAAGGGGAACCCAAGTCGACAAAAAAAAAAACAGAAAAGAAAATAAGAATCGGCACACTTGAAAGAATCAAAAGTCAGTTTCCAGGGTCGGTTTGCTTTGCAATAAAATAACCTTTATATTTGATATCCTGCCGCAGTGCCAGTAAGTTCAAAGAATTAGTTTACTGCTCGCTATCGGATGTGTTTATTCACCACCCGTGCATCTATTTATTTGCCATCTGGAATCATAATTGATACAAACTCGCATTGATGCCTGCGGGGTAAGTAGTCTACTCAACATTAACTTGCTTTAATAAATACTCTTTGTAACCCATGCTAGCGAAAGGAGTGTCATTTGCACTCACAGTCAATGTACATGTACTTTCAAAAACATTTATTGATCTTTATCTGCGAGATACTGTCATATATTAACCTGGATATAATACAATCTTGGTTATTTTGCACCTAACACCGCATTATGCGTGAATGGCGGGTGCCTGAAAGCAATCGGTGGATGTTTCTCTCTCACTCTCTCGTTTGTGATTTTCTTTGATCCAATAGAAAGAATATGAAATAAACATGTAACTACTGCCGTAACGGACCAAAATTGTGCCTGAAAATCGATCGCTTTTGCTGACTATTTCTTGTACAATTTATGTGAGATTGACGTTAAAAAGTTGCATTTCGTCGAATTAAGCGGGTCCACATGTTACTACGGACCGAAACTTATGCCCGACATAACCGGGTTATCGATTTAACAGAGGTCGAGATAAGCGGGTAAAAAATAGCATAACAAAGAAGAATTTTTTCGGGACCGGACCAAAACGCTCGACATAAGCGGGTTGTCGAGATAACCGAGGTCGAGATAAGTGGATTTGACTGTATATATATATATTGTTGTTACTTTTTTAAACTACTCAAAAAACTGATAGCTGTACTGAAGCATGTTAAGTATTTTAGTTGTATCACGTTCTGATTTTTAGTGCAGAATTCTATTTAATCTGTCTCAGTGAAACTCATTTATTGCTATATGTAGGCAAACAGCTATGATTTCTGTTCTTATTGAAAGGCCATTTCATAAATTAGTTTGAAACTATATATTATGTGTTCACATTCATTATAAAAAGTTACATTTCTTATGCATGCCCAATTGCATCATAACTTTGGGATTTTCAAAAATGTTTGCATACTGTCTTGACGAATTTGTATATTTTGGCTATTTTTGTTTCAGCAAATTGATGGAGAGGCATTCCTTTTACTAACACAGACAGACATTGTTAAAATCATGAATATCAGACTGGGTCCTGCACTCAAGATTTACAACAGTATCATAATGTTTAAAAGTTCTTTGGAAGTGTGACAGTCTAAGTACTACAATGGAGAAGACATTTATCAAAATGAAATAGCTAATTTTATCACAGCATTCCATTCAGAAAGGAGGGAAGAAATCTACAGAGAAGTAGCATAAGCTGAACGATTTAGCATTATCCTTGCAGACAAAATAAAATGCAATACTTCATAATGAACAAAATAAAAACTGGTTGATCTAAATACTGGTTATGTTTACATGGGTTGACAATTGTTAAAGATGTGAAATGTATTCCCAGAGTGGTGTCACATATTTGGATAGGCACAGTCCTTTACATGGGTCTGCTTGTCATGTTTAGTATCTTTTTATTGATCAGCTAAGGTGGTGCATTTTTGGTGATGTTCTGAAGATCAATATTTAGGGATTTAATTAGAAGAAGTTTTGCTTCTTCCTTGTTTTTGTTGTATGCTTTCATGTGTCAATCTAAATGAGAAATCCATGTAAGGAGAATTTTGTAACAATGTTTTTATTTTCATATTCAATGCTGTTATTATGAGTTTCTTGTATTGTTTTTTTTTTCTTCTTTTCTATGAACTTTTTGACATTATCCTTGGGGGTGAGGGTGCATTTTATGGATTAAGAGAGATACAACAAACTGTATATTTCGTTTCATTATGATGAAAGATGATGTTTTGTAAAACTGATTTTACAAGTTTTGGAAATTTGCATTTTAAAATTTAATTCATATGTGGGGGAGAGTAGGAGAGGGAATTACAAGAAAGGATATTAGAGCAGTTTATTTTTAAATGGTTATTTTGAATGGGTGATTGATTACAAATTATATTGTATTGACCAATGTATAACATGTATTCAGTGTAAACAGTATAGGCATGATATGATATAATAATGTGATAACAGATTACGCTGTATTTTGTGTTGCAGTTAGGATGCATTGTATTATGTAAATGTATGTAGTAAATTTGCCTAAAATATTTAAAAAAAATTTTTAGCTAAATCAGTTTCATCATCTTCAGTTGGAAATTTGTATAAATTGTATCACTTGTTTAGAAGATGTAATTTGCTTATGTTTAATTGAAACATTATTTTCACATTAACCTTGTGGACAATTTCATTATTACAAGTTAAAAATGCAACTTTAAATCACACATACACAACTTATTACATATTTGCAAGGTCATTTATTTGACAGCATTTAAATTTTATACTATTTTATTTTATTCAATAGTATTTATACATCTAATTAGTATGTTGCAGTTTGTTCACATAATAATTTTGAAAAGAAGCATTAATATCTACAACAGATAATGTTAGTTGTCAAATAGATTAAATCAAAGACAGAAATGAACTGGGACAATTAAATTTTAAAAAAATATGTTTGTCTTATAATAGTACATGGCTAATTATTAAACTTACTAATGAAACTGAACATAATGTAGACATATTTTTAAATTAGTAAAATTAAAATCACTTTTTCCAATAGTGAGAATGACTTAAACTCCCTATAACATGAGAACAGTTGTGCATCAAAATAATTGATATATGCATTTATCAACGTACAAAATCTTTTTACTCTAGTATTTGAAATACATTTCAGAGCAACATGGAAGGGGTGGTTGGTTATAACTGTGTTTTAATAAATGTTATTACTTGATGCAGCAAAATGTGTTTAATTAACAGTTACTTTATGTACATTCAAAAAACATGAATTAAAACTGAGACAGACATATACATTATTCATGCAATTCAATTCTATCTACAACTCAAAAGGATAAGCTGGCTAAAACATAATCTAACAAATTTTCAGTAAAGAATATGTTTCTGAGACTTTAAAATAATTTCACAATGAAAATTTACATGGAGATATTCTTCTAAGATTATAATCATACAAGTAGAAGAAGTAGAATCTATAAGAAAAATAAAACCAAGGTAACAATGTGGATAGACGTTTTTTAATTAATTTTTTTAATAATGAATCAAGATTTTAAAAAGTTACTAAATTGTAGACTAACTTCATAATTGATTCCAAGTCTGCAATATACATGTAAAAAGCAATAATTATACAGTAATAATAATAATAATTATTAGAAAGCAAAGAAAATATTATAGGTCTAATTAAATTCCTACACTGGTGACTTAATAAAAAGCTCCATGTTTCAGTGTAACATATCATTTAACCAAATAAGCATGACTACTTTATATTTCTTTTGGAAACCTTTTAGACAATTTTATCAGATTTCCTTCTTAAAGGATTTTGTATTCAATTTAAAATGTTCTTGTGAAGTATGCCATTTAGAAGTATAGCTTTATAAGTTTTATATATTTGCTTTGATATTATGGTAAAGCAGGCCAGCTTTATTGCTGTTTGTATATTGCCACTAGATTGGCATCTTCCAAAGTAACAGACCATGGTCAATAATAAAAAGTGTAAATCCAGTGATATTCCAATGTGTTCTGATTGTTCTAACCATGGACTTGTTGCATTTGTTTTGTGTATCCGGTATTCAAGCAGTGAGGGCATGGGTCTTTAAAGAATTAAAAATTATTGGAAGTATTAACTCCCAAACTGATATACAGACCAGTACAACTACATATTGAATACAATGGGGCAGGTGGGTTTGGTATGATTATGACAAGGGAATTTGAACAACATTTTGTTATTCTGAATCTAGAAAAGATTCCATTTTATTGCTATCAATGTGAGAGATTACACAATAGTTAGCAAGGTAGCAGCATATCGTTTAAAACCGCTTGTCATTGAGCTATAGGTGGTGTTCATGCAGTGAACCCAAAACTACAAAACATTTTCTATTTGATTGTGCAAAATAATATTTGATCAGAAAACAGAACAATAAGAATTTTGTCTCATAATATATTGATACATTTTCTGTTAATAGGAACTACTTACACTCTTATGCGATCAATGAGATTTTTAAGGCCATCCGAAAGTACATAAAATCAACTTGTAGAAATATTTAATCATTTTTTAAATGTATCCACACCATCATAATATAACTCTGGGTACCTAAATCTTCAAGTCATCCTAATGAATTTTGCATAGACTAAAATATTTGCATGTTATTTTCTATAGAGATCAGTGTTGCCAAATTAAAAAGCATTGTAAGATAAAGACGTGATTCCTAAGTAGGGAGTATTTAGGACAATCTGAAAGAAAGCGTTATGCCATTTTTTTCTATTTCATTGCAAAAACAATGCTTATGATTCGATCCAAGATTAGAATTTAATTTGTAATTTTAAATTACTACACATTGTTTGTAACCTAGCTTACATAATCTGTGACATTTGATCACCAGCATAATTGTTGCAAGGAATAACTTCGTTTTTTATCTCAGTTCAGGTTGACTGAAATTATGCAGTGTAGGAGGGTTTCCTCTTCAGGTAACAAGTTCCATATTTTAATTATAGAAGGTAAAAATAAATTATGGAACAATGTTTTTCGCATTTGAGGTTAAATAGTGTTTCTTGATGAATTAGAGTAGAATTCAATTCATGTACTGTGGGGGCCCCAAGTGGCCAGGATGTCTAAGGCGCTCTTCGTTATGGATCACTGCCATCTCACTTCTGTCTGCTTGGGTTCGAGTCTCACATTCAGCCAATTTGTTTATGTGGGAAAGCTTGCCAGTAGTTTCTCGGTGGTTCTTTCCAGGGGTTTTCCCGGGTTCTTCCTCCACCATTAATACTGGCCGCCATGTACAGTGTATAGTCTATCGTGTGCTGAAAAATGGCATTATACCACACAACAGCAACATGTACTGCTGCAAAAGATTGAATTGCATCTTGAAGATATAAAGGAGTCAATCTTTGATAAATTTTAGAAAATCAATTTAAAATTATTTTTATGGTACAGTTGTGTTGGCAATGCACTTTTTGTTGTACCTGTTATTATTCAGATCGCTGTGACATTTTATTTGATGAGTTCTTTATCCTGCAATTTTCATTTGGCCCTAAAGTAATTAACATATTCAAAACTGGTACAGTAGAAGATTTGCACATTTACCACCCAATTGAATATAAAATTTATATTTATTTATTTATATAGTAAAATAGACTAATAGTATAATAGTAATTGATATTATAATCAGGAGGAGTAAAAGATGAAAATAGTAAATGATCACATTGTAGTGGAATGATACATAATGATATAGTAGATGTAATTTCAGTGAAACAGATTTAGATGTATTGTTTGCTTGAAAAGAAAAATTACTTTGTAAAGAACCAAGTTTTGTAATTAAAAGCACAGTCTTATTGCCTTAATCTTACCTGCATTCCATGTGTAGTCTTGAATAGGAACCTCACGAAAAAATCAAGTAAATTGATTTATCCAAAAAGAAAAAATTAATGTAGCATTTTTTAATGGTACAGTTTGAGGATTACACTCTGGATGTGGCATTAGAATTTTTTAGATTATATAGTTGTGGCACTGTACACCCAACATCATACATGATAAATCAGGCATTTAATATGGATGTTCAGTCCACATTTCTATAACTAACATCAGTGTAGCAATAGTTATAGATGCACTGAATCAAACTTTATCAATCCCAGTTTGTTATGAGTTTCATTAACAAGTTGGAAATACATGGAAAGTGCACAAGAGAGGGCGTGTTATGACTGCAAAACTTCATGGTTGTACCAACTCATTCTAAAAAGAACTTGATTGATGTAGTGTATGAATACATGTCAGCTTAACAGCTTCAGAATATTCATACACCATGTTAAAATGAATCTTTCTGCCTGTTATATAAAATTTGTCATGTGTACATGGTTTTGCGACATAGGATGGTCAATGTATCAGAAAGGGACACTTCTTTGTGGGTAGTGCATGTTTTTTGTTGCTTTGATTCAGTTTAGAGTTGTAATGTATGTCGGAAACAGATGTAAAGTGATCTGAATGCTAGAGGCATTCTGATTTTATTTTAAAATGTGTATACAATCTGTTTAAAATGCTGTCAATATTTGTTGATATTTTGATATCCAATTTTTTTGCTTTGATGATGTGCTTAAAAACAGCTTGTTTTAAAAATGGCATGGTGCAAATTAATAAAGCACTTAAAGGGCTATGGCGTTTTTCTTCACTTGTTTGAAAGTTTCACTACACTAAGATTTGAAAATGCAGTTTTCTTCTCTTTTTATATGCACAATATCAGGAAGGCAAAACCTCATGTGCTATATCTGTCCTTCTGTCTGTCTGTTAACAATTCTGTTTCTGTACATTAATGCAAAGTGTCCATCATCTATGCTTACTAATGGTAAAGAAAAACAATTTCAGGGTCAAAAAGGTGAAATGTCAAGGTCACTGACTGAAAAGAGTAAAAATGGTTCTTCACAAGAATTAGAGTTCTCCATGATCAAAAGTTACAAAACTCAGGATGATTTGTACATTTGGTAAGGAAATAACCCAACGATTTCAAGGCCCAAAGATCAGGGTTATAGAGAATAAAAGAATGGTTTCCACACAATAACTGGAGTTCTGTCTACAGTTACCAAAGTATATGCATGGCTTGCATGTGGGGTTAGGAAAAATACCAACTGATCTTGTAGTCTGAAGATCAAAGATCAGGGTCACAGTGGCAGAAAAAAGAAAGAATTTTCATCACAAAATGCTTCTATATCAACAATTTATCTTCACCAATGTTTGTCGATTACTGACACAATGGTTAAGAGTGAACTTTATTGACTATGGGGTCCAAAGATCATGGTCACTGATTTAAAAAAGGGAAAAGTTATTTGCATAATAACTTTGATTCTAGATTACTTATCTTCACTTACGTTTGTGGATTACTTGCAGTTAAGGTATGGAAAAGGTCTATTGATTTGGGGCTTAAAAGGTTAAAGGTCAGTGCCATTGTGACTTAAGAAAATATGGTCTTGATTATAACTTTTGTGATAGAGTAAATTCCTACACCAGACTTTGTGAATGGCTTGAACTTATGAAATAAGGAAACCTATTGAGGTATAAATGTCAGAGGTCTTGGCCTTGATAAGTCAAATAAGAAAATAATGCTTTCTGCACATTGTTTAGTACAAGATTACACACCTTCGTCAAAAGTCAAGATCTATTGGTCAATGATCAGCAGAGTTGACTATACTCTGCTAGTGCCTACACAAATGACTATTAAATACTGAGCAAGTGAATAACCGCTATTCATGGTACTCCTTATATTTGTTCTAAATTGGATTTTGTAAAGCCCATGTTTCTGCTTGCATATGAGATGTTCAGTTATTATTTCCACACAGTCTTAAGAATACATCATATTTTTCAGGAGTAAAGGCAGTTTTTTTTTCTCCTTAAGATTATCTTATATTATGGATCAAACTTGGCATACAGGATTACCAAGGAATGTTAACATATTTACAAGTTATCTGCAAGTGCAGCATAACATTCTTTGTCATTGTCTTTGACCTTGAACCCAATTGTGCAGATAGACAATAACCGAGCTTGAATTGTCTTGGAACATTTAAAGACAACTGAAATGCTAAGTTTAGTTAAATCTATAATTATTGTCTCCTTTTTTTAAAAAGTTAAATTTCAAAGGTCTCATGATTGAACTGGCTTTACTCAAGGTATTCTTTAGACATATTCATAAACTGGGTTTGAGATGAACTTATTCATACTGGAGTCTGTTATCACGATATCAAACCAATACATTGAAAAGCCCGAGTAAAGACCTTTGACCATGAAATCGATGCCAGAGTGCTGACCACCATCTTGTTTATTGAAATGCAGTTAAATACATAATCTGGTCTAAATTCACTTGTGTTGGTAGATGTCGCTGTCTTAATGTTAATGAAGTACAAAAATGCAAGCTAACCTTTTACTTGACCCTAAGGCCAATTTGATCTGATTTTCAAACTTCTGAATGTATTTTAAGGATTTTGTTTGATTACTTTAATGTTATTTATCTTTTGCCCAATTTTCACATTTTTAACTTTTATCATATGGACAATGTTCTTTGCATACCATGGCAGAGCAATGTGAACGAATTGAACTTAGACACAAAGACACCGTAATTCCATTCAAGAGTGCTCATAAAACTCAACTATTTTGACTGCAAGAACAAACTTAAAAGACCTAATAATGTTTTCTGCCTTAAATATTTTCAGCATGTTTTTGTGTTTCTACTTTCATGGATTTTTTTTTTTAATCATATCTTTATGGGTTTTTTATGTTGTAGGTGTTGTCTAATGTTGTAAAGTGCTTAAAGCATCAAATGATTAGGCGCTATACAAAGTCATTATTATTATTATTATTATTATTATTATTATTATTATTATTATTATTATTGTTGTTGTTGTTGTTGTTGTACTAGGTACTTCAGGTTTTTGTTTATTTTTAATGTTTTATCTTCCTAAAGGAATTTAGCAGTTCTTTATACAATAAAGATTGTCCATGACAATGGGGGAAAGATCTGGGATTTTAGAATGTCCTGTCCAACAAATGCATCCAGATTCGTTAATTTTTCACGATGTTTATGTACTTGTCCATGTTCATGACATTGGACGTGCATGTAGTAGACAATTTATACAGGTATGATTACTGTTAGAACTAGTATGTAATGGTAATAACAAGTTTGAAAATACAATTTACATTTGAATACATGTATTTACATTTTATCTTGAAGAAAACATGATAATTCTGTATTTTTTACCTTCTGATGAAATTATCAACATGTATATGTATCAACCAAAACATCTTTCTTCAAAAAGTGAATGACAAGTTAATTAGTCTTTTATGATTTAATTATAAAGAAATTCTCATTAGTCTGTTTTTTATTGATATAACAGTACTCGAGTATTTCTGCCAAAATCATTGATTGATCTTTCCATTTTATCTCACCTCTACCTAACAATGAACAATTTTTAATTTAAGATTCAAAGCCAGCTTGGGCCCTTTCTTACTTTTAGGACATCAAAATATTCCATGTTAGGCTTAAACTCTCCAACTGTGAGCTCTGTCTCTTATAGGGTTGAAATGATTGTAGGATTTTTTGTGATATGAAATAGTTATTAAATTATTCAAATAAACCTAAAACAATACAAAGTGCATACTTAGAATACAAGACAAATACAATACAGAATATAAAAAAAACAGAATACAGCTGACACAAATAGAATACACAGTACACAACCCACACACTGACATTTATAATATCACAGAAAAATACAAATATTCCTTACCAGACTCGAAGGGTATTAATTATATTCAATCTCTAGTCTTTGACTTCTGTGAAAGACAAGTGCTCTTCATCTTCACAACTCGTACTGCTCGAGGTGTCATCTGTCTCAAGAACTAGAGTATGAATGCCAGAAGCTTTTTAATAGTTTGACGAGGAAATGATTTTAATACTCGTTGAAGTGCAGGAATGATGCACCGTGAACGATCACTCATGACAAACACACACTTTGATACACAACACAAGTCCTGGGTCACACAACAAACGGGTAATCTGTTTGCAACTTGTTCAGTACCGGTATATTAGGTATCTGCATTACTCAGACATGCATCATTACACCAGTACTCATTAGACTGGTTCTAGCTGGTTTCTGCAATGCATGGATAGAACACATGAAAATACATCTTAAATTTGTTTAATTAAAAAAATTGCTTTTTTTCAATGCAGTTGATTTCAATTATAAAATAGTATGTGAAGAAGACATAGCTTATACTAATAATAGTGAATAATGCTTAATTGTCACTATTATTAAACTTGACCTTTATGCATGGATAGTCTTTTATATTTAAAAACAACATTACTCCAACACAGCAGTGATGTAGTATTTATAAATTGTAAACTGAATGAACTGAATAAACTTGTTTTACAAACAAAAAATCACTATTTGAAGAGATATAATTAGGCTGACAAAAACCTTGTTATTTTTGTCATCATTTCTCTGATAATTTGACAGACTCAGTTTCTTGTTTCAGAGCTTTATTGTTTAAGATGTCTCAAACAGTTGGTCAGTGTGGGCATAGGAAAGACATATGGGACACTAGCTTGTTCATCATGTACAAAATATACATAAATGAACAGATGTTGTCTCATGTAGTGCATATGGTCTGATGACACTGAGGACCTTGTGAAGACTGTCACATATTTTGAAGTATCTTGCCCTTCTGTATTGATTAAATCTCACATTGACTGAGGACCTTGCTGAAGGCTGTCACATGTATCTGAAGTATCCTGCTCTTCTGTATTGATTAAATCTCACATTTACACTGAGGACCTTGCTGAAGGCTGTCACATGTATCTGAAGTATCTTGTCCTTCTGTATTGATTAAATCTCACATTGACACTGAGGACCTTGCTGAAAGCTGTCACATGTATCTGAAGTATCTTGCCCTTCTGTATTGATTAAATCTCACATTTACACTGAGGACCTTGCTGAAGGTTGTCACATGTATCTGAAGTATCTTGCTCTTCTGTATTGATTAAATCTCACATTGACAATGAGGACCTTGCTGAAAGCTGTCATGTATCTGAAGTATCTTGCCTTTCTGTATTGATTAAATCTCACATTTACACTGAGAACCTTGCTGAAAGCTGTCACATGTATCTGAAGTATCTTGCCCCGCTGTATTGATTAAATCTCACATTGATATTAATACTGATGCTACATGTGAGGCAATACCAGATATTTCTAATGAGAGCAAGTGCACTCCCTCCCCCCAACACAATTTGGAATTGACTGCATATCCCCTAATAAAACAGGAAAAGATAACATCTTCCAGAGAGAAACTATTATTGCATGTGATATGGTAACAGACCAGTCCCTTATCACCTGATACAGACAGACTAGATACAGCGTATAAGTCTGCAAGACATGAAGAATCTTGGTCTAGTGCTTGAGATGGGTTCGTATACCCTTCCCCTCTTTTGCTACCTTACCTAGTTGTTATATTACAGAGGCCAATCAAGGAAAGTCCCCTCCTTTCCAATGGTCTCTTTCAGTCCTTTTAGTATATGGAACTTTTTTTCCTCAAGGGAAAGAACTAATTCTGCCAAAAAATATCATCTGTATTGATGCTTACATGTATGAGTGATAAGGTCCAATGACAACCACAAGTTTTGAAGAAAAGGGTGTTGAGAGTTAATCCCCTCCCACTAAAAGATTTAAGAGAGATCACTCTTCTGTCATACCACTCACTGAGGACAATACTTTTGCTTAGTTTGCTGAGACACAATAGATATGGACCTACTTCCTAGCTTTCCCCGTAGAGGGATCTTTGGGACTACATTTCTACCATTTGCCACCAAACTTTGGAACTGGTTGATATCTGATTTCCTGTATCAGTGTCTTAGTATTTTTGCATAGCTTTTTGAAGCGTAAAGTAAGCTAGCAAATACTTTTTTATTTAGTAAATTGCATTAAAGTTCTCGATAAGGATACTGTCAGCTGTTAACTCTGAAAGCAATTTGAGTCAGTTCTAAATTAAGAAAGACTTCTTTCCTGGTTGGTATATCGTGTAACAAATTGAAATGCTACAAACACATAATGACAATTTGCTTCCTGCACTTAGATGGATGAAGTAAAACAAGGTTCTGCATCAATAAAGATTAATTTGGCTTTTTGCCAAGATATAAATGGATATACAAATTATAATAGATGAGCTGAGCAACGAAAGACCAGAATCACTTGTTGGAACTCCAAAACTAAAACTTTAAAAAAATTTATGCCAGAAAAGAAATGAATCGCAGTGAGGATCACAGGTGCATGAACAAGCAAGTCAGTCAGAAGAAAAGAAAGTTGGAAAATAAACTTCTAGAAAGAGTAAGCAGGAGAAGATTTTTTATAGAGAACTTTGGTTAGGCTTTGTTGATGTAGAAACAAACGAAATGATGAATGTGACAGTTGAAAAAGGAACGAACTAGATTCATCTAATGATGAGTATTTGCAATTTTGAATGATCAGATTGTATCATAATTATATCACACATTAATGCTATTTTAAAGAAAATCGAAACATTAGACAAATTAGCTTATTAAAATTCGGACATATGATGCATTTTATATAGATGAAATTGTCATTTAATTGGTTGATAATCCATGATGCCGCATGATGATTACACACATAAATTTGGATCTTTACAAAAATTGCTTTAAGAAAAGAAAGTTGTCTTTGCGTGTGCCAACCAAAGTGATGTAATTGTTACAAATTTTAAAGTAAATGCGAATACTTACATTCTGTAGACGATACATGGCCATCAGGTAGTCCAACTCATTACCATCACACGACACGCACACGTATTGCCTAGTTATCTTTATGCTATTCAACTCAACCTAGAGGTCATTACTCAATAATTGCAGGTAAATGAAAACCTTAAGAATTGTATAACGTGTTCTAATTTGCACGTATGTAATAGTGCATTTTTTATTTTTGCATTTTGTTCATTAGATGACCTAAAATTATTTTATTCGTTTTATATCAGTAACCAGTCGGAACGGATCATCATCACGCGAATATGTCAATGGGCCATAGTACAAAATATATAACAAGTTATTCATATTTTAGAATAACGTAATCAAGTATTGGGAGAGGGGAAAATAAGGGGCCTGTATATACAGGAACCTCAGAAAACGATTAATCCAAGAAAGTAGCAAATTAAGAAAACCATCGCAGCTATAAACGAAGATAAAAACACATTTTCTTTAAAATCTGTTTGATTTTTTTAAAACGACAAAAGAACACACACACACACACATATGTGTGTGTGTGTGTGTGTGTGTGTGTGTGTGTGTGTGTGTTAGAGGATGGAAAAAGGAACACACAAGTATTTTAATGTTTCGAACAAAGAACCATGTTGCGGGGACACACTCGAGGCCAATAGCTAATTATATCTAAATGTTGAAAGTGTATCCACAAAGAAAAATTAACATTGTTGTAGAATATAGACATCTGCAATTAAGTATGCAAATTAGGGACATATATATGTCGTCTTGGACTTTGTCGAGAATTCCCGAGAAAATGGTAATTGGAGATGTTCGAAACGTTTCGTACAACGAATTTCTAGTTGCTTAAGTCATTTAACGTATTTAATTTGACCCTGAACTTAACTTGACAATGAAATTTGTTATTTTTAGTAGTATATGTATCACGTGCTTGTCTCTGGACAGTATTTGGGTATATTTGGGCAGTATTTGGGTATATTTGGGCAGTATTTGGTATATTTGGGCAGTATTTGGGTGTATTTGGGTAAATCGTGCCACCCAATTTTGCTTGCACTCATGATGTATCAGAATCGGATAAAGAACTATTTATACTATACGAGACGCAGACGACGCATGTGCACATGCAGAAAGTAAAAGTTTCAGAAGTTTTTATTCGAATATTGTAAGCAAGCTAACTGCAGACCATTCACAGCAGCCACAATTACCAGAGCCAGAAAATTGCTTGCTAAATCGCCCTGAAGAATAAATGCCTGCATAAACTATGATATTGTTCATTTGTACAGAACCTGATGAAACACCGTGAAAAACATGCGTACGATGCCAATATACGATGCGGTTCTCCCTGCAGTAATTGATTTTCTTGACTCTGTCAACTGAAATGGACATTCTCCCTTGTTCTTGCATCGATTTGGAGAGCCAGCTTCAACTAAATGCGTTTTTATAAATGCACCAGAAGCCAGCACTGCTAGAAAAGAAGCTTTCTACGACATGACACCACTGGTATTATTCACCCAGTGCCGGATTAAGGCCTTCCAGGAGCCTAAGCACTGGGAATATTATGGTGCCTTCTCCCTATCCCTCCTACAAACCCAGGGTTGCCATCATTTCAACTCAAATACAAGTACACGCAGATCGAAATGGTTCTATATGATTTATTCAATTTTATTGACAACAATTCTTTATATTTTTTTTCTGGTGCTAGTGTTGGACTGGTGCCCTAAGCAAATGCTTAGAGTTAATACTATGCGAACATCATAGACTATAAGGAAATGAAAACTGTTAAATTATCTGAGGCATATTACTTGATTCTGCCACAAGAAGCTTTTGATACTCGCTCATTTGCTGCATCTTTCAAAGATGCAACAATCCGTTCAGAAAACATAGTATTTGCTGAAGGACACAAAAATAACATTTTCTTTGCAGACGCAGCAGAAGCTAATGCTAAATTCGATGCATAATATTTTTTATATTTTAAAAAGGAACAGATTTCGACACAAGCTTTTCGGTAATTTCTTATGATGAAATCTAGACTTGAAAAGTCAATTCAATTTAGCGCTGGCAGAAAGACAATAGAAACTACAGCATGCAACAGGAAAGCCCCAACCTGAAATTCTGCTGCCAGAAACCATTGATAAGTAAACCTTACAGTCATGTTGATATCAATAAGTTTGTTGCAGATATTAAATATACAGAAGCAGCTTCAATACGACCAGGACTTTACAGAGCCAGCATAAATAGATTGCTTTCACGTATTCGCCAAAGGCTGATGATGTTGTTATTAAAACAAAGACAGAATTTGAGTTTCTTCAGAAAAGTCTTATTATGAGAGAATCCAACACTGACCAAACTTGTTGCCTCTTGGGATTTAATTATGTACATGATATTGTGAATGGCGATGAAACATGGCATAGACTTCACTTGTATTAACAGCCACCTTGAAAGAAACAAAAAATCAACATGTAGGACTCGTTGTTCATTCAGACGCTAACACGACGTGCTCACAGTTTTAAGAAATCTTACAGATAATACATGCATCTGCGATTTGTCCTGTCTGCTATTCTGATCGCACCAAGTGCATCCCGTGTTTCAGATGCAGCTGCTTTCTTAAATTCTCTAATCCTAATTTTGTCCGGTTTTGACATAGTTTATTGTATTCATCTCCTACTACGGTTCTGTATTTATTTAGTTCAACAGCCCTCTCAGCATAACTAAAAAATAATCAAAGTGATTAGATGTCCAATACATTATTTCGAGAGCGTCCTTAAAAAATTTGCAGGTATTTTTTAACATTATGTCATACAACCTTCTACCTGACGTTTTCTGTATACCATCCTGTTGGAAATTTTACTTTGGTCTTGTATGCGTTCACATATGCGGACATCATACTACATGATTTAAAATTCTACATTGTATTATGTTGGTTTCTCTTTCTCTAATTAAACTACAATCTGTCGCTATATAATTATACATAATCTGTATACATACAAAATTAAGAGAATACGGTGACTAGCTTTCCCTCAGGATAGATTCTGTTGATATATATCGCAGACGTAATAGTCCTTATGCATTTCTTTTTTGAGAAATAATGATAATTCAACATTGAAACATTTGCCGACGTTGAAAAAAAATCATCATAGTCACCAAAGTAACCCATGATTACGATCGAAACATCCTATGCCGTCATTTTTTTGTGCAAAATCGTTATTTCATCACCACCATTTGCCATCATTTTTATGTATACAGTAATATAAGCAACTCTAAGTAAACGTATAGTAAAACGCGGTTACTATACTTACCAGCGTGTTTTTTTTTAAAGGTTTCTCAAAGCTTTTTCCAATAACAAAATTTGCAGACGAAATTAGCTTCCTCTGATATAAGCAGATTGTGGTGAGATCAGCTGATAAGGAGCTCTTAGATTATGTTGGAAAAGGCGAGGTGAGCCTAAGAAAATGGTACGGGTAATCTCATGGACGCATTTTCTGTAGAACTAGTCATATGCAACATGTGCGCTTAAATAAATCTTTTTGACTTTACTAATACATTTATTCATACGGAATCGTTATGTTGCCGCACAATAAGGTATTTAAAGTTGAATGACCATATGGTTGGAGTTTTTTATTTAAAAAAAAAAACAAGTCCATGCGTTGCTTACATTAAATTATTCACATCTACAAAGATGTGATTCAGTTATAATTTTCTGTAGATACATTTGTATTGCATGGTTTTATTGAGTGGATGTGAAGAATCTGTAATTATCGTCTGCCCCAATAAAGTATTTCGGAGCATAAATGTCTAAGTATTTAATAGGATTTTGAAGTTCTTAATGGAGTCTGTTAGAAGAGTCTCAATAGATAATGCATTCCATTCTGAAATGGCCGGAGGAAGAAAGATTTGTTCTAGCTGGTACTGTTTGGAAATTTTTTACATTCTATAAAGCTTGCAAATAATATTGATGAAAACAGCAATTTCGGATAGGGAGGGCAGGAACCAGCTGCCATTTTATACTACATGCATGTTTGCGCTTTTGTCTCTCTGAGATTAGAAACTTAACTACCATAATCTTAGTGTCGCGCTTCACTGATACTTTTGTACCAGTCATAATGTTGACTGCTTCATTTTGTACATTTTTTTTTTTAAATTTAAAATTGTTATTTTTGAGTTCTCATTTCTTTTCTCGAGTAAAGTACATTTGTCACAAACATAATACTATATTCCAGAATAGATTGTCTAAAAAAGACTTAAATATAATTGTAAAGTTGGAATTTAAACCTACCCCTTACATTAGTTGTTAGCTATTGTTACGTTTAGGCTCTTACAAATGCATCAAGACAAGTGAAGATAACAAGCTTTGTAAAATTTCTAAAATAATTTATTTCCCCGTTGAAATAATAAGTTAAAATGAGGAAAAAAAATTACAGTATTACGAATCAAATCAAAGAATAATCCAAGAATTAAAAAATGAAAGTCCTAGTAATAAAATGTCCTAATGAAACTGAGTTCGAATCCCGATGAAATCCAAAATGGTATGCGATGATGTATGATATGAGAAGCGTCGTACTGATATGTCAACAGTTATTTGTTGAATCAAAGAAAACAATATTTCCAATGTTTGAATTCTGTTTAAATTTCGATAACTGACCTTGTCCAGACATTAATTTAGAGGACAAGTATTTCGTGGGGAAATTATGTTTTTGAAATATGAATAATTTGAAGGTAAATACAAAATTCAACTCTAACTAGTCACAACAAAACACGTTTAAGTGTCACTGGTTTAAAGCCTGAATGCCCATATTCTCTTTAGAAAACAGTAATACTCTAATTTAAGACGCAAAACAGATTCCTGTATGAGGGTCACATGATCACCCTCCTAGAACAACATAAAAGTATTTTACATGCATAATATTATGTATGGCCTCGATTTTATTTTATGAATTTTACACTAAGAAAAATAATGTAAAAAAAATTGTTTACTTAAAATTATTTAATTCTGAAGCTAGGTCAGGAACTGGGTTAGCATAATATACAAAGTATCTATTATTAGTGTTTACAAAAATCAGTCAGGTCAAACTGAACTGAATTTCTGGAAAATGTCAAATTAAATAAGTACAATTACATTACAATAGCCTGAAATGGAATTTAAAAAATTGTAACACTAACAAACAAACAATTAAATTAAATCAAATATAAATTAATTCAAATATACATACCACTATGTATTTTCCCTATATAGTCTATTTGTTTGTCAATTGAGAGAAAAACTCAAAGATGTGTGTGAGTGTCAACTTTCTTAATTGTGTTGTAGAGCACAAATAGTGGTGGATGGAAGGGTTTATAAATTTTCCTAGAAATTGTCAGGGATTCACTACTATACACAAGACAAATATTTTACCACCGAGAAAGTTCTCCAAGTCAGATCTGATATTAAGAGAGGCAACGACGAGTTTAATCTGCTACGATTAGAAAGAGATTTGTATCATTTGCATATAAACTTATATTGAAATAATTTATTCTTCTCAAGCATAAAATATATCTTCAGTACATGTTACGAACTTAGGTCCATTTGCCGTCAACTAACATAAAGTGATAAACAATGGTATATATATTTAAATATATATTTAATTTGCATTGTTTGTTAGGTTTTTTTTTAAATATTTTTTTTTCTCTCAAAATTTCATTAATGCTATTGATAATGTAACATTGTATGTCGTACTTGATCTTGTCCAAATTAAGTTTATTGTCTACTTTACCTGAATCACGTTTTTTTTAAAAATGCTGTAAACAACTAATGCATAGAGAAATATTCTTAATGTGTATGGGATAACTGTTAGGATTAATAATTTTGCCAAGGTTATTGTGCTCACTATGTTTCATATAATTGATTTATCTAGTTAACATTTGTATCCTATTAAAAGGATATATTCCATTAGGTAATAGCTGATTTATTTGTTGTTGTTTTTTTGCAGTCATAGAAATGTTAATTGTGAAATGAGGCAAAGGAGTGAACTATATAGTATTGTTTTATTGTAAATAATATTCATTCGTGTTTTTAAGATCATATATCAGAGTTAATTGTTTTATTGTAAATAATATTCAATCGTGTTTTTAAGATCATATATCAGAGTTAATTGTTTTATTGTTATGTCCATTAATTCGGTTGTTCTCGAATTTATTTATTCATATAAATAGTTAATTCAAGTGATTCTTATCTAGAAATACAAAGTGCTAAAAAAATAACATTCTTAGAAATATGGACTTGATTTTAAACTGAAATTTAAAATAAGGATACATTCCTTGGATTGTATTATTGTGATCCAAGAAAAGACTGTTGACACATCACCGCTACACCGGCTAACTCAGGCACATCAACACCTACTACTTTGGATTTAAATTGGAATTCTAGTAAAGTTTATTTCGAACTTTAATCATTAGAAATTGTGTTTGTTTGTTTAATTAGGATTTGTAACGTTTTTTTAAATAAAAAAAAAACAACCCACAAATTAAGTGATATCGCTACGATGTCTGCAGTGAGGCAGTTTATAGTAATGTCATGCACTGGGGCATCATGCCGCAGACATGTAGCATGATGTCCCACCCAGTCACATTATCCTGACACCAGGCCGACCAGTCCTAACACTAACGTCTTAATGCAGAGCGTCAAGCGAGGAAGCTGTACGTACCATTTTTGTAAGTCTTTGGTATGACTCGGCCGGGGATCGAATCCACGACCTCCCGCTTCCGCGACGGACGCTCTAAAACCACTAGGCCACCGGAGAGGTTTAGAAATTGTGTCTGCAGTTATACAGTTTAATTTGCAATACCTCATCTTTTCACGTTAGGGAAAGAAAACGGCTTTCACACACACACACACACACACATACACACACACATACACACGTACGTACGTACGTACGTACGTATGTATGTATGTATGTATGTATGTATGTATGTATGTATGTGTGTGTGTGTGTGTGTGTGTGTGTGTGTGTGTGTGTGTGTGTGTGTGTGTGTGTGTATGTATGTATGTATGTATGTATGTATGTATGTATGCATGCATGCATGTATGTATGCATGAATGCATGTATGTAAAGATGCATTCTATATTGTTACGTGCTTAGGCTCGAATAAGTAGCAACACAGAAAGTGTGAAAACTAACAAGCTTGTAAAACTTTAACAATGAATTTATTAAGGACAATTATTTTCATAAAATAAATAAACTTACGGTGTTAGAGAATCAAATCCAACATTAATACAATATAGAATTCACAAAAATAATCCACTAATGGAATTGCAAGAGTCCTAATAAATAAATGTTCTAATAGTTCCAGGTTCGAATCTTGACGATGTAATCCAAAATGGCTGACGATGTCACGTGATGCAGTTCTTGTTTTATTATCATCCAAATGAAATTACGAGCACATGTTTTCTCCTTCAAATAAATAAATAAATCCTCTTGCTTCAACGAATTGACACAATTTACAATATAACTCAAAACACAACTATTAACTTAAAAGACCAAATTCTACTGAATATTCTCTCACAGTACAATAATTGAAATACCCGTTTCTCTTACGTAAACAAGGGATCGAGTGATTTTCTGGAAGGTCAAAGAAAGAAGCTACCTTCACTAAGTCACGTACTAAAAGAATGATCCAGAAGAAAATCAGCCACTAATTACTAAAAATAAAAAGATATTTTTGGATCTAGCCAATCATTTCCAAGGCTTGTTTACAATCTCTAAAGAAGGGTCAGAAATGAGGTCAACAAGCCAAGGTCAACCTGTGTTTACAGCTAGAGTCTAGGTCAGCCTGAATTTTCCAGAATAATCTCCCAATTAATGAAATTTAAAGCCAAAATGACAAATTTGGATCTGACAATTAAAAATCATAATTTAAATCCAATAGACGTAACAATATTTTTAAAAATGACTTTCTAAAATGATTTTCCCCTCGTATTTGAAAGTCTTATTTTATTAAATAATATTTATAGTATCAGAAAATACGTGTAATTTATAAATATAAAAATAGATTTTCCAATATTATAAAATATTTTTCTTCATGTATTATAACAATAAAAAATGGTTTTCTAATAACAGAAGATGAGTTTCATGTGGAAAAAAAGTCGGACAATTTTAAATGCTAGAAAATTACTTTTTTGAAACATTAAAAAAAATGAGTATCTGGTATTAAAATGTGATCATCCAATATTGGAAAATAATTTCATAATCGCTATCCATAGAAGAAGAAGAAGAAGAAGAAGAAGAAGAAGAAGAAGAAGAAGAAGAAGAAGAAGAAGAAGAAGAAGAAGATTTTTACTACTGCTTATATTTATATTTATATTTATTATTATTATTATTATTATTATTATTATTATTATTATTATTATTATTATTATTATTATTCAGTTTTGTTCTCGTTGTTCGGTTATTATTAGACCTAACCTCGTTTTGCTTGGATACACAAATACTGACGTATATAGTCTCGTTGCTACAGTTTGATCACGTGACCTAGGCGATGGCAAATAGCAACAACTGTCATGGCGGAAGGTGAGTGAATGCATGAAAAGAATGTCATAATTCTCGCGTGATTATTCAGTTTTGCGAAATTCATACAGCCTGTAATGTAAAATGCTGGTTCTTGTTTAACATTATCAAAAGATAATTTGCTGATATATGCTACATTCACAAAGAAAAACAACAGAATCATTTAGATTATGAAAATAATCTTCTGTTGTGGGGTGGGGATTATGATTTGAAGCATATGTACGAGGTTTTTCGGCACATCAACAAAATATTTGGTGCATAATGCAAAATAGTATGATGAAAAGTATCAAAATGGGAATATAAATCATTACTCCAATGCAGTATAAAAAGAAAAAGCATCAACGTTTTTAAAGATAGATAACTAAAAGGTAAAATACTTAAAATAAAAAACAAACAGTTTTGGAAAAGAAAACACATTCGTGTAGAAGGTGGCAAATCAAAAGACTTTCTGCATTACAGAGTGGAGGTTGATGTATATGACAAACGGCACCAATAAGGTGGGTGGAGAATTAAATTGTGGATTTACAATTCAGACTGTATGGAATATGTTTTTCAGTACTTCATACTGTCATATAGTAGTGTAATGCATAGTTTATTTTACCATCTGCAAATCAGACATTTTCTGTAAAGTCCCTTGTTGTACCACTGCCATTATTATAATATTGGTATGTCATGGATCATATTAAATTGGTAAAATTTTGTTTTATCCTTTCTATATTTATTTCAATCTATTTTAGTTCCTGGTTCATGAGAACCAGTTATAATGTGCTTTTACATTGTTAAATGGTTTGCTATCGTGTACCTTGCTGGTACATTATATGTTTCCTTAATACTTGTAACACCGGTCAATAATCAACATTATCACTTGGAACATCTGTAGTTAAATAGATGAACTTCTTTGGTTACACTACATCATGTGCAATAATGATGAAAACAATTCTTTGTTATTTCTACACAAAACTTTTTTTCTCAATTAGATCTACATATGAATCTGATTCTAACTGATCCTAGATTTTATACTTAACCATATTTATCCGATGAGAACCTGATGCTTGATTATAAGCCAGCATCCTATTGAAAATAAATTGGACAGATTTTTACAAAAGATATCTTTGTTTGCAAAAAAAAAATAACTTTCTTGACGATGCTTTTTAAGGCTTTTGATACTGGCCCCACAGCCTATTATTAGAGAAATACTGGTGTAAATGCCATAAAGAATAATAAGTACATTAAGGGGTGGGTATTGAATTAAAAGTCATATTGCAGTATACATGTATTACAATATTATGTGAAATATTGCAATACTGTTTCATTATATTAATTTAAGTGTTACATATTGCTATTAATTTATAGCAATAAAGTGGTTGCAAACTGTTTCTGCTGTCACTGATCTAATGAGCAATTTTCCCAGGATGGTCCTTTTCATATGGTAGGTTAGATTTTTGATTCCTCTGGAAAACTTAGCTTGAACCTCACATACTCTGCACACAGCAATTGCCTTATCAATATTTCTGTATGTTTTTCTCATTTTCGGACAACAGTTTGTCCGTATCAACATCCACACTATTGAAATTTTCATTAGGTTGTACGTAGCCATGCTTGAAACAGTTGTTGCTCAAGGTCAATGTCATTATGTTATTATTACTGTACGCAAGTGCTTATTTGTTGACAAATAGAAGTTAAAGCTTCAAACAGATGAATATTCACATAAATGTAACTTCCAGTTACCCATCCTGCAACTTTCCAGAGAAACAAAACATACATGTTACTGAAAGAGATGATTCAATATACAGAAATTGAAATTCAGTATGCTATTTTTGCTTGGAAAATATATTAAATAGTGAATTATTGTTAATATTAATTTATAAATATAACAGATCCATTGCAACTTTTTATCAGAATTTACCTCAATATCATACAATACTGATAAAAGAAATTAATATTGTGATTATTGTATCACTAGTTTAATACCACAATATACTGGTATTCAATTGTATGCATATCTCTGCAACCTGCCGCCTGCAGTTACCTAGGAACTAGTGCCAGCTTCAGAACTGTGTTACAGATATTGCATATTGACCTGATTATTTCATACAGATATAACATTTATAATGATCATGAAAATTTAATTGTAAAAGAATCATGTAACTCCCAGCATATACTTTCCTGAAGTTTTGCAGTTTTCTTGGGAGTCATAGAAGTCATAGCTCATCACTCATTAAAAAATAATATTTGAACTTTTGAGAACACAGTATCCAGGACTGAATTTCTTACACTGATTACAGTTTAATTTTGAAATGTGCTCAGGGGATGAAATCCCATAATTTTGTATGGTCAGATTTTATTTTTTACTGATACTTTGACCATTACAACAATAGACAGTAGACTTCATTTGTATGGCAGTGTGGAATAATGTATTAATAAAAATAATATATATAAGGGGAACTCGTTCTTCCTTGAGGTCCTCTTAAGAAAGTATAAACATGTACATCATACAAAATTGAGTAGCAATTGCTTTTTAATATTAATATAACTTTAGTACTGTAAATATTTAATTTTTTTTTTCAATTAGTAACAACAGACATGATTATTAATGAGATTAGAAAGTCTAAATGCTAATTATTATAACACTCTGAGGGAAATAATCAGGCATTCACATGGAAACCCAAAAGATGGGGCAAAACGAATTAGAGAAGTTCAAGGAAGGTTAAAAAGAAATCATGCAAATATTTGATTTTAAATGATAAGGCTATAAGTATGGACAATAAAAGGCAAAAGTTTTCAACTATTTCTTTTGTGAGCAGTCCACTATATATAAATAAAAGATTTACTTCAAATTCACAAACTAGCTGAATGATATTTAACATATTCTATTCTTGATGAGATTACCTTAATCGAGTATGATGTCTATATATATTTACATCCATCGAAAGTGATTTGCATCCTAAATCACTGTTTAAAACTCCACAGTCAATTAAATATCCACTCTACTGATTATTCAATTTATCATTGCAAACTAAAGTGTTTCCACATTGCTGGAAACTGGCAACATAGTGCCTGTGCATAAGAAACCACTGTGTCAAAATGTCGCCCTATATCTTTACTATGTACTTTATCTTAAATTTTTTAGAATTGTGTACATAAATACATAAACAATGACATTGTTATTGTTCAACATCATGTAATTTCACCAGGTGATAACAAAACATCAGTTAGCATATATTTGTAACATAATTTGTTCTACTCTAGACCAAGGAAAGGAGATTAGGACCATTTACTTATATTCTTATATTTTAGCAAGGCTTTCGATAAAGTTTGGCACAAACACTTGCTCACAAAATTTTAAAAGTGTTGGTTTTCATGGAAATAAAATATTATGGTTTGAAAGTTATTTACTGTCAAGAAAACAAGTTATTATGAATTCCTGATCCTCATATGTTAAATGTATTAACACTGGCATTCCGCAGGGATCCATTTTTGAACCCCTACTATTTCTAATTTTCATCAACGATATTATAGAGAACATATAATCATCAATTAGACTATTGTATATGATAGTTGACAATCAGATTGCAGCTGGTGAAATCTTACACAGAGATATTCAGAAAGATACATAAATGGTGGCTACTTACTTTTAATCCAGATAAGCCTGGATCATTCCTAACAACACAAAAACAGATTCAGAACTACTATCCTGCATTATGCCAACACAAACCTACAAGAGGTAACTCAGCATAAACATGTGGGCCTTATAGTAAGCAGTGACACCACTTGGCATGCACATTTTTCTGACAAAGCCTGGGAGAAATTATATGTTTTAAAAGTCTCAAATTTAGACTTGATCAATTATCATTAGAAAAAATGTATTTTTTTTTATTTTATTCCAATTTTTGACTACACTGATCATATTTGGGACAATTGTACAATGCATATAAAGAATTACTAGGAAATAAAAAATGTTCTGACAAGAATAATAATAGGTGCAACAAAAGTGCATCTCCTCAATTGTACAATGAAACCAGCTGGGAAAGTCTATACTCTCACCATTACATAAACTGTTTAATTATTCATAATTTACCATGGACTAGCTCCTGCATATCTTCAAGATTTGATTTGACCTTTATTTATAAAACATGACATCTACTTCATTCAATCTTCAAATGATCTTTGACCTCCATTGTGAAGAAAGACCTTGTTTTGTAATTCATTTCTGCCATCTACAATTTGAATATGGAACTAATGTTACTCGTTGAAGTTAGAAACTTCCCTTCAGTACACAATTTTAAAGACAATTAGAACTATGATTAAAAAACACTCCATGTTAATACTATGCTAGTGATATAATGCATAAACATGCATGCCAGGCTAAGAATAAATTATAGCAACTTAAATTACAATTTATTTACAAATCATGTATCTAATAATCAGTGCTGGTTCTGCAGTGAAATTGAGAATGCAAAGCACTTTCTTCCAGACTTTTCCAAATATTAAAATCTATGAGATCAAATCCTTTACAGATACTCCCTTTTGCTTGAAACATTATTATTTGGTAAGCCTTTGTTAACTGTAGAAAATAGCACACAAATATTTTTAACTGTGAAAAATTGTATTATGATGACCAAGCGATCTAATTATTTGACTGAACTCACGACATTTTTGAGTCAAAATTAGTTCTTATTCATTTTTATGCTTTGTTTGTAAGTTTATGCATATTTTCTGTACCATTATCTAGATCACTGATATTATAATTACTGTTGGGAGAAAATGCTAGTAAGCTTATGCATTCTACTGAAACTCCCAAAATCATAAGTTTGTATTTGCGTTTGGCAAAGTTTCTAAAATAAATATGGTTAAACTAAACTAACACAAACATGCTCATATTTCTTCTTAAATATCATGATGTTTTTTGCCAGTTGTATATGCAATGAAAGAGTATTGCATAGCACTAAGCAAAGAACATGAAGGTTTTAATTTCTCAGTTCTTGGGTTTCAACAGATTCAGGCTTCCATGTAATGCTGACCTAAACTTGAAAAGTGTTTATTGAGTCCTAAATTAATTCTTGAAGGTATAATACTTGGTGCTGATTTATATAGACATTTATGTATGTGAACTGTCTTGTAAAAATCTATCCTTGCACAGAATGTAAGCCTTATTATTTCAGTACACAATGCTTTTATCTTTCTAAATTAACATATGTTGCCCATTTCTCAAGTTTGTAAATCATACCAAGATAAGATTTTTGTGTAGTTTTCAAACAGGATAGAACAATAATCCAGAGTTGGATATATAGGCATTGTAATATTGAATATCAGATTTTGTAGGTAAATTCCCTACAGGATTAAAGGGTATCAGCAAGACTCAGTGACAAGAAATGATACCTGTACACAACATACATAACTGTTTAGTACATAAGTACATACAATGTTTCTATTGCTCCCTCTCCCAAATCCCATTCAGGATGTATATTTTGGTTCTTTTATGATAGTAAAACTAAATTCCTCAACATTACATTGCAGATTTCTTGAGACTAATTTTGAGGTATAAAAATAGCATGTTTTTCTTAGCATGTATTAGAACTTGATCTATGACATTAATATAATTTGTTTTATCTGTCTATGAATTTGTTTTCTTCTGGTTTTATCACCTTTATTAGAGTCAGCATGTCACTAGTAATGCCAGTCAGTGCTGGAATGTGAATAATATATCAGGTATCTATTGATTTCAGATTGAGTTACCTCACTTGGAAATTCCGCATGGAGATATAAAAGAAATGTTGCTGCTGGTGATGGAACCCTGCACTGGAAATTTATTGAAGAACTTTCCATGCAGTTACTTTCTTGATGTTTATCACATACTTGAATTCTCAGTATGATCTGTGTTATTTATTCACTTTTTAAGTTATATTGTGGATAATTATTCCTTTATTATCCACCAAGATTTTATTTTTGCTAACTGATCTGGATTTGTTGATATTTACATAGCATTTGTATTCATTGCTATTTTAACTTTGGATTTATTCATTGGGTCAATTATTGGCGTATTGTTTTGAAACTTGTATGTGAAAATGAATCGCTATACGATACAAAAGCAACTTGGAGATGGGACATATGGAAGTGTACTTCTAGCAACCAGTGTGGAGACAGGAGAGAAAGTGGCCATCAAAAAGTAAGTAGGATAGTTTCAAATTTACTTGTGGAGGAGGATTTGTCAGGGGGTATTATGCATGTATGAAGTGTCTGTCATTTAAATCATTTGTCTTAACTCAGGCATAAAAAGGAGTTTGGTCTGATCCTCAAAATGATCACTGTTATTAGTAATTCTGAGAATTATAAAATGATTTTAGTGTCTTATTTGTTTTATGATGTTGGGTTTAGGCATGAATGTAATTTTAGCTTTTCAGAATCTGGATTTTGAACTAAATTTCATGTCTAAAACACTTTAAATGGTTCAAAACTAAATCAGATCATGTAGTACTTTAGTCAATCAGTCATTAAGAAACTCATCTAAACATGACTTTAGAATAGCAGCAAAGTAAAATTAGGGCTAAAATGACTATGCAACATGTAAGCAGGGTTATAACATATTTTGAAAGTTTACTAAATTTTGGTGTCAGCACATTGATAATACTGTTCATTGTAAAAGAAAGCTTTCACGTATCAATCCAAAATCTACAGCATATAGTATACCTAACAGTGAATGGCATGTGCAGATAGGAAATGTCCATACAGATAAGCACTCCAAGAGCTAAATTGAATAACAGGGGTCTCAAACAGGCTGCCTGCCATGAGCCATATTCTTTGGCCCACAAAATGATTGTGTCACAAGGTGTCATTAGAGGTAACAAAGGTGGTGCAGCCCTTGGGCTGTTGAAAACACCCTTGTGCAGCCCTCAGGGTGATGTGAGTTTGAGACCCCAGGTGTATGGTGTTCTTAACTGTGTATGACATGTGGAAATAGTTAATATCCATATGAATGAAGGTGACAAGATCTACTTGTATTGTGTACTTAACTGTGTATGACATGTGGAGATGGGCATTATCCTTATAGATGAGCAATCCAAGATTTACAGTAAATAGTGTACTTAACAATGTATGAATCCTTGTAGATGAACAGTCTAAGATTTATAGTAAATAGTAGGGCATAACCGATTAGCATTTTTCTACTGATTTCCGATTCCGGATTTTGGGCATGAAATTTTTCCGATTCCGGATACAATTTGATTAATTGGAAATGCTAAATCCATATTTTTTTCTTCTAAAAAATTTCATCTTCCGTTTCCGGGTTTCTGGTATCTGCTTTTGCCGTGTCTAGCATGTTACTTAGTATTTTACCATAGCCGGCTTCATTTCCGGTTTTCACCCGCTAGTTCAAATAGATTGTCTCTGGTTGTGTTGACCATATTGGACTTTTCTGACTTCTTATTTAACTCTATTAACGCACTATCGAATGACACGCAGTGTTAGACACGGTGCTATAGAAATTCAACTTTATTATTTTTATTATCCGAATCAGTCGTTCCTGCCTTGTCCGACTCCGATTAATCGGAAGTTCATACTATCCGGTGGAATCCGATTTCCGGATCAAAAGTCAGTTATGCCCTAGTAAATAGTGTACTCAACAGTGTTTGAATCCTTGTAGATGAACAATCTAAGATCTACAGTAGTGTACTTAACAGTGTATGAATCATTGTAGATGAACAATCCAAGATCTACAGTAAATAGTGTACTAAACAGTGTATGAATCCTTGTAGATGAACAATCCAAGATTACAGTAAATAGTGTACTTAACAGTGTATGAATCCTTGTAGATGAACAATCCAAGATTACAGTAAATAGTGTACTTAACAGTATATGAATCATTGTAGATGAACAATCCAAGATTACAGTAAATAGTGTACTAAACAGTGTATGAATCCTTGTAGATGAACAATCCAAGATTTACAGTAAATAGTGTACTAAACAGTGTATGAATCCTTGTAGATGAACAATCCAAGATTACAGTAAATAGTGTACTAAACAGTGTATGAATCCTTGTAGATGAACAATCCAAGATTTACAGTAAATAGTGTACTAAACAGTGTATGAATCCTTGTAGATGAACAATCCAAGATTACAGTAAATAGTGTACTTAACAGTGTATGAATCCTTGTAGATGAACAATCTAAGATCTACAGTAGTGTACTTAACAATGTATGAATCCTTGTAGATGAACAATCTAAGATCTACAGTAAATAGTGTACTTAACAGTATATGAATCATTGTAGATGAACAATCCAAGATCTACAGTAAATAGTGTACTAAACAGTGTATGAATCCTTGTAGATGAACAATCCAAGATTACAGTAAATAGTGTACTTAACAGTGTATGAATCCTTGTAGATGAACAATCCAAGATTTACAGTAAATAGTGTACTAAACAGTGTATGAATCATTGTAGATGAACAATCCAAGATTACAGTAAATAGTGTACTAAACAGTGTATGAATCCTTGTAGATGAACAATTCAAGATTACAGTAAATAGTGTACTTAACAGTGTATGAATCCTTGTAGATGAACAATCCAAGATTTACAGTAAATAGTGTACTTAACAGTGTATGAATCCTTGTAGATGAACAATCTAAGATCTACAGTAGTGTACTTAACAGTGTATGAATCCTTGTAGATGAACAATCCAAGATTACAGTAAATAGTGTACTAAACAGTGTATGAATCCTTGTAGATGAACAATCCAAGATTACAGTAAATAGTGTACTTAACAGTATATGAATCATTGTAGATGAACAATCCAAGATTACAGTAAATAGTGTACTTAACAGTATATGAATCATTGTAGATGAACAATCCAAGATTACAGTAAATAGTGTACTTAACAGTGTATGAATCCTTGTAGATGAACAGTGCAAGATCTACAGTAAATAGTGTACTTACAGTGTATGAATCCTTGTAGATGAACAGCAACGGTCTCAAACTCAAACCACCCTGAGGGCCTAATGAGGGCATTTTTGATGGCCCAAGGGTCGTACCAACTTTGTTATCTCTCATGAGACCTTGTGATGCCAATCATTTTGTGGACCAAAGGATACACCTTGGTAGGATGTGAGTTTGGGACCTGATCTACAGTGTTTAGTGTATGTAACAGTGTATGACATAAGGAGAAAGGGAATATCCATATAGATAAACAATCCATGGTTTATAGTGTATTTATTATATATCACATGCATCCATCTGCACTCTGTGCTTATGGGTAATCACTTCAGAAATGCTGGTACATGAGTATTTACATAAAGTTTTGAAAAATATAGATTTCATATAACTAAGTAATCCAAAACTTAGTTAGGTTGGTACAGTTTTTCTTCCACTACTCTTTGCTGAAAATCTATCCCAAAGCAAGGATCATTATATTGAAAGTCTGCAAAAAATACACCATCAGTTCCTGTGGATAAAATAATAGGTAATTGAGCATTAAAAATTTATCACATTTGTTACTGGTTGAAAATCATAAACTCTTCTTCTGAAGGACATGCATGTTGGTGAATGGATTTATTTCAGTCTAACACAGTTATGGAGATCACATTTCTCTAACAGGAAACCTGTACAGCAATTTATTTCTGATAGGTGATAAATATTTAAAGATTTTAAGATATCTCCTATAATTTTCATTGATTTATTTTGTTTCCTTTTGCTGTATTGTAAGTGTTTTTATAATTAATATTGTACAATTTTGGTTTTATTAATATTAAAAAAGCTTTTTAATTTTGTTATTTAATATATATAAAAAAATGAAGTCTCAAACTGACCATTTTACATCCAGTGTTTTATAGATTTTTTTAGCATTATGATACCTTTTGATAAAATATGATTACATATTAGTGACATGATAATGTAATGAACCTGTCATTTTGAGTTGCTGCACTGTAAGCATTGATTTAGCAAAACTGGACTTCCTTAAAATCATGCAGAATAAATAGCATATTAACAGAACTGCCAGTATGTTAATTGGGACCATTTTGTTTGCAGGTGGGTATTAGCAAATACAAAATTTCCTAATCATGTATAGGTTCCAGTTCTCCTTCAAAACTTCTATATATCTTCAAATCAAGGGCACTCACTGCAAGATAAGTCCTGGAAATCATAAAACTGTTTGAGTCTGACATCTTGTTTTAACCAATCACAAATGGTGTTAGTTTTGAAAGCCTGTTTTTGATTGGCAAAGAATGGAATCTCAATCTTTTACACTGGCTGTTTTATGACTTCTAGGCCAGATACAATATAAAATCATAGCAGAGCTAATACCAGTTGTGTAGCAATTTTGTCTAATGGAGATTGCATGTTTTACATTGATTTTTCTACTCATTTCACAATAACACGCTCACTTGTTACAAGTAAAGTAGATACTTTAATGTTATTAGTATTTTTTCCCAGTGTTTAGGAAGCCCAAGAAAAACAGTCTTCACATCATGAATCTGAGATTAATGTCAGAAAACATTTGCAGACAAATATAATGCATTATCAGACTTCCCGAAAGCTAAAAAAAGTGTCAGACATTCGGTCTGACAAAACCTGAAAATCTGTCAGACCGAAAAAAAATCTGTCAGACCGACAAAATATAACAAAATTGAGGTATTTTGTAACGTGTTTTGTTTTCTTTTTTCTAAGTGTAAATAACACATGTTAATCAAGTAAAGTTAAGTCAAATTCACTGATAGTCTGTTGTAAACATGATCAGTTTATCAAAATTGTCAAGTTCATCTCCATAGTCTAAACAGTCTTCCTCAATGTCCAAGGTCTCCTGTTCATCTCCTGAGATATCTGTACTTCCAATCTTCCATCCATCATAAAGGCAAAAAATGGATTATACTCTATAAGATTTTGAGTTTTTTACTTCTCTGTCTGTGCTATACTGTGTATGAAATCTGCAGCTGCTTTGTCATTAATATACGTACTGCCTATGTCTAATTGTTTAGCTTTGTCAATTTCACACAGCCATGTATAATCTGATAGTGGACGATTATTTTTGACTACTGCGTTTGCATTTCTGAACAAATGCACTAATATTCTTCTTTCAGCTGCCTTTTATTGCCTAAGTGCTTTGCCGGCTTCTGACCCTAGTTTTTCCTGAGCAGTTTTCTGTCTGCCTGAAAAAAACTCTGATGCTTTTTTGTGGGACTTGGAAAGTTCATGATCATTTATTGTTGACATTCTAAAATTTGTACATCTGACGATAAATGCATTTGTTTTTCGCAAATTTTCATCAGACCTCGCTTTCTCGCCGTAGAAACTGAGACACATGGCACACTGCATAACTTGCTTTATTTCATCAAATATTAACCAGTCTCTGTTTTCTTTCCATTTATCATTAAAGGTTCTTTCAACCCTATGTTTTTCATAATCCTATTTCTTTTCTTTCAATTCTTCATAAGATAGTTTTCTTTTTTTCCCTGGTTTCGCTCCATCGTAATATTTCAACGTAACCATGCTGACAGGTGAGCCGCATAACTGTTTATAAGAGGCGTAGCGATTGGATCGCTCAAAAACTTGTAACCAATGAAAATCTGTTTAACAAACTAGATTTAAGAAAGACTACTCGAGCGGTGCAGAGTGAGAAAACTGCCGGACAGTCGGTCCGATGCTGACTAACAAACTGTCGGTCCTTGTAAAAATTTGTCGGTCATGTCCGACGGACCAACGGCTTTCGGGAAGTCTGCATTATACACAGGGAATACTTCACTTCAGTTCAGAATTTAGACTTGGTTTTTAATTAGAATTTTTATATAAAAAATTTAATCAGTTTTAAAAAAGGGAAATATGTTATTTTTAAGAAAAGAAATTGTAATATTTGGCATAGAGAACTAAATTTCTTCATTTTAAAAGAATATATAAATGACTGGTTTGCTCCATAAACAATTAATATGATTATTTGAATGCACCCAGGAGGTGTGTGCAATGTCTGTTTATTATTGACCGTGTCAGCCTGTAATATGCATGTGGTGTCACTTGTTTCACTCCACTGCCTGCAATGCATGCTTCCCATCTTGGTTGGAATTTTGTCATTCTTGAAAATTTTTACAAATGATAAACAGCTTGAACTTAGGAGAGTCAAATACCAGTTAAAACTGCACTTCTGTAATGATGTCATATTATTGAATTTTATGTTTGGAAATTGGATCACTTAGCTTTACTCAACTCCAAATCTGACTAATGCTATAATATTCTTACATATCAAATGTAAATTCATTGAATTTAAATAAGATTTTCAAGTTTTTGGTAACATGTATTATTTTGAATGACAAGTTGCATTGAAGAGGAGCACTTTATTTTCCACAAGAGCAGTACACTTTCAGTTGACTCATTATTTTCCACAAGAGCAGTACACTTTCGTTGACTCATTATTTTCCACAAGAGCAGTACACTTTCGTTGACTCTTTATTTTCCACAAGAGCAGTACACTTTCAGTTGACTCATCACACTAGGACTGAGTGACCTCAGATAGCCATCAACCTTAAACTGTTGTCATAGATATATACAATTACCAGTAGGTTACTGAAAATGTAGTCCATTTTTCCTATCAATATCAATTACATATATATTATTTGTATTCCTCCATTGTGTATACAAGTAGTATACAAATTAACAGTGCTGGAGGATAGGGTACATTAAGTATGAGTCTTGACAAAGGCAAGGGGACTGGTGAGGAGGTATTTCACCTGATGTTATCAGCAGGGAGAGTTGTAATTTGTATACCATATTTTAGTATTTATCTCACTGGATGTTACTGTTTTCCAAGTAAATTAGACTTTAAACATCCTATATTACTAGTAACTTTACATTTAATGGTGTTTCACTTTATCAGTCATTATCAGTCAATGAAATTGAGTTCAGACCTTGGTAAATTTTCATATGTGAAATGTAGGACACTTACAATGCATTGGGACTGGGAAGGTTTTCAAAGGAAGATTTGGGGTACAGGTGATAGAAGTGTAAGTCCATTAGGAGACATAAAGTCATAGTGTTACGTGCTTAGGCTCGAATAAGCAGCAACACAGAAAGAGTGAAAACTAACAAGCTTGTATAACTTGAACAATGAATTTATTAAGTACAATTATTTTCATAAAATAAATAAACTTACAGTTTTAGAGAATCAAATCCAACATTAATCCAATATAGAATTCACAAAAATAATCCACTAATGGAATTGTAAGAGGCCTGATAAATAAATGTTCTAAAAGTTCCAGGTTCGAATCTTGAAGATGTAATCCAAAATGGCTGACAGTGTCACGTGATGCAGTTCTTGTTTAATTTATCATCCACATGAATTATGAGCACATGTTTTCTCCTCCAAATAGATAATAAATCCTCTTTATTCAATGAATTGACACAAAGTCCATAATAATTATAACTCAAATAAATATACACAACTAATATCTTAAAGCCCAGAGATTCTACTAATGTTAGCTTCCAAAACACAGCTATATATAACTGTTTTTCTGAAGTAAACAAGTGATCACGTGATTTTCTAGAAATTGATAGAAGGTCAGAGGAAGAGTCTACCTTCACCTAGTCACGTAATAATAAAATGATCCAGAAGAAAATAAGCCACGAATTACTAAAAATAAAAAGTTGTCCTTGAAATGAACCAATAGTTTTAGAAGCTTGTTGACAATGTCCAAAGCAAGGTCAGGAATTAGATCAACAAGCCAAGGTCAAAACTTGTTTACAATTAGAGTGTGGGTCAGTCTGAACTTTCTAGAAAAAATCAACCAATTAATGAATATTAAACCCTAAATGACAAATTTGGATTAAACAATAAAAAATAAATAAATTAAATCCAATAGCTGTAACAAAAGTTTTTAAGTGAAATTAATAAAATTCATGTATATGTATATAGTAAATTGTTTAGAGTTTAATTATCTCCATATTTCTTTTAATTATTCACATCTGCACTTTTTTGAATAAAATAATTCTCGATTTTAAAAAAAAAATTAATTATCATTTTGGCCAACTTGGGACAATTCTGATAACCTGCTTAGGAAAATGAACATGTCAAATTTCATTTTTAGGAAACTGAGGGTCAAGAAGTGGTTATTAAGGATCCACATAATGCATATCATTGTGACACAGAGACCAAAACCAGTGTCATTTGAAATTCTTCTGTGTGCTGGGGGCACTTACAGAGACCTTTATCTTGTTTGAAATTGTTTTGCACAAAATGATTGTACTGTGAGAAAAAGAAACCCAGCTAGGGTAAAAAGAAGAACATTTTTAACATAAAACATTTAAACTAATCATCCCAGGCTAGAAGAGCTAATATTTGTATTTGTTGAGTCTTACATGTAAATCAGAATGTTATGATCAACAGTTAAAGCCAGTAACAGAATCTTTTTAACTATTCCTGGTTAACAATTGGCCAGTTTGAAATTGACTAAGATCAGGTGAAATGGATAAGGTAGCAATATGCAACATGGCAGATGATAATCCTTGCAATATGCAACATGTCAGATGATAATCCTAGCAATATGCAACATGTCAGATAAAAATCCTAGCAATATGCAGCATGTCAGATGAAAATCCACACACTGCAATACTTTAGAGTACCAGACTGCCTGTAATTTTCTGATTGTTTTAGAATGAAGAAATTGCAAATTAAATACATGTATGAGCATGACAGAAACATTTCTTCAGGTTATTGGACCCATTTAATTCAGAACCACCCATCCTCTAACAGTGAGTGAAAGTAAAAGTTTACATTTTCAGCCCCATTATAAATGAATGCAAAACAAAATTGTAGAAATTACTGTAATAAAAACTTATAGACATAAATATGTAGAAAGAAAAAAAAGTTTATCATGTATGAACTAGGTTTTTTTACTTCTCAAAATTGCTTAAAAAATCACAAAGCAGATGCCCATTGCAAGTTAGTTTTTGCTGAACATCTCCATAACAACTGAGATCTTGATTTAAAAATGATGGAGATAATGCAGGTTAACTTAGCCATTCCTCAGGTATTACGAATTTGCCCCATGATTTTTCATACAAATCTGTTTAGTGCAAAGTTAGTGAACTAAACATTTTTCAAAGAATAGACTTGAGCATGGGAACACTTCATCCTACAAGATCATCATTGGTTCACTATAATTTCATTAACAACTGGGTTTGAATGACTGGATTGGGCTAGTGAAAATGTTACACCTTACTTGTCCAGAGATGTAGTCATGTTTGAAATCACTTTTCCCACTTTCTTTTTCTTGCACTGAAGTATTCATTTTCTTTTTGAAACTTTGAGAAAAATTGGTATTTTAAAATTGGGCATGCAAGCATGCTTGAAAGAACACTTTGTGAAGATTTTCAATATTTTTTGCAGAATGAAGAAGAAATACTACTCCTGGGATGAATGCTTAAATCTCAGAGAAGTTAAGGTAAGCAATGCTTTTTCATTGACTCGGAAATTTGTTGTTCAAGTCCGAGTTAAAGCCTTGTCTTTCATTGACTCATAAATTTGTTATCCAAGTGTGAGTAAAATCTTGCACATATTTCATATATGGAATACTTACCTGCTGACACAGGGATGTCAAATGGTGTGACCTGTTGTGTAATGTAAGAGGTAACTAATGAGTCAACCTTTTTGCCTGGAATGCATCCAGTTATGATGTTCAAGGAGCTGAGAAGGTTTTTCACTTTTAAATAGAAGACTTTTATATTGAGAATTTGATATTGTATTTTAGGGAATTTACCTTTGTCTTTATCTTTGTTTTGTGTATATTTTTGGAGACACCTAAATTCTAATTGTCATTGTATAGCCAGGAATGTGCTGATGCACCATTAAACCCAGTTTATACTTTTTCTTCATTTTGGGGATAACAGTATTGTCTTTGAAGATTGGGATATATGGGCATTATATTGTTTCGAATTGTGTGGGTTATTGCCAGGAAAATATGTATTTGTGACATTAAAACAATTAAATTTTCCATGAACCTCACAAACAAGATTGTTGGTACCGTTCTTATACATTGCATACAACTTTGTCCAAGCTACATGTACGAATGTGGAT
This sequence comes from Unio delphinus, assembly GCA_029339505.1. Classification (NCBI taxonomy): domain Eukaryota; kingdom Metazoa; phylum Mollusca; class Bivalvia; order Unionida; family Unionidae; genus Unio; species Unio delphinus. Next base: position 2,476,049 of record JAQISU010000018.1, on the reverse strand, counting down.
AACAGTCATGTATACAGGTATCAGAGAACATGTGAAAAATCCACATATACTAGATTATTATTGCCATTCATGGATTCATCCAACATTTCACAGATACAAGACTGTTTGTTATACCAATTGTTACATAGTTCACATTTCTCTGCTCCTCATATACATGTACCTGACTGTATCACCAAGCTTAGATGTTGCTAGGAGAAAGTTTTATGCCATGTTGAATGGTAACAACAAATACATACTACTCCTGGAATGAATAAATATAAAAATAGATGTCTTTGTTTACCAAGATTATGATTCCCAGTTTTGAGGGTTTATGATGAATTTTGCAGAAGAGAGTTGGAGATTGGACTGATTCAAATGAACACTATACTGGCAAATATGTTCGAATTTAGAATAGAAAAAAAGATTCAAAGGGAAAAGAGTCGTCACCTAACTTACTTAGATTAATGTGGCAAATGCTAATTTTTAATGTCTTAAAGTACATGTAAAAGTCACACATATTATACATCACCTCACAGTCTTACACCTTGAGATCAATTTCATGCAGAAAAAGAGATTTCTAATGCTGAGTCTGATGATATTGTAAACCAGAGGACTGTTTTATGATGTATGTTTGAGTAAACCTGTACATTGAAATATACCAAGAATCATATAATAATAATGTGGACCTTATACAGCGCCTAATCTTTAGATGCTCTAAGCACTTATCAACATGTATAATGATATGACTCAAAAAAAACCACAAAAAACACCATGAAATTAGAAAACTTTAAAGAAACACTGAAAATATTTAAGGTAGGAAATACATGTATTATTAGTTCTTTAAGTTTGTTCTTGCAGTCGAAAAAGGTGAGTTTTGAGTACTTTTGAAAGGGATCACTGTGTCTGTGTGTCTAAGTTCAATGGGCAATTCGTTTCATGTTGCTGGGCCCTGGTATGCAAAAGAACTTTGTCCATATGACTTCATTTTCATTGTGGGAATAATTAGTATACAATTTTCAGAAGTATCATGCTGATGTGTAGACGAGGGTGAGGCCAGATAGGTATGTTGGAATGGAGTCTGTCAGTGAAACGTAGCACAGAGAACAAAGTTTGTGTTTGATTCTGGACTGAGTGGATAGCCAGTGTATGGTACAGAGCAGCGGGGAGGTGTGCTTTGGGCGTGGTATTCTAAAGATGATCCGAGCAGCTGTGTTTTGAACTTTTTTTTAAGTTTTTGGAGTAGATATTGAGATGAACCAGACAGAATTGAGTTGCAATAGTCCAATCTTAAAAGTACTAATGAAAACATAAGTGTTTTAGTGGCATCAACTGAAAGATATTTGTGACTGGAGCTGATGCATCTCAGCTCAAGATATGCAGCCTTGCATTTGTTCATGACATGTTAGTGCAGCGTGAGAGTACTGTCCAGAATAACACTTAGGTTTCATACTGACTGTTTTAATTTAATGTTGGTGTTGCTGATATTTTTTTATTATTTGAGGTCAAGGATGTGAATGATAAAGTCTTTGTGTTGTGATGAGAATGGCTTCAGTTTTATCATCATTGATCTGCAGCTTGTTACATGTCATCCATGATTTCACATCTAAAATGCACCTCTATACTCCTTGGATGGTAGCATCTACTTCAGTTGGGTAGCTAGATTTGTATATTTGGGTGTCATGAACATACATTTGAGAGTGGCTGAGTGTATAGAATGAAGAGAACAGACCCTTGTGTAACACCACAACATAGATCATCTATGCTGGAGTGTATTCCATTTGCAGATACAATTTGTTTTCCTGTTGACTAAGTAAGACTTGAACCACTGTAAGACTGTATTATAAATGCCAAATACAGGCTGGAGATGGTGAAGTAATATGTCATGGTCTGTTGTGTCAAATGCTGCAGACAAATCAAGGATGGTGAGGACTGTAATCTTTCCGCTATCCAAAGCAGAGAGAATGTCATTAACTATTTTCAGATGACTAGTTTCAGTACTGTGGCAAGGGCAATATGCAGACTGTACATTGCTAAAAAGACTGTTTGAATTTAGATGAGAGACAAGTTGGGTCAGAACAACTTTTTCTAAGATTTGTTATATGACCAGGAGATTAGAAACTGGGTGGTGGTTCTTTAAATCGTTATGTTCGAGAATTGGTTTCTTCAGTAGAGGCTTTACAATGGCAGTTTTGAAAATGACGGGAATTCCTTGGATGAGAGAGATGTATTAATAACATCAGATAGTGAAGGCAATATTGGATCTAAGCACTCAAGCAGCATTAATTTTGGAATTGGATCAAGTTAACATGACTTTGGTGCACTCTTCATCACGATTGTCCGTACAATATCTATAGAGACAGGTTCAAATGCTGCTAACCGTTGTCACTGAAATTCTGTATCATAACTGTATGGTGATGAGTCAATTGAAATTGTGTTGTCAAGTGAATCTCTAATGGTTTGTACTTTGTCACGGAAGAAATTTGCAAACAATTCCGGAAGATCTTCTGGAGAAATGGTAGTTGGAAGTGGTGTACATTTGTTCCTTGACATTAGTTTGTTAGTAGTGGGATAATTTGGCTAAATACGACTATGTTTGTAACGTTTTTCTTAGTGGCTTCATAGATTTGTTTATAAATTGTGAGTCTGGTGGGAAGCCAAAGCCTCTCCACTTTATGGCAGTCTCTTTTAGCAGTGCAAAGCTGGTCTCTAACACTACTATACCATGGAGAACACTTTTGAATTCATACTCTGCACTTGGTGGCTGGGGCATGTTTTTCAAGCAATGAATGAACGCAGGCAGTTATCTAGTTGTATTGATGTACATAAATGATCACAAAAGAAAATCAGTTGAAACAGAATTTACTCAAGTTGTACAAAATATTTTAACAAATTGCATCATTTGGTACTCAGAGGTGTGAAGATAGATATATATACTAGCATGACTTCAAAGTTATTTTATTATTGGTTGTCACTGATAATACTGGATATTACAGTGAACCTGAATGGCAATCCCTAACATTCACCATATATTACTTTAGAAGTAGTAATAAAATTCATTCCTGGAGTTCAGCAAAACACATACTAGAATCTAACCAACATAAATAATTATTGTTGAGACCCATTTAATTTAAACTTTTTCAAGTCTGGCAGAAGAGGGCAAGAACTCTTTCTCCAGTGAATCTATCTGCATGTCTGTCTGTCTTTGGTATATCCACTCATGCAGTTTGCCACATGCTGTTTCCACTTTTCTGTCGATTTCTTTATCTTTGGAATTCATTTTTACACATTTGTACAGCTGAAATTAATTATTTATTCAGATTATGCTTGACCTGTTATTTCAGAGCTATTGCATAAGAAATGATAAATGCGCATATTTGATATCGGTATTTTTGTTATGTTAAAATGGAAACAATGGAAACAAAGTATCACATAATAAGTATGTAAATTGAAGATGCCTGACCATAGGGTACTAGCATTCATAAAAATTCCAAGTCCTGGATAATAATAGTAACCATAGTAATGTAATTACAGTCCAGATTTATAAAATGCATTAAAATTCCAATTCCTTAATAATAACAGTAATTATAGAATTAACAATGCATTATTTATAGAAGTAACTCTTCTGTAACCTTCTCTACAATCTATTTATGTCAATATATACTTTATTTAACATTGGTCAAAATAGAATATTTTTTTTCTTATTTGACATATTTTGAACAGCACTGAGAAATTGATTGTTCCACATGAAAAAGCAAGCTGTTCTAATTAGCATAGGGTACATGAAGTAATATGTCTGCCTGTTTCAGACTCTTTCTTGTACAACGACTTAAGTTTAAATAATGGGGGACAGTGCGTTATATCATCTCTCAGAACAAGTTTTTGTTGATTGTATAGCTTTCATTTGATTGAAGATTTATTATATTTTCTAAGGGACATTTTTAATAAAGGTTGACTGCCACAAAACAACCCAATTTTTACCTAAATGGAAATTTTTTATGATAATTGCTTGCTTTTGATAAGAAAGTTTGTTTTAAAGTTGCTTTTTATCAGGAAATGTACATTATTAAAATTCTTGCTTCATTAACCTCCTTTCTTTCTTCTGTTACAGTCTCTTAGGAAATTAAATCATGCCAATATAATAAAGTTGAAAGAAGTAATACGAGAAAATGATCAGCTCTTCTTTGTGTTTGAATACATGAAGGAAAACCTATACCAGATGACAAAAGACAGGTGAGTACAATTCTTCACTCTTGAATATTTTTGATGCAAATGAATTTTATTATCTTAATACTTTTAAAAAATAAAGAAAATACCTTTTGTTTTTAAGCAAGTCAGAGGGTAGGCTTTTTACCAATTTACCATTTTTGTGCAGATTGTAAATGTGTAGATTTTATGGTCAAGTCAGTGGTTTTAAATTTTTTTTCTTTCAAAGACGCAGCTCTATTTAAACAAAACAGCTATAACACCATCATCATTAATTTTGAAAACTTTGAATGCATCTCAGTTTGACTCAACAAAATCTAGAAAATTGTATGTGTCATCCTCAAAACACATCATCAATAACAAACTGTGGGGTCCACAAATCACAGTAACAGCATAAACAATGGCAGAAAATATAAAGAGACACTAACATTATGGTTAACCCTATTTAGTAGGTGGGGGGTATTGTTAGCAACTTTCATTGATTGACAAAATATTTATTATTTGTTGCCCTTTATAAATACCTGTATATTGGATTTTAATGTTATTGGATATCAGATCTTAAGAAATCAATTAAAGACTTTTGATATAGATCAAATTGATTTAACAATACTGAGAAATTCAAAAATTCATGCTCCAGTAAATTATTTATTGCCTTCTTCTCAATATTGAAGTACATTTATGCAGTCATACTCAGACACAAATGAACTTAAGCTAATTCTTCAAGATAGTAATGTTAAGTGTCGCCATAGGCTTCTTTGTTGATATCATAGGACTCCATATCATTTGTACTAATAAACACTGCCAGTGTATAGCAATTGCATTGTTCTGAAACACTGGATATGGATCCCTCTGAAAAATCAAGCAGAAAAATGGTGAAAACACAAAATATGTGATTAGCACTTGAAAATTACGTCTTTATGTTTAACTGCAGGTTTTGTAATAAAAAAATCCACATTATCCAAGGCAGGAACTAGGGATGATTGATAAATTTAACTAGAAAATAGGTAAATTTGCACCCAGATGTTACTATGATGTTGGCAACCTTCATGTATTATAATTATCTACAGACACATAAAATGTTAATTAGCTTGTACCATGGTCTTGAAGAACCATTAATTTCATAAGCATTTGATTAAGTTTGCATGAAAGTGCTTTCAGATATCACCATAACAGTTGATTGACTCTCTTTATGTATGAACAAAAATGGCCACATCAAATAAGGACTATATGGTGCTTTCATTTTACCATAGAGTTTTTCATTTAAATAGGAACCTATTATGTTCCTTTTCTGTAAGAAAATAAAATGGAATCTATTCCTGGCTGCACATTGTATGTGGGTTCTTGACCTATCTAGGTATGTAAATATGAGTGAACAATACATTTCTTGGGTCTGTTTAGTTTATATACTTGCTGTGGGCATGATTTCAGACTTGAGGTGCTGTAATAAAAGAGTTGCTAATAGTTCCCATGGATCTATTTCCATGGCATGATGACAAAACTGTTCTAATGGGCAATTTAGCATTTAAACGTTTTTACCTCATATAACTTTATTTCTGGGTACTGGGTTTGTTATATTCATTGTAGTCTACCCACATATACTGGTTTTAAGAACTTTCCCAGAGTTGGCTAGGACATAATCTGTTGACCCTCATACATTTTTTAAATAATTTACATTGACACAGTAATTTACAGATTTATTACCATTATCAGGACTGCAGTGTTGATTTACTGATAAAGCCTTTTTGTTTTCATTCATATAGTAATTTCCTTTCATGTCTTTTAGAAGGGAACTGCCTTTATATAGCTACTTATCTGTACAAGGCTTTTCCTAAATACATATCAGTGCACTGTTGGCTCTGTACCATGTGAGTTAACATGATAAACACACTCCAGATTATATATTTGATGGTTCTTTGAAACATTATATCCAGTATAACATTTAATTAATGACTTAAGTATGAAATATAAAAAAATGTTCCTGAAAAAAAAATCATAATTTTTTTCATTCCTATATTTTTACATCTGCAAAGTATCTCGTTATATTTATACAAGATTTCCCATCATGGTTTGTGATGCATGATCATTTGTGCCCAATTAAGTTATATCTACAGCAATAAAAAGAACTTTGTTAGCTACAACAAATAAATATAAACTGCAATTTACCTTTCAGACATACAAATTATTTTTGTTGAAGAAATTTGACTCGACACCAATCATGTCTCTGTGAAGTTATCAGCTGGCAGCAATAATTAACCAGCAATAATGCATTCCTGAATCAGACTTGCTTTGTGGTCAGATTAAGTAAAATAATTGATACAATGTCAAAAATGTAATTTACTTGTGAGCCGGGCATTGTTCAGAATGAAGCAAAACAACACCCTCAGGTTATGAGGTCTATTTTCAGTCAAGGATATGAGACAGAAAAATCCAAAAGAAAAACTTGCAACAAAACAGAACAAATACTTAAAATATGATACTAATACAGAACAGAACAATACTTAAATATACAATACTACAAGCAAGACAAACACGATACACAACCTGCACGCCAATATTTTAATATATAGCAACATAACATAAATGGCAACTTACCAGACATGAAAACCCTAAAGATTCAGATGCTACAATTCTTGTAAATTATATTTGCCACCATTGGCCTAGACAAAATGAATAAGATGTCATTCATCCAGAGAAGATATATTGAGTTACTATGGCTTTTATTAGGTGCCAGGTACTTGATGTTATAGTCCCCATTATGTGCCTGATGCACTGGTCCATCATTCACTCACTCATTTGCTCCCTCATGACAAACACGCATCTGGGTCACATACTGAAACAGATTTGGTTATCATAATCCAACAGCAGTTTTTAGTCGCACACATTTATATTATCAGGCAACGAAAATTATGTAAATTTCCAAAAACATGGGTGGGGGTCTAGTGAAAAGTCAGTTTTAATTTCATAAGTGTTGTATATATTTAGCTACTAATCATGCCTTTAAATTGCATAATCCATCAGTTATGTAATAAAAGTGAACAGATATTGTCAAAAAACATAACTTTGTGGACAATTCAATACTTTATTTACTATCATACAATTTGTTCACATTTTAATTCACCATTATTTAATTAATTTATATAGTCATTGATAAATGAATTGGTAAAGGCAATAGAACCATGTGTAAGAATATATTGAGAGAGAGAAAGAGAGAGAGAGAGAGATCTAAGTTGGAATGCATTTTATTTCTTCTTAAAACCAAATTATACATCAATAATAATGTCATATTTAAAGGAGAAGAGTCTTTGATTTAAGATGCAGGTGAACAAATTTCCTGTACAGCTAACCCTATATAATTGTTTACATCGGATAGATTTTTTAAAAATTGGTATAATTGAACCCTTGCTCCAATTTCGTAATTAATCAAATATCTATATTTGTGAGCATTTAACTTATTCAGAGTATTTTCAAAGCATTATCTTTTCATTGCAATAAATATTTATGACTCAGTTAAGACCATATATGGGTAATTGGTGGGTATATCAATTCTGTGGCATGGATTGATCAGCTTTACTTTTACTTCCATACTGGTTGTTGGATTTAATTTAAGATTTGTGTGCTATATTTGTGATTGGTATTGATGCACATATTGGCATAGATGCACATATTGATATACATGCACATATTGACATAGATGCACATATTGGTATAGATGCACATATTGGCATAGATGCACATATTGATATAGATGCACATATTGGCATAGATGCACATATTGGCATAGATGCACATATTGGTATAGATGGACCTAATGGCATTGTTGCACATATTGATATAGATGGACATATTGGTATAGATGCACAAATTGACATAGATGCACATATTGGCATAGTTGCACATATTGATATAGATGGACATATTGATATAGATGCACATATTGGCATAGATGCACATATTGGCATAGTTGCACATATTGGTATAGATGGACCTAATGGCATTGTTGCACATATTGATATAGATGGACATATTGGTATAAATGCACAAATTGACATAGATGCACATATTGGCATAGTTGCACATATTGATATAGATGGACAAATTGATATAGATGGACATATTGGCATAGATGCACTTATTGGCATAGTTGCACATATTGGTATAGATGGACCTAATGGCATTGTTGCACATATTGATATAGATGGACATATTGGTATAGATGCACAAATTGACAGAGATGGACATATTGGTATAGATGCACATATTGCTATAGATGCACAAATTGGCTTTTGATGCACATATTGACATAGATGGACATATTGGTATAGATGGACATATTGGTATATATGCACATATTGGTATAGATGCACATATTGACATAGATGTACATATTGGTATAGATGCACATATTGCTATAGATGCACAAATTGGCATTTGATGCACATATTGACATAGATGGACATATTGGTATAGATGGACATATTGGTATATATGCACATATTGGCATAGATGGACATATTGGTATAGATGGACATATTGGTATAGATGCACATATTGACATAGATGGACATATTGGTATAGATGCACATATTGACATAGATGGACATATTGGTATAGATGCACATATTGGTATAGATGCACAAATTGGCATTTGATGCACATATTGACATAGATGGACATATTGGTATAGATGGACATATTGGTATAGATGCACATATTGACATAGATGGACATATTGGTATAGATGCACATATTGGTATAGATGCACAAATTGGCATTTGATGCACATATTGACATAGATGGACATATTGGTATAGATGGACATATTGGTATATATGCACATATTGGCATAGATGGACATATTGACATAGATGGACATATTGGTATAGATGGACATATTGGTATATATGCACATATTGGCATAGATGGACATATTGGTATAGATGGACATATTGGTATGGCTACACATATTGGCATAGATGCACATATTGGCATAGATGCACATATTGGCATAGATGGACATATTGGTATACCGGTATATGCACATATTGGTATAGATGGACATATTGGTATAGATGGACATATTGGCATAGATGCATATATTGGCATAGATGCACATATTAGCATAGATGCACATGTTGGCATAGATGCACATATTGATATAAATGCACAGTAAACTTTATGCACTTAACAATTATCAAAATGGGGTAAAACTCATCATAATGAATAAGCACACTGATGATGTCATATGTAGTGGCATCATCACATATACATACTAATATTGTTGGTACTGTTTGCTTATGTGAGAGTTCCCATCTATTGATTTTTTTTTCTGCCATGGCCAATAAAGCACATGCAAGTTCCATTTTTAAGACTGATTTAACCATCAAAGTTTGAAGGTAATGAAACAACAGGAATGTGTGGCAGTAGATTCCAAGAGATTCACTGTGTTCTTAGTGGATTTTAGCAGATGTTTCTTTACCACTAGGCATGTTCGGATCAAGATAAATCAATGTAGAAAATGGATAATTTTTATGTGAGTTGTAATAAAATGAGGGATAAACTGTTTGTTAAGGCATGTCAAAGTATTATGTTTAATATGGCATTTACCCATGACTTTATCTCATTGGACTCTTGGTGAGGTTTTAGGGTCTTAAATTGATATACTGGGACTTATTTTCAGGTTCAAGTTTTAGGACAAATTTTTATTTATACATATTTGATCATTACTTTCATCAATTCCGATATGGATTGTTTCCAGGACTGTTACTTATTACTAATGATTAGAAGAAGCATGTTGCAACTTGACTGAAGGGAGTAGGGTTAAGTAGAATTTTTGAAGACTACAGGACATTGGTTGAGTTTGGGTCGAGTTTCTGCATAGTTACATTTGTCTTTGTGACTCTTCATCCCATGATAATGGAACTTTATATATGGATGTACTCGAGAGCTATTGCACTACAGTATTAAATATATTTTCCATTACATGCTTTAATGCTCGAATAAGTTTGTTAAAATATATTAAAATTGGTTGGTCTTATTGTCATTAAATTTACACTTAACTGTATGCTGTTTATTTTTTGTGAATTTAAGTATGGACTTAATTTTTGTATGCAGGCTTGTATAGCATTATAGCAGTGTGATTTGATCTGCCTGTCTATTCATACATCGATCTTTATATTGTAAATAATAGTTTCGAGAACAGTAACACTTCAATGAAAACCAAGAATACTGTATATACTCACTTGTAAGTCCAACTGCACAGACCCATATCACATTATGTGCTTTTAGAACTGTGCCAGTACAGTTTGTCACATGTAATCAGTAGAGCAAACAACATAGAATCTGATCTGCCAGAACTTTATACTACAGCAGATCAGAATCTATTCAGTGTTGCAGTTGAACTCAACTTATAGCTGAGTATAGATGGTAAACCAGTTGTATATTCTGCCAGTGATGTCAGTACATGTAATAAGAAATTTTATGCTAATATTCTTCTCATGTTATCAGTGTCTGCTGTTTTTCATATGTCATTTCAAATGGTTGAGCTATGCAGTCTTCCAGCAGTTCTTGTTTGGAATTGAATTACATGCCCCATTTTTGTACCATTTGTCATAGTTTGTAAATTTAGCATTTTGTATTATTTGAATTGGTTTGTAACATAAAGAATCATCAGTAAAGAGGCAAATTTCAGAAGCATTTTCAATCAGGATTTAATTGTTGACACCATTCATGGAATTGGAACCATGATAAATTCATGGATATGGAACCATGATAATTCACCAATCAAATACTCAAATTATAATTTTTGACAACAGTGGTTAGTAAACTACCCAATAAAAAGATTTTTGTTGTTTAAAATTTTTAATAAGTATTTTTAATTGACAAAAAAATGCTTACATTTTAATTCATAACACTGCAGTAATGGTTGTTAACATCTTCATACTATTCAAAGAAAGGGTATCCATTATTTAATTTACATGTACCCTGCTGGTCTAAATGTGCATTTATACATGGGTGAGTATGTGTATGAGTAAAGCCACAGAATTCATCCTTATTCATTAGAAAGACAGACTTACAACGTTGGATCCATATAATTTGGAGTGGTTGGATTTAGAATTTGGATATATACCCTGGCAGTGGAGGTTGTGGGGTGGGGTAGGGACATGTGTACATAAAACTGAGAGAAGCAGAGGGATAATGCAGTTATTTTTATGTTCATTTCTGATTAAACTTCACAGACTCACACTTCATTATGTATGGCATAGCTTTGATGGGAAGGTGTCAACACATACACTTAAGTTGTAATAAGCAAACATTTATTTTCGAGCTTACATTGTTAAAAAAAATTGATTATATTACTGGATGTCAACTGCATTTTGTGTGCACTTTATTTAAAAAAAGAAATGGAATGGATGCAATGTTTGAACTTAGTCTGATTGAAACTTTTGAATGCACACAATGTTTGAACCTAGTCTGATTGAAACTTTTGAATGCACACAATGTTTGAACCTAGTCTGATTGAAACTTTTGAATGCACACAATGTTTGAACCTAGTCTGATTGAAACTTTTGAATGCACACAATGTTTGAACCTAGTCTGATTGAAACTTTTGAATGGATACAATGTTTGAACCTAGTCTGATTGAAACTTTTGAATGGACACAATGTTTGAACCTAGTCTGATTGAAACTTTTGAATGCACACAATGTTTGAACCTAGTCTGATTGAAACTTTTGAATGCACACAATGTTTGAACCTAGTCTAATTGAAACTTTTGAATGGATACAATGTTTGAACCTAGTCTGATTGAAACTTTTGAATGGATACAATGTTTGAACCTAGTATGATTGAAACTTTTGAATGGATACAATGTTTGAACCTAGTCTGATTGAAACTTTTGAATGGACACAATGTTTGAACCTAGTCTGATTGAAACGTTTGAATGCGCACAATGTTTGAACCTAGTCTGATTGAAACTTTTGAATGCACACATTTTTTGAACCTAGTCTGATTGAAACTACAATGTTTGAACCTAGTCTGATTGAAACTTTTGAATGGACACAATGTTTGAACCTAGTCTGATTGAAACTTTTGAATGCACACAATGTTTGAACCTAGTCTGATTGGAACTTTGGAATGCACACAATGTTTGAACCTAGTCTGATTGAAACTACAATGTTTGAACCTAGTCTGATTGAAACTTTTGAATGGACACAATGTTTGAACCTAGTCTGATTGAAACTTTTGAATGCACACAATGTTTGAACCTAGTCTGATTGAAACTTTTGAATGCACACAATGTTTGAACCTAGTCTGATTGAAACTTTTGAATGGACACAATGTTTGAACCTAGTCTGATTGAAACTTTTTGGGATTTATCATTTGACCCTGATTAAGTTTTTCATCATTGCTACCCTACTTGCAATGCATTCAGTCTTTTTAATATTCTCATACAATTTTACATTAAAATCAATACATGTAAATCAAAATTTGAAGTTCATTTCACTCTTTTGAATTTTACTTATACAGGTAGCATGTACAAATGCATACATGTATAGCATAATTTAACGATGCAAGTTCCGTCATGTAAACATCCATAAAGCTTCCTTAAAGAGTGGTGTAATTTTCTTTGCAGTCTTAAAATAGTTCCTATAATTGAGGAGTCTACACCAGACAATGCATGTATTACAGGTATACATATAGTTTACACAGGCTATTCTTGTTTATAAAGTAACAAGTAATCGATTTACTAAGCAGTTCTCAACAACATTTTAAGTTGCTATTCATCATCCAAGACTAGAGATAATAAACTGGCTGTGATTTTGTACAAGTTAAATACAAAAGGGCAGCAGTTCCATTCAGTCTTCTCCCAAATCACACAATCAGCTTGTCTACTTTGTCAAGTTTCCTGCTTTCATCTTGTCTACTGAAATGTTACACTCTTTACTTTTACTTGAAAACACTCACTGTAGATTGTAAACCATGAAGAAGTATGTTTCTTGTTCCACAGCATATATATATATATATATATATATATATATATATATATATATATATATATATATATATATATATATATATATATATATATATATATATATATATATATGCTGTGTAAAGCCAGATCTGCAAGCACATTTTGACACAGTAGGGGATTTGGGAAAGAAACAATGGCAAAATAAGAAAATGTTGATGATCCAGTTGGGAATATACATTTGGGAATTAGACAAAATGGCCTCACCACACTACACTCTTCAGGACAACAATCAGATTTGTGGCCTTTTTTTTAACCCTGCTAATTAATTAACCATACGCCAAAAGTCAAGGAAAGCATTGTTGTAGTGATTATTTGCAGTATCAATATTTTTGTCAATTTCTATTATCAGTTTGATACTTGATTAGTTGGTTGACAAGACAAGAAAAGGTTTATTTAAAGTCAGCATGATTTAAAACAATTCAACATAAGCTCTAATGAGCATTTGCCAACATGCAGAGTTTTTCTTTTAGATTTAAAGTTGAGAGGGCGAGTTGCCAAAGTAGGTGGAGACTTTGGAGGACCTCTCCCAAAGAGTGATAGTTTTTTTAAAAGTAAAATTAGCTGGGTAAATCAGTAGTCTCCCAGCTGATAAAGAAAGCCCTGACATGACATAAAAAAATAAGGTCAAACATAGTTTGCAGGATATATAAATGCAACATAACCCATAGATACAGTTGGACAAAACACATCACATGCATAACTTATAATGTAAGCAAGTAAAGCATTTTAAAAATGCAGTAATAAAAGTGAATTTATTGTCTATGTAAATTAACAACCACGTGATTAGGATGATTTCAGGAATGCAAAAATGATAAAGTTATGTTGCTAAAGATGTTAGGTTAACATTTAAATTTAATTAAATATAGAAACACCAATTCAGGGCTAAAAGCATGCTTAGATACAGATTTTGTCTTACTTAAAAGAAAGGAGCAAACAGTAGGGCACTTGATAGTACATAAGACAAGGACAGATAAAAACAAAATGATAACACAGATATTAGACTTCATCAAAGAGTTTATGATAAAGTTTGGGGGGGGGGTATATTTGCAGCTATTACATTTATTGCCTTTACCATTACAGGATACAATTAATAGCCAAATAAATAAATTAAAATTGGATTGGTCTTTCAAGTGATTAGGTAGCTGATTCCCTAGAATGACAGGTACTTATTTGAAGATTTTTTGTGTGGTCATAATGAGGTTGTAATTCATGGGATATGTAAAATATAAAATTGCCTTTATTGCTTTTAAAATGTTTCAAATGGATTCAGACCTTTGGGAGCATACTTATATTAAGAATTTTAAAAGCTTTCAAGCCATAGCCCTTTTAATACGAGTTTATGATAACTGCTTGTGTAGTCATCATAAGCAAATCACACGTCATAGCCATATTAATAGAAGTTTATGTGTAGTCGTCATAAGCAAATCACTTGTCATAGCTTTATTAATAGGAGTTTATGATAACTGCTTGTGTAGTTATCATAAGCAAATCACATGTCGTAGCCCTATTAATAAGAGCTTGTGATAACTGCTTGTGTAGTTATCATAAGCAAATCACATGTCATAGCCCTATTAATAATCCCTATTAATACGAGTTTATGATTACTGCTTGTGTAGTCATCATAAATAAATCACATGTCATAGCCCTATTAATAGAGTTTATGATAACTGCTTGTGTAGTCATCATAAATAAATCACATGTCATAGCCCTATTAATAGAGTTTATGATAACTGCTTGTATTGTCATCATAAGCAAATCACATGTCATCAGAGGCGTAGCGATGGTATTTTGCGCCCGGGGACAAACTATAAAATTGGCGCCCCAGCGATCTTGTGACAGATTTATTACCCTTGTTTTCTTATTATAATGTAACGTTGCAAACCTCGCTTTGGCGCCCCTGTACCTATGCCCCCGGGGACATATGTCCCCCCCGCACCCCCCTCGCTACGCCTCTGCATGTCATAGCCCTATTAATAGAGTTTATGATAACTGCTTGTGTTGTCATCATAAGCAAATCACATGTCATAGCCCTATTAATAGGAGTTTATGATAACTGCTTGTGTTGTCATCATAAATAAATCGCATGTCATAGCCCTATTAATACGAGTTTATGATAACTGCTTGTGTTGTCATCATAAATAAATCACATGTCATAGCCCTATTAATAGAAGTTTATGATAACTGCTTGTGTTGTCATCATAAATAAATCACGTCATAGCCCTATTAATACGAGTTTGTGATAACTGCTTGTGTTGTCATCATAAGCAAATCACATGTTATAGCCCTATTAATAGGAGTTTATGCTAATTGCTTGTGTAGTCATCATAAATAAATCACATGTCATATCTATATTAATAAGAATTTATGATAACTGCTTGTGTTGTCATCATGAGCAAATCACATGTCATAGCTGTATTAATATGAGTTTATGATAACTGCTTGTGTAGTCATCATAAACAAATCACATGTCATAGCCCTATTAATAGAGTTTATGATAACTGCTTGTGTTGTCATCATAAATAAATCGCATGTCATAGCCCTATTAACAGAGTTTATGATAACTGCTTGTGAGTCATCATAAACAAATCACATGTCATAGCCCTATTAATAGAGTTTATGATAACTGCTTGTGTAGTCATTATAAGCAAATCACATGTCATAGCCCTATTAATAGAGTTTATGATAACTGCTTGTGTAGTCATTATAAGCAAATCACATGTCATAGCCATATTAATAGAGTTTATGATAACTGCTTGTGTAGTCATTATAAGCAAATCACATGTCATAGCCCTATTAATAGAGTTAATGATAACTGCTTGTGTAGTCATTATAAGCAAATCACATGTCATAGCCCTATTAATAGAGTTTATGATAACTGCTCATAAGCAGCCCGCAGATCACATCCTTGGATTTTTAAAGTTTACTAGTATTCATGTCACTGCAAAAATGCTAGGCTAAGGGACAGAAGTTAAAATTGGAAACGATAAATAGATAATTGTCAGTTTGTTGAGTTAACTACTGACCAGTACATTTCAAAACATAGTTGCCTTGAAGCTTTCCTACAAACACTTTTTATTTGTGAATCAGATTGCAGTTGATAGTCGTGTCAATTCCTAGCAGTTTAACAATTTCTTCAACAATACATGAGATTAATGTGCATTTTAAGTACTGAATTCATTTATACTGACAGATAGTGCTTGAAACATTTCAGGGTTGGCTTGAATTTTTGTACACATTAAACCAATCAGAATGTTGGATTCTGTTATTTCAAGTTTGTTGATCAGAGTACTATCAGAGTCCAGTGAGGATTAGGGCCAAGTTTTAAAGAATTACTCATAGGTTTCTTGTAGAAAAGAGACATTGAAAAGGAATATGTAGCTAGACATGACAGGAAATATGTGTTATGTTATAATGGAGAAATCCGTGATAAATTTAATTATTTCCTGAAATAAATTATTTTTATAACAATACAAGTAGCACTTGAAATATCTTTTTTCCAAATGAAATACAATAAAATATATAACATTTATAAGTATATAAATATTGGTGAACTGAAAATTGTATGTGGGTTTGTGAATATTGTACTCATTTCTTTTTAGTTTATGTTGAATCCTTTCTGTCTTCATTAATTTTATCATTTGTTTAACGTGTAATGTACATGTACCTACCTTGTTTTCCTTTGTCTCATGGGAAATCAACTTTAGAGTAAATAAACCTGTTATTCCTGTTTATTAATTCATTGATCACAATACTAGGATATAATGAGAATATATAATACTACCAATCAAGCTCAGAGCGCCAATGACTCAAATGTTTTTTGTGAGTCTTCAGACTCATTGTTCACAGTTGCAGACAAGAGAATGATTCACAATGGGACCATTAAATATTAATGCCATTGATACTCAAGTTGTTGAAATTTTATTTATGAAGTATGTCATTTTAGATCATTGTCTACTATGACCTATACTTGCATATAAGATGAACCCAAATGAATACTGCACAGACCGATATCTGCTGCTGTATAATGCAGTTTGTTAGGAGTAATCAATAAAACAAATAACATAGACCCTGGTCTGGTGGCACAATATGCATATCAGAATCTATGTTGTTTGCAGTTGGACTCTACTTAAAATAATTGAGTACATATGGTATCTAGTATTGTTGTTGTTGTTGTAGTCGGGTTTAACTCCATTTTTCAGCACAAGATAGGCTATACATGGCAGCCAGTATTAATGGTGGATTAAGAACCCGGGAAAACCCGGGAAAGAACAACCGACCCATGAGAAGCTATTGGCAAGCTTTCTCACATACCCACATTGGCTGAATCTGAGACTCAAATCCACGCACCAGACAGAGGTGAGATGGCAGTGATCCGTAACCTTGAGCATTTTAGACCACTTGGCCACTCGGTGCCCCTGTGTATCTAGTATTACTATGGTTATGAAAAAACTATTACTAGTTATTTTTTCTACCTAAGATATCAGTTGGGTCAGTACACTTGCACTCATCTCATATTTTGGTGTAGTGCCATTTTATTGTTCCTCTTTATTTTCCAGGGACAAGCTTTTCCCCGAGTCTGTTGTTAGAAATATCATGTACCAAGTTCTACAAGGCATGGCTTTCATGCATAAACACGGTAAGGCCCTTTTAATCTTCCATGTGGCACAAAGCTCATTTTTTGGTTTCTGTCAAGAATAATATTGGACAAATGGCAACAAGCCAAGTAATGATTGTATTACAGCAGAAATATCTTAACCACATGTGACCAATTTGAAGTGTTGATATCTATTAAGAGATCTAGATAAACAAGCAAAGTAAGGCTGTAGTATTTGGGTCAGTTGTAATCCAGTATGGTACATGGTTTTGCACAATTGTGAGAAAATAGCCAATGCTGTTATCAATAGGGTATACAAGGTGCAGAAAAAAAGCATGAAAAAAGTCATTTGGGTTTTACAATAGAACACATCAGGTATAACTGCTTGCAAAAAGATGCATATGTTTGAATACAGATATTTACCAAATGTAATTACAAATGTGAACCAGATTTTTATCAGAATAGCCCCAAATAGTTACAAATGTATAAATCTAACTTGGATATATATATATATATATATATATATATATATATATATATATATATATATATATATATATATATATATATATCCTTGCCTAATCATGATACAAAGTTTTGTTTTTAAAAGACATGACAAGTTATACAAATTTGAATAAAAAAAAGATTAAAAAATGTATAAAATGTCTGAAAGTCTGATGAAATCATCTTTGTATCAATATAAATATGCATACCAAGTTCTACCTGAAATAATTTTCTGTGTATCGTTCTTATAAGGTTTTGGTTTAAAAAAGATTTTTCCTAAAAATCTCATAAATATGTAAAATTTGCAAAATAAAGCCAGTCACATAAACCAAATCAAGTTTGGGGATCCACCATGATATCTGAATTAAATATTTGGTCTGACTTTCTTACAAGAAAGTGTGACGGATGGACATCTTAAAAGCAGTATGCATCCCTCCATTTGGTGGGGGGAGATTGGGTGGTGGCAGACAAATTTGAGGACTTAAGTGATGACCAATCCTAATAATAATATTATAAGACCTCGGCTAAAAATAAACACATTTTGTTTTCACATGGAGATCCAAATGTATTTGTTTGTGCATGTGTGTGTTTGCCAAAGAGACTAAATTATTAACTGACAAAGATCCCAAATTATCGAAGCTAAAGGGACCACTGTATTTTGTTAAATGACCCTTAAGGTTCCACACCAATGTTTCATATTTTGCACAGGCTTAGTAGCTAAACAAAAATCAGATCCAATCATTTGTCTAAAGGGGTGTATGGCTTGGTCATGTATCTGTTGTATAAAAAGTTAAGCCCCATATTCTTTTTTTTAATACATAGGCATTAGTGCTAATTCACGTTTTTTTTATGTCTGAACTGTTTATCAGTTTTAAACTGGAAAGCTAAAAAACGTTTGTAACTTTCAACTAAATTAGCAGATTTCTGTATTATGTGTGTGAGGTAATATTTTGTTAAAAACAGTGTATTCACTTTTTGCAACTTTTGGTCTACATGTTATGTTCAAGGAACTTTACATAACCAGGACAGATTCAGATCAGCTGAATATGAATATTGATAACTTGCTTTAATCTTTATACAAAAATGTCATTTATGGAATCACAAGAACATCCAGGCATTGAGCTAGTACAGATTCCATAATATACTATGGCTGTGATTGCGTATACATTTAAATGGTTCAGTTGAGTTTACTGCCTGTAAACATTTTCAAAATCTGTAACTATGTAAACAGACATGCATATGGCACAGTAGAACCTGTCCTGAAAGACCAATCCTTCTGCCAAAAACTTATGGTCTCTCAAGACAGGTCATCTCCCATAACAGGTTATAAGACTATTTAATCAATAAATCTTCTCACAAGACAGGTGGTCTAACATAACAGTGGTCTATCAAGACAAGTTTTACTCTGGTGTCAGCTAATGCACATGTCCAATGTGCATGTCCAGTAACATTATTGATTTTTTTCATCATATACATATATGTAACAGTATGAAACAATATCACAACAAGGTTGTTCTACCTTAAATAGCATCATTTTGGTCATTGTACCCTGTACACATTTAGAGTTTATGATACACGTATCTCAATAAAGTTTCAAGATGTAGCAGTCATTGTTCAGTTGAAATTTGACCCAAAGTTTTGAAAAATAGGTACATGCATCTTTCAGGTAATAGAATTATTAGAGGAAATGCCTATTTCAGACCAGATTAAGAAGACTTTACCTTCATGCCAGTATTATTTAATGAAAACAACTCACATTTGATAGAAATAGCCAGTTTTTACAAGCAAGTTGATTAGTCACATTTCACCTAGGACATATCCTCTGACACCTCCCTGGCATTAAACATCAGACCAACAATAATAAGCAAATATTACAGAATATAAGAATACATTTTATTTTTAATTTGTTTAACAGGGACAAATACAATTTATTTTTAAAAGGTCCAGATATCAAGGTGCTAAATTGTCCATTAAATTTTGAAAATCCATCCATCTATATACTGATTTCATGATGGTTTTAGCACGTCACTGATTTCTTGTGTATCATTGTCTCTTTGATATTCTGCCATTTCTTTTGGATCAGTTCTATAAAACAAAGTGATGTTGGTTGGAATATAAAATGTAATGACTTAATAAAACAAACAGTATGCATATAACATGACTGTTATTGGCAGCATTAAATTTACAAATCATGTTTAGAATCCTTCTGAAAACAAGGTATTAAACCTGAAAACACTATACATGTATTGTTGTAACAGACTCTTCTTTGAATTTGGGACCATCATTTTAAACTTTTTATAACAAATACAGTTAAGATTATATTCTGTTCCTGACTCAATGCCTGACAAGTTCAAACTGTGATGAAATGGCACTTTCACTTAAAGACTTCTTTTAATATTTTGTTGATCTTAAATTAAAATGGTGCTAATCTGATGTCCAGTCTGAGGCCATCTTGAAAATCTTGTTGTCTCTACTCCTTTGGCAGTCTTGATTATATTGTTGTCTCTATTCCACCCAAATCGATGGCTATATCAAATTTGGATTTTTTGTCTAATATCTAATAGACTTCTTATTTCCCGTTGGAACTAAATGGAAATGGTGCCAGTCATACATTCAATATGTCTGCTACAACATTGGTCTTGAAAATTTATTGTCAGTACTGACCATGAATAAATTAATATTATAATGGGGTTTTTCTTCAAAGAGCTTCTGATAATGTCTGCTTTTGTCATAAATGAAAACATTGCCAACCAGACATCCAGAATGTCCACCATGGCAGCTGATTTTAAAATATTGTTATCAGTCAGAATGAATTCAGAAATGGTTTCAACAATCAACAGTAAATGAAAGAAGTGGTCTCATCTTGAATTCCTGAAAATATTTTCACCCTGTAGAGCATCAGTCCATTTGAGTAGTCAGTTTTATTTCTGCTTAAAAAGGTCTGGTTTGGAACTAATACAGGAAATGAGAATCAGGTTTTATAAATGATGTTAGATGGTATTTATTTATTTTGCTATATTGAACCCTATATCCAGAAAAAGGTAAATACTATAAACACCAAACGTGTGATTTTAACTTTCAGAATTCAAACATTTTAAAGAATTTATTTGTATACACCTTACATATTCTACCAAGCTTATAAGGCTATTATTTTGTCTCTCTCTCTCTCTTGCGTAGTCATATAATCATGCCATCAGCAGCCGATTCATCAATTAAAAGATGAAAAACCCATTCTCCTTTATACATATTTATGGATAATCATATAGCAATGCCAGCCCTATGTCAGATGATAAAACTATCCCCCATCTAAACAAATTTAGAAAGCTATGCCCAGGAGAAATATTGTCTGTTATTTTTTTTTAGCAATTGAACAATTGATTATAACCATTATGACTGTATCTTAGAGGTCTTTTTTGGTCAATAGTCATGTACAGGGAGGGTTGTTTGTAGCATGGTTTGGAGATGAGATATTGTTTCTATGGAAACCTTGTGAGAGCAGTTTGATGACCTTTGTAAGTAAGAACAGTTTGATAACTTTTTCTAATTTGTAGGTTTCTTTCATCGAGATTTGAAACCTGAGAATTTATTGTGTTCGGGTCCAGACTGCATCAAAATAGCTGATTTTGGTCTTGCCAGAGAAATACGATCACGCCCACCTTATACAGATTATGTATCAACAAGATGGTATGTAGTTCTCTTTGTCTGTCTGTCTTTTTTTTTTTACAAGTGACAGTTATATTAGCTTCTCAAGCCTGACAATTAGAGACTTGATTTTCAAATAACCCTATAGTAAGGACAGACTTTTGGGAATTACCATAGAGGATGAATTTGGATTGGTGGATAAAATAAAGCAATTTAATAATCTCAGAGTGAATTTAATTCAGTTTAATTTTTATTGCACAAAACATCCACATGAAAAGGCAGTGTACAACAATAAAATCTAAGAAAACTCTCAAGACACTTGTGCTTTTGATATATATATATATATATATATATATATATATATATATATATATATATATATATATATATATATATATATATATATATATATATATATATATAATCAGTAATGTTTCATGCCAAAATAATATTTGTTATGCTGTGTTTGGTTTAGTGGCATTTTTAAAATGTTGACTATGTCATTGGGTTTGAGATTTGTTGTGACTTATATTTGGACACTTTTTAGTATGGTATTTCTGAGTTACGTGCCACAACAATACCAGACATTCATAATGGTAATCCCTGCAAAGAATGTTGGTTGTGTGTGTGTCTGGAATCAGCTTGTCTGTACATCCAATATCCCTTTGTTTACTTCATTAACCCTTGTGAGATCACTTGTAACTTTGTATGCTATAACTTGGCATTATATCCAGTTAAAAAATAAAAAAAATGTAGTCAGCTGATGATCAGTTTAAGCATTTTTCCCATTCTGTTTATAATAAGAAATGAACCGCTCCGGTGGCCTAGTGGTTAGAGCGTCCACCCCGGAAGCGGGAGGTCGTCGGTTCGATCCCCGGCCGAGTCATACCAAAGACTTACAAAAATGGTACTAACAGCTGCCTTGCTTGACGCTCAGCATTAAGAGGTTAGTGTTAGGACTGGTCGGCCTGGTGTCAGGATAATGTGACTGGGTGAGACATCATGCTACATGTCTGCGGCATGATGTCTCAGTGCAAGACATCACTATAAACTGCCTCAATGCAGACATCGTAGCGATATGACTGAAAAATTGTTAAAGCTACGTTAAAAATCCTAATCAAACAAACAAACAAATAATAAGCAATGAGTCTGTTTATATTATAATATTCATCAACCCATCACTTTACTGACATACAGATAAGGTCATTGTGACCTGCTTTTCTTGCTATGAAAGGTTTTGGAGTATGCCATCATGTAACAGGTGAGATATATCATTCACATTGTTTGAAAATTGTATTTACACTGAATTGGCGTGTGGCTAGGGTCATAAACATTCACTTATTGACAAATCAGTTTATGTCATAAGCATTAAAAATGTTTTAATTGAAACTTGCATAAAAACTTCTTGCCAGCATTTTTTGAAGTTGATTTTAAAGATCTCAGGTCACAGTGTTGCCAAACATAATTGTCAAATGTCATAATATGAATTTAGCCATTTTTAAATTTAAAAAGTACAAAATAGTCCAGTTAATTGACCATCAAGAATTCTTGAAATATTTTCAGGAATAATATTGATTATTTATGTGCAGATCACATATACATTATAACTTGTAATTTAATTGAATAAATATAGTTTGATTAACACAAGGTGCATTCTTTTCTGGCCCCTTGTTAGGCCACTCTTTGTCTACTATGGTCGCTCTGCCAGATGTGATGTCATTTTGGCCTAAATTTAGATATGCTGTCATGCTGAACCAGTCAGGTGACAGAGTTGGAGTAAATGATTAAACATTATGTCAGTTGTTCGAATCAGTCATACAGAATCTGGGATACCTGTAGAGATGCGTGCTTTTAATATTGGTGCTGCATTTAACTTAATTTTATTGCGGAAATAATCACCCTCCTCCCTTCCATCCACCATGTCATATATTTGGGGCATTTTTTTGTATGGCATGCTGTTCCAATTATATTCTTGGGTGTATTGGCCAGGTTCCTGTATTCACAGCTTTGCATTTGAACCCAACTTTGTCTGTACTGTAATATACTCAACTATTAGGCCATATATACTTCATGCATGCTTCCCAATGTCCATGTAAAAGTATTGGCTGATATTTGTTATCATGGCAATCTTCTGGATCAGACTTGAGTTTTGGTTATCAGTGTCCCCATTTACCATGTATCAGCCCTTGCAGCTCCATATACCAGTGTCGGACACTCTTCACAACCTACAAACTCCCCAGTCTCTCTTCTGTAGGATTCCTATGTAACAGTGGGCCATTGCCAAGTTTCATGCATTCACAACTTGGCTTTGGAACCCCAATTTGTTTTAGTACTTAAAGGTATTCAGCTATTATTCCCATATATACTTCATACCCGCTTCCTGTGGTGCATGTATGGATTATCGGCTGATGTTTATTGACATGGCATCCTCAGACAAGTTTTGGTTATCAGGGTCACTATATACCTCATATCAACTCTTTACGAATTCACATACAGGTGTTGGACACACTTCACAACCCTACAAACAACCTGAGGCATTCTTATGCAACACAAAAAAATCAGAGCTGGGCTGGTGCAGTGTGCTGTGACATGACTTACCCCCATTATGCTAAAGATCATTATGCCAAAGATTATTTTATATGTACAATAAAGTGCCTATGCATTGTGTGTTATTTAAATGTCTGGGTGATTTAATGATCTTTTTCATATTTCAGTTTTTTTAGTTAAAAAGTTCAAAACTAGGTTGTAGCAATTTTATAAAGACTGTCATACTTTGTAACCATGCTGTCTTGTCAAACCTACACTTGATATTTCAAAATTACATTGTGTTAAGTTTACACAGTCTGTCATCCTTTGAAATCCTGCTGGACTGTCAAAACCCACATTGACATTTGAAAATTTGCCATGTGTTCTGCCCATGATCAATATTCCCAATCTTTAGGATCATTGTAAAACTCGCCATCTTTTCCTTCTTCTATCCTTCTTTTATTACTAAGTTGAATTTCACCAAACTTTATTCATAGATTGCCTTTGTGATAACCATCTGTAAAAATGGTATACATCCTCAGAAGTCCTTGATATTGGGAGGCAGAATTTAAATATAAGAAAATTTCAATTAGAGTGAATCTTTTATGTTTTTGACCACTTTGTACATACAGTTGTAACAGAAGAATACACAATGTATGTAATGTATCTAGTTGTAACAAAATTTGGAGTGCAGGGTTGGAACGGATATTTGGTTTAACTAAAAATTCTTCAACATCTTCCTTACATTGCAAGAGATCTGTAAGGTAATCACGTCAAAATTTCTTTTAATAAAATCTTTGTTAATCAATTGAACTATTTTCATGCAAACATTTTTTAATGCTAAAAATTGCAAAAAAGTATTTTATCATGTACTTTTAAGATCACCTAAATGAAATACTTGTTAAGTATGCAAATGTCTAAACAAATAAAAAAAAAGGGTGCCCTTGTTACCCAATTTATTATTTGTTCACTACGAAAGCACATCATTATTATCACATCTTTATATCATGCAGGTATCGTGCTCCAGAGGTTTTGCTTCGGTCCACAAACTACAGTTCCCCGATTGACATGTGGGCTATCGGCTGTATTATGTCAGAGCTTTACACACTACGACCACTTTTTCCTGGAACTTCAGAGATTGATGAAATTTTCAAGATATGTAGCATCCTGGGTACACCAAAGAGGGTTAGCCAATCATTTCTTTATTAAGCATAAAAATTACTGAGAACACAATGTCACTACTTATAACATATCCAAAACTTTCCTTGGTATTTCTGATGTACACACAACTAATTTCATTGTATTTTTACATTTTGTATGTTGTCCAAATTATTGGAAGTAATAGTTTGAGAGAAAAAAATTATTTACCTCAAGAAATTGTTACAGTCAGACAGGCATTGTAAATTTTACTTAATCTTATCATCATAACATATTATCTGATACTGTACCACCTGTAATACTGGTTTTGTTTGATTTGTTACAATCAGACATGAATTGTGACTTTTGCTTAATCTTATCATCATATTATCTGTAATTATACCGTCTATAGTATTGGCTTTCTTTTGCTTGATGTTTTATGGCACATCATTACATAAAGCTCATGTAGTGCTAAGACAATTGGATTAAAGTGCCTCTTTCAAGAATCACCATGGTTACAAGTTACATATCCAGTCTCATGCAGCAGTTGGATTTGAACCTGTAAACTTCTTGTGGCAGGTCTGGCATGTTAACATGGAACTGGGACGAATATAAATGGTTTTTAATAGTTGAAGAAATTAGCTTTGGTTATGGAAATACTATGTAGTAAAACCTGTCTTGAGAGACCATCCCTTTCTGCCAACCAATAACTGTCTTTCTGACATAACAGGTCTTGGCAGGTTGGCCAGTTTTCAATGTTAAATTTAACTTCGTTTAAGAAGAACAAATATCCACAATGAATACATGTTTTATTATTTATTTATTGCTCTTGTTAAATTATTACATGCATTCATTTTAAAATAAGATTTCATTCAAGGTATAATTTGATCAAACAAAATTCACTTTTATATTTGTGAAGATGTTAACATAATCATATAATCATGATAGCTGTAGTGGTTGTGATCAAGCCTTAGGTAAATATGGAATGTTTATATCTGGTTTGGCTGTGCAGGTAATTGCTTGTGAAACTGCATTGATGTTATAAAATTGATCTGTGCACTATGATTTTGATTTTAAATGACAATTGGTCTTTCTCAGCTGATGTCGTTTAAAACGGAATTTACTGTACTGTTTAAAGGTTTTACCCTCATTGAGTATCTCGAGGTTTTTCATTTTCTCTCACAACTTTAAGGTCTGTCTCAGCTGTATTAAATTTTGATAGCCACAACAAACCACTTATGGGATGTGTAGCTGCATCTTATATTTAAAAAAAAGAAATTAAAAGTGGAAATGTTATTTAATATTAAGAAACTTGATAGTTTTAGTAACAGTTCTTTAGTAGTCATTGTTTGTCTTGTGATTATTTGAGACCCATTTGCTAGGTATCATTGCCATCTTCATTGAAAAGAAGTTTGGGGCAAAAGCACACTGAGACCTGCTGGCTAGTTACCAACTTCCATGAAAAAAGAACAACACCATAAAATAAGCACAAATAACATCATAAGAAGAATTGAATGGAATATAACCTTCTTGTATTTAGTCATATTTTGTCTTGATCATTTTGCTCCTGTCAAGTAGCTAATATGTCAATCTTTTTTCATAGGAGGAATGGGAGGAGGGACACAAACTGGCAGCTGCCATGAACTTCAGGTGGCCACAGTGTGTTCCAATGAACTTTAAAGCCATTATTCCCAATGCCAGTAGTGAAGCACTCCAAGTGCTTAAAGACATGCTTCTGTGGGACCCACAGAAACGCCCTTCATCTAGTCAGGTAGAACAAATATCCATCCCACTTGTTAGTTGTGATTATTTTTTTGCCAAATATCTGCCATATTTTCAGGCCTATAAATCGATACATTTTTACTTAAAAGTCAGGTCTTCATCTTATACTTCGAACTGACATATATGGATTACATCATAGAAATTGCATGGACTTATATATGAATTACGGTACCCAGTATGCTAATCAAATTGCTCTATAATAGGCATTATCGAAAACAGGCCACATTGAAGTACAAATTATTGTTAACTTACTGTCAATAAATTGTTATAAACTAATATGACTGCATTTATATTTATAAGTTTTTGTCATTATTTAGTTTGCATTCTGCGGGTATTTTCTTATTTCTCAAAATTCAAATAAAAGAAAACAATTACCGGTAAAAATAAATTCACTGGGTTGCATTAGCACACTTAGGGTCTATACTCTTTAGTGTACTGTACTAATTCAAAACATATTGTTTGTTCCTAAAAAGATATAAAATTATTTTGTTTTATTCACCCCTTTTAACCATTCTTCCTGAGCCATTGATATTTGAATTTCCAGTATACTGTTGAAAGCACGTGATCAATTACCGGCATAGCTTTGTCAGTGATCAAATTGATTCTACAAAGGGATGTAATCCATATTAACTTTAGCATCCTATGATTATTTATAAAATACTGTAGATTATGCTTTCTACTGAATCCTTGAAATCATATGTTTATATAATTATTTGACAGTTTCTCAAATAAATATGGTTTAAACTTAACTTAAATCAGATATATAGTGAGTGCATATGCATGTGTGTGTGCAAGAGAGAGAGAGAGAGAGAGATGAAAAAAAAATTGTCTGTAATCAAGACTGTTTTTTTTTTATTCACGGCAGTTTTTCTTTGTAGCTTTTCCAAGAGAAAAAGACAGTATTTTGAGTTACCTGACAATTAAGATAATCCTCATGTATTATGACCCTACCATATTCTATTATCAATAAACACCGCTAAATCAACAATTAATTATTTATGATGTACATTGTCCCAATAACCACATGGCTGTGCAGTGTTATTTGCATGGTAAATAAACTTAACACTTTGGTTATTACTAAAACCAGACTGAGGACAAGAATCGGCAGAATATGTCATATCAGCGAGGCTGCCAGTTGGGAAATGAGTCTCTCTTTAGGATGATGAAAATCGGTTAATGTTCTACTGAAGCCATTGTGTATACATAATTTGTTATAAGGACAAGAAATCATACACATTACCTGTTATTCGAACTCACCAAAAAAGATAACACTTTTTTATACCTGATCAGTAATGTAAAAATAGCTGAGTTAAATATTTAATTAAATTTTAAAAAATTACCTAAATATAAATATGCAGTATGACTGTATGTAGATGCATAGAGTGAACCAGTTTCCTGAGTTATCAGCACTGACTATAATTAGATGTTCTATCAAGCTCTATTTTACACAGGTAAATTTATACAGTGTATCAACACTTTACCATTTGAGTTATCAACACTGGCTATAATTAGATGCTATATCAAGATCTGTTTTACACAGGTAAATTGATACAGTGTATCAACACTTTACCATTTGAGTTATCAACACTGGCTATAATTAGATGCTATATCAAGCTCTATTTTACACAGGTAAATTGATACAGTGTATCAACACTTTACCATCTGAGTTATCAGCACTGGCTATAATTAGGTGTTCTATCAGGCTATTTTTTATATGAAAAATTTCCATTTCCGGATGGTTCAAAATTTCACACCATAATAGCCAACATAAAAAAAATTGTCCTTCACCCAAAGCAAAACCACCCCACCCCCCTCATAGTATATATCAGCCTCACCATCCTTCTTCGAAAATTAAATGGTCAGTGCCTCAGTTTTATTAAATGTGGTAAAATGTTTGTCAGGTGACATACCATTAGAAAATAATTGTTATTTTATTAATTAAATTATGTAGCAATGATATGTTTAATAATTCAGTATAGAGTGGTGATGTTAACGAAACATATCAATACAATTTTGAAGTTCTCAATGGACTATGTAGAATATAAAATTAAATGTGTACATAATTATGTATTGGAATCTATGAAACAAATAGGTTATGTAGTATTTTTTTTATTTAACTTAATCATTAAAACTTTCTCATCAAGATTCATTTTCACTAAATGTTTCTGTGCGCATCCATGATTACATAAGACCGGTTTCAAGGATAAGCAGCATGTTTAATAAATGTGAACTAACTTGTATCTGACTGCTATGCAGGAAGTATTTTGGACAAGAAAATTACAGTGCTGTCTGATGTGTTTGATCTCTGTGAGCCAGGTGATTCAATAATGGTTGAAAAGGGTTTTTTAATAAGTGACCTGACAACTCGAAAAGAAATTGCTCCTGTCATTCCTCATTTCAAGTAAAAAATGAAACAGTTTAAACGGAGGAAGGTTGAGGAGACATGATGGATAACAAATCTGAAGATACATCTGAAAAGGGAGATACAACGAATTAAAGTTTTTAAAATCCTTAAAGGGGTGATGCCATTTCGTTGCCATTTAACAGCATCGGATGTTTTAAAAATGTATGCTGCACTAACAACACTCCAGCCATCACTTGTACAGGACTAACTCACTATTTTACCTGAAATCAACATAAGGTAACCCAAACCCAGCAAACATGATATGTTGGACCCTGCTATGTGTAAATTTTATTTATATTAAAGTAACAATCATTTTGGACATAAATATTAAAAAATGGATGCAGCACATTGTATACAATTGTCATGCTCATTTTTCTTTACCCATCCCCCTTTCCTTCTTTTGTTTTTAAAGTTTGTCTTATGTATTGACAGTCATCTGTCTGTCTGTCTGTCTCTCTCTCTCTCTCTCTCTCTCTCTCTCTCTCTCTCTCTCTCTCTCTCTCAATATTCAACCTACTGTAATGTACATGTGGTGATCAATATTTATTCTTTATATGTAAAATTCTGTGCAAGTTAACAACAAATTTATCTTGCCCAGAAAAAATGTAAAGTGTATATGTACAGAGGTCTATATCAAACTAAGTGAATTGATTAATTTAAAATTGTCCCACAGCTCCGGTGGCCTAGTGGTTAGAGTGTCCGTTGCGGAAGCGGGAGGTCATGGGTTCGAACCTCGGGCAAGTCATACCAAAGACTTACAAAAATGGTACTAACAGCTGCCCCGCTTGATGCTCAGCATTAAGAGTTAAGTGTTAGAACTGGTTGGCCGTAGGTCAGGATAATGTGACTGGGTGGGACATCATACTACATGTCTGTGGCATGATGCTCCAGTGCTAGACATCACTATAAACTGCCTCACTGCAGACATCATAGCGATGTGACTGAAAAATTGTTAAAGCTATGTTAAAAATCCTAATCAAACAAACAAAAATTAAAATTGTCCCAATAAGCAATGGAGTCACAGTCCTGAATTTAATTAATTTCTTGGGTAAACAGGAAGACCTCTTAATTTTACTTGAGAACATTTCTGGCAGAATGCTTGTCATGTAAAAGGTCTTCAGCTTGGGCAACATTCTCTCCTCCCAGAGTTTGTTATGAAACCAAATCTTCTCCACATGTATTCCTTTGGGTTACTGAACTATCTGAAAGTGAGCTGCACCGATACGCCCTCTGGTGAGATAGTAACCGTGAAACCCCCTATAGCCTATAGCTGAGTGGAAAATCATTATTATATGATTATATTCAAGGACTTGAATATTTTATTAATTCAATCGAATTATGTTAAACTTTCAAGGGCTTCATTGATAGTCTTCATTCATGAAATTACATTAAATTGATAACATTTGGATCAATAAAATTCTGTTAAATTCAGTAGTCTCATCATGGTAACACATAAGCACTATAGATACCTTGTTCAGATTACCTTTGAACAGGTTAGTGAAAAATTTATAGCATATTATTAATATTATTGGAATTACATTCTAGGAATTCACATACTGTAAGTTATTTTTAATTCTTTCACTTTGATTTGATTGAGTTAATAACATGTATTGAAATATATGCTGGGTGTAACTTTTCTCTCCATCTGAAAATTGACTGCTTCATTTGTAAATTATACAAGTGAATACAGTACACATATTAGTAGGTTAAATATCGTAATATAAATGAACATAATGAATATTAAAGCCAGTTATATTGTTTTTTTTGTTGTAAACAACAGATATGACTTTGCTTTTTATTATTTACAGAACAATATAAAAGAAAATTCCAGTTAATGTCAAGTCCACTGTCATTGTTTACTTTTGTTTCCTAATGCCCATTACGCCTCTTCTAAAAATAGCATTCCTTGGGCAATTTAAAAACAAAACAGAAAGAAAGAAATGAATGAATAATATTGTTTAAAAATCTTGATTCATTGTTTTTCCTGGACGTTTAGTAGAATACTAGAAGAAATAAGAAAATTTGGTTGTAATTATTCACATACAGTGATATGTTGTTAGATACTGCAGTGTGTGTGTGTGTGGGGGGGGAGAAAAACAACACTACTTAGTAAAATTCAGGAATTGTTTAGTTTTTTAGTGGTCAGCACAACCCTGCTGCAATATGTTAATGAGACAACTATTTTTACATAAGATATTCAAGCAAGATTGCACTTAGGTCTTATTTTGAATTTCAAGTTGCTCATATGTAGCATTTTATCATCAATTTTCCAACACCATCCCATGTTTGAAAACATTGTCTTTTGGTAAGAAAAAGAAATATATAGGCATATTCCAACACCATCCCATGTTTGAAAACATTGGTTTTTGGTAAGAAAACGAAGTATATAGGCATATTCCAACACCATCCCATGTTTGAAAACATTGTCTTTTGGTAAGAAAAAGAAATATATAGGCATATTCCAACACCATCTCTTGTTTGAAAACATTGGTTTTTGGTAAGAAAATGAAGTATATAGGCATATTCCAACACCATCCCATGTTTGAAAACATTGTTTTTTGGTAAGAAAACGAAGTATATAGGCATATTCCAACACCATCCCATGTTTGAAAACATTGTCTTTTGGTAAGAAAAAGAAATATATAGGCATATTCCAACACCATCCCATGTTTAAAAACATTGTTTTTTGGTAAGAAAAAGAAATATATTGGCATATTTTGTGTAGAAGAGTGTGATTTGATTAATACAATGAAACAGAAAGCCATGAAATTTATTTGTATGTGTTTTTCCACATAAAATGGGAGTAAAACAATTAGCCTTTATTCAGTATACTTTCATTTTTGCTTCCTATGTGCTTTGATACATAAAGGTGTCTTTTGTGTTATTGCATGAACTAATTTTACTTTTTCAGTGTTTGAGATATTCGTACTTTAAAGTGGGGCAGGTACAAGCCATGCCACCAGCATTACCTTCACCCCAGACACGGTCATCACCAGTAAGAAATCCTCAGACAGATACACCACCTTCACACAATTGGCAACAGGATTCCCCCTCCCTCAACCAGAATCGGCCACCTCCTCAGGAGAACAAAGTCAGCAACACTAATCCATTATTCCCATCCAACAATAACAACAATCCTGTTACAAAGCAACCAGACAATGTAAGTAAAGTGCTGCATATAAAACATGGCTTACAGGTCTTGTTAATACTGATGTCTTTCACCTAGGAGACAAGTCAGTCTTTATCATTTATTGTATTCTTATTTAAAGAAAGGGAGACTCATAACTTCATAGGTAGTAATAAAGCAGCAGTACACAATGGCAAAGAAATATTGTTTTTGTAACTCTGTCATTAAATAGGTAGTTTCACAAAAGCAAAATCTTTCAAGCTTTGCACCGTACAGTAGTCCCCCCCCCCTGATAAAGCCACCCCATCTGCACTGGGAAAGTGGCCTTATAAGACAGGTGGCCTTTTCAGACGGGGACTAAATTTTCATGAGAAGTATATGTAATGTACATAGTAAGAAAACTTCTTACTTCAAAGCATTTATTATCTTCATTTAAAAGTAACATTATTATAAGGTTCTTCTCGTCTTAAGAATAAACTTATTTCAACTGAATTAGATGTTAATAGTTATTATTCTTGTGGTAAGCCTGATATGCAAGTGGATATTGTTGTCATGCACATTGCAAAACCATTCAAAACATTTAAATCTTACTGCATACATAATTCTCATTCCATTTGCACTATTTGCCCACTGCTGTTGAATAACCTCCTTATCGGTTGCATCATTGTTTATTCAAGTCTTTTAAACATAAAATTGTGTTTTTGAGTCTTTTCTACATAACAGTGTTTGGCAAGCCCCCCCTTCCCACCCCATTGTCATCAAGTAGAATAATCGACTGTATTCAGAAGTAATATATCCATTTACATGAAACAAGTTTGGTAATGATTTATTTTGATGTTGCTAACTGTATGCAATTTAATTATGCAGACGAAACTTTTGTAGATTGTTTGTAGATTGAACAAAATGCCTTCTTTGTAAAGGAAGCGTTAGATCTATTGTCAATCTTTTTCTGGTACATTGTTTTGTTAAGGTTAATTTCTTTGTGTGTTAATCCACATAATCTATATTTAGCCTATGCTGACCATGATCTTGGCAATTACATCCTGTTGTTTTCATCCCCAAAAAAGCTCAACAGATGTGTAAAGCCTAAAACTATGGCACAACATGGTTGAGCCCATTTCCTGAAAACATTTGCTTTTATAGATAATGTTATAATATTAATTTTAGTGTTACATGTACTTTAGCGAACACTTCAGTAAAGGAAACCTGACATCAAAAGACAGGTATTGACGGTAAAGATAATCTGATTACTTACCATGTGATATGAATTATTGGTTTTGGACACATTTGAAATAAAAGTGGCTGCTAGTGAGGGGAACATTTTACATTTACATTTTACATTTTTATACTAATATGCTGGCCACTGGTCAGGAGGCTGTTCAAGAGGAGGGCCACTGTAGTGGAAAATGGGGGTGGGACCTGCTGTTAAAGTTTTCATGGAGATATCAATAGCAGAAGATCTTTACAGATTAGTAAATATAGAGTTTATTTATCATTGTAATGTACTTGTAATTTGTGCCTGGTTTCATTGTCATAGTTGTCATGCTTACGGCCAAGGGATAAAGGCTTTTAGTGTCTGTCTTTTGTTACATATAAATTAAATTGTTATCTCATAAAATTTATGATTTTATTAGTCACTGAACATCCATTTTATATGCCAGCCATATTGTGGTGTATATTGTCAGACATGCTGACATGACATGAGAATTGTGCATAGTGCAAAATATGGACTGTAACGGACTGCTCGGTATCAAGGGTTATCAGTACAATATTGCACAATCGGCTGGTCAGAGGTATTGCGCAACTTGTAAGAACAACACTCGAAACCGCGTCCCGCTAATACTCGTTTATCTAAGGAATGACCTCTACGGTGTAATATGCCTGGTTCAAATGGATATAGTAATCTTGAGTAGGTATCTTGAACAAAACAACACACGAGCCCCCGTAAGATAAAATTATGAATTTAATTAAAATACAATCAAGAAAAGAATGACACTGTAAATTACAATTTCTTTCTTTCTGAATACACTTAGTTCAGAAATACATAAACTGAAGCTTTAAAATAATGGATACATTCATTAAAATCCAAACACTAATAAAAATAGATGAAGTTAGCCATTAATACTGAGAGTAAATTTCATCACGGAATCGAGTGTTCATTAACATCGGACTGCTTGGGAAAATTCACAATGACCTGGTTCGACGACTGGTCTTTCTTCTGCATTTGTCTCGACTTGCTTGCCCTTTGGTTGTAAGTGGGATTACACAACTCTGTCTTCCAACTTCTTTTTCCGTCTCTGAATTTCGACTTCCTCGCTATTTCTTACTTGATCTTCAAACAAACTATTTTCCTTTGAAAAGAAAAGGGTAAAACGCCCTAAGTATCTTGTTATGCTTTAAAACTTGAGATTGTCCGTCCGTCTTTCTGGTTCGAACAATCAGATCTTACAATAAGTGTTAACATTTATACGGCTAACAAATACTACACACGTCTTCAGATCAATAGAGCTATACTGCTAATTATCGACATCAGAATTTGGGAAAGTCACATATATTCCCGTAAATCATTACGTAAAGTGAGGCAATAAATCATAGCACACAATCCATATTCACTAATATGATAAATTCAAAATTAGTGTAGCACTTTCCATTCATAAATGTACACGGCAGGTTTTTCTACTCCACCCATTAACCTACCTAAGTATATAAGGTAAAAATGCTAATTCAGAATTCAAAAATACATTATTGAGTCATTGTAATACCGACTATCCATACAAAAATATGAACATATCATGCATCTGTAACAAAGAAACATCATATCAAAGTACGTTATTAAATCAATGTAATACTAAACTATTTGTATCATAGTATCGATACATTATGCATCTATGACAAAGAAAAACATCATATACATTACATCATGATAAAGGTGAATTTGAATTAAATACCTTGTGTTTTTGGTGTCTTGCAATCGTTCCACATTCAGTTTAACTGGAACAAATTGTTTTACGAACGTCGTTCTTGCAACGAGCGGTCGGAGTCCTGGTAACGGTTCTCTCTTGCAGAGAAATTTTTAGACTAATTCAAACTCATAAGCTCAGAGGATATATTTCCCGATTCTAGGTTTCGACCCAACCCTCTCCTTCTACATTTGACCAATCGGAATAAGTGCTATCCCTACGGACATTTGGAAAACCGTCTATCAAGATGCCAAAAAATTCCACCTGGGTCAAAGTATCACCCTACCATTTGCTTCAAATCACTTTGTCAGCTTCTATGTGAAAAATTCGTATTTTTAAGCGTGTCAAACACCCAGTCCGTTTTCACTTTAAACAGGCTAACAGCCTGACCCAGTTAAATAAACATTCCTACGTTCAAACTCTACTCCAAGATAATTAATTGTCGGCTAGACTAAGAATTAATCAATGAATTTCACTGGCGAAAAATTTAGCACTTGACATGGACGAATTCACACACTTGGTAGGTAGTGATATACAAGAACTCCCACAGATTAGTTTAAAGTTGAGCATATAAAAATGTATTCTGCACATTATTCAATTTTTATTTAACAGTTATTCCTAAAAGTGCTTGTAGCAGCACAAATCTCACTATGGTATCGTAGTGCTTGTCATGACATCTGTCTCTTTTTTTTCAGGTAGGCAACTATTTATAAATTTGGGTTCTTCAGCTTAACATGAATGGTTGCTTAACTAAATTAACTTGGCACATTGGGCTCTGGAACAAACATTATGTAGTTGTTTGCAGTTTTACAAATGAGTTGAAAATACAGACTAGCTAGAACACCAAAAATAAGGGAGCAGTGGAGATTAGGAGGGTGTCATGAAACAGTTAAACATTTACTTAACTTTTCAATATCTTGACTCCACTCTGTTTAAATTCTTCTTTTTGAAATTATAATCTGTTAAAGATGTTGCATCCACTTGTATAAATTTCTGACTGCTTATTGTTTCAGAGCTTAATCTGTGCTTTATCTGTGCATGACTATTGTACCGTGCTGAGAGTTACCCTTGTTATAAAACTTCCCAATGCTGAAAACAAACTTGACTAAAATTTGGTATGCTGGTTATTTCTGAATTGCTGTATGATACTTTATTTAAATCTTTATTTTGAAACTATTTGGTTATTATGCTACTTAATGCTGAGATACTGACCTTGAATTTACTGGTAATTGTGGACCCTTACACCAATATGCTGACCTTGAAATTATGGGTCATTGTAGAACCTAACACCATGATGCTGACCTTGAAATAACTTTTATAGGGATTTTAAAGAGGTAGCAACATTTTGAGATGATCACATATTCAGGATGAGACATTTTTTTAAAAATGGGGACATATTAGTATTACCACCAGAAAATCCACATTTTTGAAGTTTTTGGGCAATTTTTCACAAATGTTGTCATAAATCAGGTACCTGAGTTATGTCATTGAATGCCATTGTTTTTTCTGTTCTTTTTTCTCTATTCATAAAATGACAGAAAGCAAAGCATTGAAAATAAACAAGTATTTAAAGTCTACTGTACATTATTAACAGAAATTAATCGATACTGAACATTCCTAGAAGTTATAGATGTGAGGTCCTACAGATGCAGTCATCATGTCCAAACACTTCAGTAATAATGACTTGATATTTTTAACAGCAAATATTAGTTTTGTTGAGCCCATTTTAGCAAACCTTAATATAGCAATCAGTTTTGTACATCCACACACTAGATTAAGGCTAATGGTCAAGATTTGTATTATATCTACTAGATAATAGGGGGGTGGGCTTGATGAGAAGGGAGTATTATGTTGGACATAATGCAGAAAATTCATTTCCTAAATGTTTTATTTCCTCCTTTGATACAGGATTTTGCTATGACAGTCCCCACAAAGCCCAGTGGAGGAAGGAAGAGATGGGGAATGGGGCTCTCAGACACATGGGATGATATGGATGACCTTGATTTCACCATCCCAAGTAAACAGAAGGCCAGGGCCAAAAATCCCAATCCTCTTCCATCAATAAAAGCTAAAGAGGAGAAGAAAGAAAATCTCTTCAGTGATGATGGAGATGATTTCTTTTCGTAAGTTATAACTTGTAAGACAATCAAAATGCATTTAATACTTACAAAGCTTGAAGACATTGTTACTTCAAACTGCTTGCAAGTAGCTTCATGTTAATTGCCATTCCAGAATAACTAAAAATGATGGCATGCTATGTACAAGATGGTTTCAAGTTGCAGTTACAACAATGATTTTAAATTTTAAAGTAACAGCTCAATTTTGGGTTCCATTCCCATGATATTCTGCAATTATCAATAAGATCCATTTACATATATATAGCTTCTTTTATACAGAGATAATAACACAGGTGTAACATCAAAAATATTTCTACACCTTCCTTAAATTAAAAGAAAGCAAATGCAACATTTTAGAAAAGAATTATTTGTACTATTTTTTCTTTCTTTCTGCAATCTTTATCTTTGTGTCTTAATTTAACACTTTTAGATTAAAAAAAACTCATCAACAAATGTTATTAAAAGAGGATCAAGCAGATCTTTGTTTTTATTGCAAATTTAGTATGACCTAATAAGATAGAAGACACCCAAAATTCATTTATTTTCATGAGATCAAAACTGGAAGTGACATCATTAATGATGTTACAGCATATCACTTTCATAGTAGTATTATAAAAATGTTACATGTCATTTCATGTGAGAAACGTGAATAATTGATTTTTTTAAATATTTAGAAGCTTTATGAAGAAGCCCAACAAGGTGACCAACAATCGCCTGCCCTCAGGTCGATCTTCTGCTTCCTCTGCAAAGCAGCATTACATGGGAAAGTCTCGATACTTGCCAGGTAAGTATGATGCATATGCATGTAATCTCTTTCTGTATCTCTGCTTGAACGAGTCACACATAAACTTGAAATTTTTCTGTTTCTGAAGTTTAATGCCAGCTAACTTTGAGTGAGTCATAGGTAAATAAACTGTGCATAATGCATCCATGAAATCTCTCTCTCTCTCTCTCTCTCTCTCTCTCTCTCTCTCTCTCTCTCTCTCTCTCTCTCTCTCTCTCTCAAGTTTAGTACCTGCTGTCTGTGAGATATTAGCAGATAACCACTGCATAAAACATGTATGAAGTATCTCTGTCTTTCTCCCTCTCTGAAAGGTCTAGTGCATTTTAACTGTTAAAGAGTCTGAGATAAACACATTGTGCATAAGATATGCATGAAAACTCTCTTGCTATATTTAATGTCTGCTAACTTTGAAAGAGTCTGAGATAAACACATTGTGTTTAAGACATGCATGAAAACTCTGCCTATATTTAATGTCTGCTAACTTTATAAGAGTCTGAGATAAACGCACTGTGCTTTAAGACATGCATGAAAACTCTGCCTATATTTAATGTCTGCTAACTTTATAAGAGTCTGAGATAAACGCACTGTGCTTTAAGACATGCATGAAAATTCTGCCTATATTTAATGTCTGCTAACTCAGAAGGAGTCTAAGATAAACAAACTGTGCTTAAGATATGTGTGAAATATCTCTCTTTCAAGTTGATGTCCTGCTAACTCCATGAGAGTCACAGATAAAATTTGTTTGCCAATGACATCCATGAAATCTCTCTTTTTTTCTCTGTCTCACATAAATAATGTCTCCTAACTGTGAAGGAGTCACATTTAAGAAAGGTACAAATACTCATGTGTGAAATCTGTCTGTAGCATGAAATCTGTCTGTAGCATGAAATCTGTCTGTAGCATTTGCAGATAGGGACAGTTTTAAGCAACATATAAAATTAAGATTTGTTTTCAAAGATTGACCAGTTTTGTATGTTGTTCAAGCTTAATGCCATGCAGAAATATATATGGTGATTTTCTATAATACAGAATTTAGAAAATATTCTGAAGCTTGCATTTTGTTATCTTCCTAGAACAGATTAGAAACTACAGATTTGATTTCAGATTGAGTTTGTTATATATCCTTATAAATTGAGAACTGTTTTTATCCATTCATTCCAATACAGCAGTTTATTATATTCCCATTTAATCATATTTGCCTGATCTGGCAGTTAATACAGCTCTTTAGTCCATATTTCTGTATCACACAACCAAATTTGAACTACTTAGTTTTATTTTCGACATCCACACGTATGCTAAAATGCAGTGAATCAAACATTATAAATCTCAATATGTTTTGAATTAAATTCATACAGTTAAGTTGAAAATATTAAAAAAACATAAAAGACAGAATGTGTACTAAATTTAAAAAAAAAAAACATCATTTGTGTTTTCTTCTGAATGGAAGGAATGAACTCATTGATATGACTTATGAATATACTTGCTCAATATAAAACTCATTCTTTCCACTGACAAAGAACACAATTTGTAAGCATTTTTGTGTATGTACAAAATAGTGTGGTAGTACATTTAGTTTAAATCTCTCTGTCCCATAGAAGCTCCTGCCATTGAGTCAGACAGTCAGAAATGGAAAGAGACAGATAAAGTAAAACTCAATGGAAACCAGGCCCCTAGGGCCCCATACAAGCCAATAGTGTACTGGAACAACACAGTGTCTGGTATTAGCACACTTGAAATGTACTTTGGTGGTTGTTTTGTGTGCTTCAGCTCTCACGCCATACTGATCATACAGAAGACTCGGGTCACAGTTATTATCTCATTATTTGGTTGTTCTTGTCAGATGATTTTGTTGTAGAACATACCTCTGTTTTGAATACTGTGTCATGCAGTTTTTAATCCAGTGCATTAAAAGTTGTATGTTCTGCATATTGTGCCATGCATTGTCTGGTCCAGTGCATTAAAACTTGTATGCAAGGCACTAAATATCATTTCATTTATTTGCAGGATTTTGCTTCATTTCTGGTTATTGTAGTTGTAGCTGAGCCCATGTTGCTATTATTTTCCTAATGAGTTTTGCATCAACTGCATCTGTGTTGCTTTGACTGTCTGATAAATATTATCCTATGAAATATCATTCATTTGCATCTTATACTTATTATTTACTCCCCCGCCCTTTTTTGTTGTTGCAAAAAGCAGGTAATATAGTATTTTGTATTTTCATCTGTCCTTGTATCATACTTTAATTTCTGATCCATAACTTTCAAGTATTTTGTGATTAAGAAATGAAGCTTGGTATGTTTAATACATTGAAAGTGTGATATACCACACTGCTGTTTCTGTGTTCAGGAACAAGGCTATATTACTTAGTATTTTCAGTTTTTGTTTCACACTTTCCCTTCCACTCTAAATTATCATTGTTTCTGAAATGAATCTGCAAAGCTTCCTCTCTTCCCTTTTTATGTCCCTCTACAAATTTTGAAGAGGAATATAGAAATATAGTGTTACTGTCATTCATCTATCTTGAGATCCATCCAGTTCTTACACTTGGTTAAGATTTGCATTGAATGAAGTCAGTTTTTCTAGCACTTTTGGCTGATATTCATCCATCCAATTGTTACACTTTGGTTAAGATTTACATTGAAGTCAGATTCTCAAGCCTGTTTGGCTGGCATTCATCCAGTTGTTATACTTTGGTTAAAATTTACATTGAAGTCAGTTTCTCAAGCACTTTTGGCTGACATTCATCCACTTTGGTTAAAATTTGATGAAGTCAGTCTCTCAAGCACTTTTGGTTGTGGATAAGAATGTCACTTGGTAACTAAAACACCTTCTACAAAAAGAAGGCCAGTGTAATCTTAATTTCACACTTCATTGTCTTTGTTTACATAGGTTCTGATTTCAAGTCTGTTTCCTGTGCACTATTGGTGGCAGGGTCGTGCAATGTTGTAGACATTTCTGTAAAATTTGGTGAATGTGGCTTCTGTTTTAATTTTAATTGACTTTGGTTAAGTTTTGAGTTTAAATCAATATCCCAGACACATTTGTGTGCAGTTTGATTTTTGCATTTGTCTTGATCAGTACATCACTTTCCTGTCAATAGTTGGTCACTGTGACCAATATTTTATGCTTTTTTGACTTTGGTAAAGGTTTGTGTTTGAGACAGTTTCCAGTGCAAAGAGGCTGTTATGATTCATTCTTATTCTGTAAACATGTTTTTAGTGGTGTCAGGTTTGATAGCATGAATGTTTACATACCAACTGTAATGATCTGACAGCTATGATGTTAAAAAATGTAAATGTGTCCTTTTTATTAGTAAAAAAATATTAATGTTTATTTTAGGACACATCAGTAAATAAATAATAAGGGAATAGCATGTCAGTGACCAGGTGTTTTGATATAAATACATGTTCTTTAATTCATGTACAGTATTATACTTTATCCCATTTATCATTAACCATAATTCTTGGCAAAGACTATTTTTTCTCTTGAGTTTAAGACTAGAGTTGGATATATAGCAAACCTCAAAAAGAAACATTTCATTCTTTTAAAACCTCAATTGAAGCATCATACTTTCAAAATGTAATAGCTTAAGATATTTATTTTCATTTGCAAGTGTTTTTCAAAAATGTTTGTGCATCTTTCATAGCTAAACTGGTTATCCTAGCATATAGTTTCCCCCCTCCTCCCCCAGCCAAATTCTTTTTGGAAGAAGTAATGTATTTTCCAAACTTGTGCATTTTTCTTTTTGGTCACTATGTATTTAGTTCAGTATAATTAGCTTTTGGTGCTTTTTTTGTGGCCATTCATAATTAAAAATGACACTGACATATTTTTTGTTGAACATCATGTATTGTGACTTTTGATTTTGACTTTTTAACAGGTGAAAAAGAGAACTTTTTCTGTGCAAAAAATATATGCACCACAAAATGGGTCATTAAATAATTTGATATCCAGCTAGATATATTATTTAATGGTAATTTCTATCCATTTGACTGTAGGTTCATTAAATGCGCAGATACCCAGCTTGATATATTATTTAATAGTAATTTCTATCCATTTGACTGTAGGTTCATTAAATGTGTTGATACCCAGCTTGATATATTATTTAATGGTAATTTCTATCCATTTGACTGTAGGTTCATTAAATGCGCTGATACCCAGCTTGATATATTATTTAATGGTAATTTCTATCCATTTGACTGTAGGTTCATTAAATGTATTGATACCCAGCTTGATATATTATTTAATGGTAATTTCTATCCATTTGACTGTAGGTTCATTAAATGCATTGATACCCAGCTTGATATATTATTTAATGGTAATTTCTATCCATTTCACTGTAGGTTCATTAAATGCGTTGATACCCAGCTAGATATATTATTTAATGGTAATTTCCATCCATTTGACTGTAATTTCATTAAATGCATTGATACCCAGCTAGATATATTATTTAATGGTATTTTCCATCCATTTGACTGTAGGTTCATTAAATGCGTTGATACCCAGCTTGATATATTATTT
Organism: Unio delphinus; assembly: GCA_029339505.1. Taxonomy (NCBI): domain Eukaryota; kingdom Metazoa; phylum Mollusca; class Bivalvia; order Unionida; family Unionidae; genus Unio; species Unio delphinus. The sequence goes on along the minus strand of JAQISU010000018.1, from coordinate 2,432,736 downwards.
AATGGTAATTTCTATCCATTTGACTGTAGGTTCATTAAATGCGCTGATACCCAGCTAGATATATTATTTAATGGTATTTTCCATCCATTTGACTGTAGGTTCATTAAATGCGTTGATACCCAGCTTGATATATTATTTAATGGTATTTTCCATCCATTTGACTGTAGGTTCATTAAATGCGTTGATACACAGCTTGATATATTATTTAATGGTAATTTCTATCCATTTGACTGTAGGTTCATTAAATGCGCTGATATCCAGCTTGATATATTATTTAATGGTAATTTCTATCCATTTGACTGTAGGTTCATTAACACTGCCATTATAACCTATAACTTGGCTAGTGTTGAGATATATGTGATGCCTGTACCATGTGCTGTACAGGTCCCCAGCTCAGAGGGCAAATTTAAATTTGTGACCTATTTTTTGTCTGGGCTAAAACATTAAAACTGCTAAAAGTAATTTGAATAAATTTTACACAGAGGTTAGTGAAAGACTGTTGTAAGGATACTGTGACTGTTTGGACATGATGCTGAATATCTACAGCAGGACGCCACAGTGCTAGACATAACTATAAACTGCCACAATGCAGACATCGTGGCGATATGAAAAATAATAAAAGCATTGTTATGAATCCAAATCGCACACACAAACACACACACATCCTCATTAATAGAGGATATGATGCATACTATGTGACAGTTAGGTCCCTCGTGCAGAACTTAAAGTTATAGCAAGGGAATAAACAGTATTGTGTCCTACTTTTGCATTTTACCAGGTCTGTAACTTTTGATCTACAGGAAATGTACATGTGACTGTGAAACTTGACCCACATTTTAATATCATCCAAATAAAGAAAATACCCCTAGCTCAAAGTTCATTGTCATACCAAAATAAAAGTAAAATGTTGTGACCTATTTCTGTATCTGGGATGTAACTTTTAAATTGCAGATACTTTAATAACTCTTTAAATACATGCATTTTGAATAAATGGTTATGTCTCATACTTTAGCAAGTCCCCATCACTGTGTTTAAGATCATAACAAGATCCACCACCAACACCAATCTCTTCCTGCCCAAACTTTGTCACAACATTCTTAGTTATCATGGACTTTTGTTCATGTTTTAAATGTAATAGATGTATCATTCTATTATGTTAATGGGGGTGCTTGACCGATATTTTTGATTTCATATGTGTTTGACTCTGCAGTGTTGTTTGTCTTTAATGTACATTATCAGCATTCTTTTAACATTAAGTACAGTTTGACTTTAATGTATTTATCAATTTACTTTTAACATACAGTACAGTTTGTCTTTAATATACATTTTCTGCATACTTTTAACATATAATACAGTTTGTCTTTAATGTACATTATCAGTTTAATTTTAACATACAGAACAGTTTGTCTGTATTGTATATTATCTGCATACTTTTAAAGTACAGTACAGTTTGTCTGTAGCGTACATTATCTGCATACTTTTAACAGTTTGACTTGAATTTAAGATTCCATCACTTGACATAAGTTAAAGCTTATCTTTTCTTAAAGACCATATCATGGTAAATTTATGTTGTTTAATTTTTTAAAATTCTGGCTCATAAAAATTACAGGTGATTTTTAAAGTTTTGCAATTTTCTAACATTTTTATTACTTTTTAATGAGGTTAAATTTGTTTATATCTGAATAGGTTGCAAAATAAAAAAAATTAAACCACACAAATATTTCCCCATTATCTTTTATCTGGCACCTGTCCTTATGTTATATGTGTATCTCAAACATTTTATTTTGTTTGCAAGCTTCAGTAATGTTAATAAGTCTGATAGAATCACATTCGTACATTAAAGAAAAATAATCCAAATATAGCCATACTTTCCCACTTGATTTTTTTAATGGATAAATCAGAAAACTTGAGTAATATTTAAAAGACCTATGTTCAAATTTTGACTGGCTGTTCAAATGAGCTTATTGTTTCTAATAGGTTGAATGCATCCTTCCACGTTACACAGTCCAACCAGTTATTTTAATGGCTTTTCATAGGTAGAATGTATCAAAATAAATCGCACTGTTTGATGCTAATCAATAATTGTCTTTTTAAAGGTGTAATACATATATCCAAGTTATACTGTATGATCATTTTCTTGCTTAGAATAGGTGTAGTGCATTTATCTGAGTTATAGTTTCTGACATTAACCAATCCTTCTCCGATTTCATGATAAGAGAATTTGTTATGACATACTTTTGTGTTCTTCCAATAATATACATGTATATGCACTTCTTGGATTGAGTCAATGGTATTATTGACATGTGAAATGATACTGACCAACTTGAAACTAAAGCCAAAATCTGTATTTCACATCACAATATAATAATGTTACATACTGAGAAAAATAAAAGCCAATAATTGTTTTGTTACCTCCAATGATTATAGACCAAAGGAGTTTTGGGATGGTCTGTTGTCTGTCGTCTAATATTCTTCTATGAATTAGCACAAGCTTGTTACTTCCAGTATTTGGAGGAGTTCAGTGAAATTTTACAAACAAGTTTTTTTTGGGTCCTAAATGAAAATGTTCAGACATATAATATGGCCATCTTGAAAAAGTTTGTTAGCACTACTCCTGAATGGCTGCCACATTGAGAGCATTGAGTATTGCTACTTCTCCTTGATGGAAGGTATATTAAACTTAGATTTTCAACAGAATTCTAATGATGTCTGGTTGGTTCTGAATGAAAATGGTGCTGGTCTGACCTCAAATATGGCTGCCATAATGAACATTTTGGAAATCTTCTCACAAATTCTCCTGAATGGATGGTCATATCCACTTGATGTTTTCAGCAAGGTCTTCTAACAGTGTCTTGTTTCCCATAAATGAAACAGGTGCTGCTTTTTATCCAAAATGGCTGCCAGAGTGGCTACTTTGAAAATCTTTAGTCACTGAAGAATACAAGATGGTTTCAACACTCCATAGTTAAAAAAAGAAAAACAGTTTTATTGTAAATTCCTGATAATTATTTTTGTGATAGTAGAGTGTTCATAATTTTGAGAGACTCTTGTTACTTTTATATGGTGATCTGATAAATGCCTACATGATTATTATATGTTTGTGTCATGGAGCAGAAATTTACATTGAGGAAACCAATATTTATATTCTGTATAATTATTCAGTTCATGCAGAATTCAGAATACATGTAATTTGTATGAAAGTTTGCTAGCTTTCACACAAATGCTCCAGTAGTTTGCAGAAGTCAGGGATAGTCTTGTAGTAAACAATAATTGTACAAATTTTAGCATTAGTGGTATTACTTGATCTGTAAATACTTTTTAGTTTTGTTTTCTTCTTTAAAGAAAACAACTAAGGTCACTTGCTTGGGTTAAGCCACTATTTACAGAAATTAGGGAGGAACCAAAGATACGGGTTAATATTTTTTATGTCAATTTATTAACCTGCGAGGGAAAGTCTATTGTTGTGACACTAGTCAGAAACAATTCTTATTGACAATATAAAAAATGACATTTTATTATTTTTAATTATTCCAGGTATAAATCCCAAGAACAGTGCTAAGAAGGACAGTGCTAACAGTAATATGAACTGGACTCCATCCCTTCCCAAGCAGCCCCTTGCTGACATTAATAGGAGGCCAAACCAAATCACAGCCAACACAGGGACAGCAAGCTATGTCCCATCATTCCTCTCATCTCAGGGCAAACCCAGCAGTAAGTGGCTTACATCTTATTTCCAAATTTTGATATGACCATAATAACTTATCTACAGAGTTTTAAAAAAATTTTAATCTTGAATAAAAAAGCATTTGACTAGAATTTAAATCTTGCATCAGTTTCACCAACATGTTGCCTAGTTCAGACTTAAAACTCTTAGGCCTTTTGATGAAACTGAGGCCAGATATTTGTAGAAAAAGTAAAGATGATGTGGGAATGACAATGATGACAAATGTTTCCAATTTGTAATATCATATGTCGAACCCGCGAACTCCTGCATCTGAGGTGGACACTCTAACCACTAGGCCATAAGAGTGCTGTAAAACTTTTGTAACTATAAATTTTATAATAGAATTTCAAAGTTATTAGTCTTGGCCATAGGAGTGGTGTAAAACTTTGTAACTGCAAATTTTATAACAGAATTGCAAAGTTATTAGTCACAAATTATGCGGTGCTAAATAAATAATCCTGAAAATTAATATGCTGGGATATGCGAATCTGTCAAAGATGTTTGTGATTATTGTCAGCAAATTGATATCATGATAAAATGAACTATTGCAATATCTATTGATATGTACTGACTGCTACCATGCTGACCATTTTGAAAACTCATGTGATACGAACTCTCAGTGTGATTTGCTGTAAAAAAAAATTATAATAAATAACATGTTATAACAGCTGTTTTTCTTCTTAGTTTGGTTTGAAAATTGGAAGGATTTTTTATATGGGCATTGTTAGAAGCAAGAGTTTTCAGATTACTGACCACCTTTTATGCATCGATGATGCTGATGCATGTGTCTGATGACTACTGACACTTTTATAATTTTCACCAACTTGCTTGTGTTTAAAGCCAAATGAATCCAAACAGCACTCTTTGTCTTCTTTTTGAGTAGAAGATTAGGCTAAAGGATTATTCAACATTAACTTGCTGGAAACAATTACTAAGGGATGCTCTATGGATATTATGAACTTCTGAGAGAGTGAAAGGTGTCGCGTGAAGTTGTTTGCATTCGCAACATGGTCAATGGAGAGTATGTAGTCATACCTCTGTTACTTTCGTTGACTATGGCTTAAACTTATTTGGGTATTGTACTTGTGGAAATTGTATATGATCTAAGCAGAAAGATAACCAAAATAACTGCTCTCATGTGAGACTGTACACCAATCAGTAGTGTCTGTAATATGTACAGTTTTAAGACTAAAGAGATTAATAACAAATATAATGTATATACAATTAGAGACTGTACACCAATCAGTAGTGTCTGTAATATGTACAGTTTTAGAACTACACAGATTAATAACAAATATAATGTATATACAGTTAGAGACTGTACACCGATCAGTAGTGTCTGTTAAATGTACACAGTTTTAAGGTTATTCAGATTAATAGTGAATATAATATATATACTGTTTGAGACTGTACAATGATCAGTAGTGTCTGATTTTTTAAAGATTTATGATGGACATAATGGATTTGTTTGTTTATTTTCAGCATACCCATCCGTGAGCTGGAAAAGAGCTCAGCCTGCACCTTTGGCCCTCAATAAAAACTCTGCCACTTATAGACAACAGCCTGTTGGAGCTGGTCAGCCCGTTGGCAGGACTGACTGGGCTGCAAAGTATGTACAAAAACATTGACTGTAATTCAGATATTTATGTTTCTCAGACATGCAGGCATGTTCTTACTGTGTAAAGTCATTGTCAGGTGATGAAATCATACAAAACTCTGATACTTATGCTAGTTTTGTTTGTTTTTGTAAATGGTTTTTATATGTAATATCTGGTTATATTTTTAAATTTTCTTTCCAAAAGGTACACTCTGTAATTTTGTGAAGTAGTAAAAGGTGAAAAGATATCAAATAAAATGATAGTATAAGTATAAAACATTGGCTCAAAATACTTTTTCTGTTTTTATTAATCACAAGTTTTGATTAATAAAAAAAAATATATTATGGCTATGAATTATTGGATGTCATATTTTCAGTAAAGACCAACTAGATATAATAAGATGTCTTTTATTCCTAAGTCATATTGACATAGGATTTTCACCTGAAGATTTATTATGATGTCCAGTTGGTCCTAAATTAATAAGGTGCCAATCTGATTTACAATATGGCCACCACATTGCTTCTCCTGAATGGAATGTCATGTCAATGTTGGATTTTAACTAAAAGACTTTTTATAAGAATTAGTTCATTTTAAATGACATGGTACTGATCTAGTGTCCAATATGGCTTTCACAGCAGCTATCTCAAAAATCTAGTTATTGCTACTCCTTCTGTATGATAAGCAATATTTGTCATGAAGTTTGCACCAGAAGATTTCTTATGCTTTCTAGTTGGTCCTGAATGGAAACAGTGCTTCTTGCACATCCAATATTCCCACAATAGCAGCCATCTTAAAAATCTTATCACAGCTCCTCTGGAAAGGATGCTATTATTTACATGGGATATTGCTAAATGACTTCTTCTGATGTCTAGTTGTCTTGAAAATGTTGCTGTCCAGATGTCCAAGATGGCTGCCCTAAAGGCCATCTTGAAAATCATGTTATTGCTACCGTACTTTTCCTGAGCAAATGGTCATATCAGCATGGGATTTTCAATGAAAGACTTTTATGATGTCTAATTGGTTGTAAAGTAAAATTGTGCTGATCTAAATTACAGTATAAGGGCCATCTTGAAATTTTTTTATTGCTACTTATGCTAGATTGTTGGTCATATGAACCTTTTGCTACCACCAAAAGACTATTTATGGCAGCTGGTTGGTGCTAATCGGAAATGGTGCTAATCTGATATCTAATATGGCCACCATGGCAGATATTTTCAAAATCTTTTTATCAGTACTTTTTCCAAGCAGAAATTAATATCAACCTAAGGTTACCATCAGAAGACTGTTATTGCAGAAGTATGCCAGAGATGGTTTCAGCACCAAGCAGTTAAAAGAATGAAATGGTCCTTTTTTGAATTCCTTAAAATTCTTTTGGCCAGTAGAGTATCAGTCCCATTGAGGGACTCTTGTTTTCTGGTGGAATACTGATAGCAAGAAGGGTGTAACTGTATTCTTAATAATATCAGCACATGGTGCATTTTCACCATCCAGAAATGCTCCAATTTAACTTGAAGTAACACAGGGGAGGGGGACTGTTGTTTTTTTTAACAAACATTGATACCTCTCTGTGGTATATTTTAAAAATTGATCGTTTTGTTAGATTTACTGGTAATTCTGTTTAAACTTAAAAACACGTGTTTGTGTTGGTCGATTTATGAGAGCTAATCACAGGTGAGCATTTATACCAAGATCATTTTACATGTGACAAACATCATTTGTTTAGCAGGTATTTGTTTTCTTTCATGTTATTTATTCCATTTTGTGTTTATTTTCTTTTTTCTTTTTTCATTTAAAGTGGAATTAAAACTAAGAAATTTTACATGCTGATATTCTTTTATGAAACATCATGTACACTGATCTCTTAATTTTATGAATCATATTTCGTTAAAAGTGTTACCTGTAAACATTTTGTTGTTTTAAATAAGTGTTTCATGCCATGCAGGTGAGTTTATTGCCCACTTATTGTTCTACACTGTTCGAGATATTTGTTTATAGTAGAATGATTCTTAAAAGCAGGGGAGACAAATGTAAAATATTTACAATATTTGTCTAATGTTTGGTGTATATCGGGGGGTGTCAAACATGCAGGTTGCAAGTGCCCCACCAAGCCGTATCCTGTGGCCCACAAAATGATAGGTGTCATGAGAGATAACAATGGTGGTTCGTCCCTTGAGCTATCGAAAATGTCTTCATGCAGCCCTCAGGGTGATCTGAGTTTGAGACCCCAGGTATACATAATCAATAAGTATTTTAAGACAAAAAGATGATAGCCATAAGTGTATGTATTTGAAATAAATGCTGGAGGGGCATTTCTGTAAATTCATTGAGGATCTGCCTGAATTGATAATACAAATTATAGTTAATTTTGGATTCCATCAGTTCAGCTCTTTTAATAGTAATTATAATAATAATGATAATAATAAAGTGTGATCCCTTAATGGGAGTCATATGACTGCACCATTTATTATATCAAGTCACCTTGTACTGGGGGTACATTATATATCATATTAGTACTACATACTGTAATGGGGTCTAACACCACATGGACCCTGTTTTACTGAGATACTTTAGAGTAAGGAATAAGTGGAATAATTAAACAACAACTGACACAGAAAATTGTATCATTTCAGATATTTGAAGTCTTGAAGAGAGATTTCTTGACAAAGGATCATGGTATTTCCTGCTAACTGAGAATTTGTGAACAAAGAATATTTTTAAAAAAAGTTGATATGAATTACAAATGGAGGATGCCTATTTAATACATTTAATGAACACAACATTGGGAATGGAAATAGATGCTCACCATGAAATTGTCAATGTGAGGTATATTTTTCTTGCTGAAGATATGATGCCACTAATGAAGAGATAAATTTACCTTACCTCAGTATTTGTCTTGATTCCTGCATTTGCATCCATGTTTTCAAAGTGAATAAAAAACAAGATCCCGATGATGTATTATTCATAATTGATTATTTGATGTCTTTTAAATTTTATATTTTTCCATGTTTTTTGATAAATCATGTGTACAATTTTGTGTTTATTATAATTGAAGGTTTAAATCTTACTTGGGGTTTGGTATATGATATATTGTTTTATAGTTAATTAACTTGAATCTTGTTAGTGATCTTGCATATACAAATTGCACTTTTGTAATACCGTCATCTGTTGCCATGTAAAGTGTGGTTGGTATGTAACAAAGTAAAGTAAATGTGGTGCATGATCATAAAAAAATTGCATCATTAAAAAGATATTTGTTGTCTGATCAGAGCAAATAAGGATTATTTCAAACTTTGGAACAGATTAGGTCAGTTTGCTGTAAGAAAATTAATAATCAAAGCAAATCTCAGCAGATTAAGAAATCAGTGAAAACATATAAGATGCAATTGTACTGCAGAACAGTTGAACATAAAGAATGTGAAATGTATTGGTTACAGATATAAGTAAGTTATAAGTAATTAAGTAATAATTCATGTAAAAATCAAGGGCCTGCCATGGCACCAGACATGGTGTATCAGATGGTTGTGTTTTATCAACATCGGCCAGCATGCTGTTTGTTGCAGATACTTGTCTGCATTAGAATGTAGTTGCATAGGATTCTGCAGCATATTCTGAGATAATAGTATGAATGGAGGGCAGAATAAGTGATATAGACAGCATAGACATTTTTATTTATCAGTTAGTTTTGCCTTTGTAACTGGCAGAAGTATCTTGTTTATGTAACTGTCAGAAATATGTTGTTTATAATTCCTTCCCCAAGATCTTATGTGTGTACTTTGTTGCTCTTGGTGAATTGATTGTTCAGAGTACAATTTTTCTTTAATATGTTAATAACCATTCAAGTTTGTATGAAAAAATTCAATGAAAGTAAATCATTATTGAGGGTTTCCTTTTACTCATGTTTTATATTATTGTGTATGATTGTGTCATTTGACTGTACATTTATGTACAATAATGTGTTAATGTACTAAAGGAATTGTGCCACGTTTACACTGGTACCTTTCTGATGGTGCTTGTGTACAGCTTATATTGACATAGTATAAGAGCAGTTAGCCACAATAAAAGACTGTCTTTTTTTCTAACATGACATTGAAGTGCACAGATATCGAAACATTGTCACTGCTGGGAATGACAGTATTCAGTCACACCTGCATAGAAGGTAACCTGGATTAGAAGCCACCCATTATCATAAATTTGAACACAAAGTGAGCTGTAATAAAGAGAACACATGCATCTGGTTACTTGGGTGATCTTTTAATAGAAATTTGAATATTTCATTCTCTGATTAAATCATGTATCGTTGTGCATAAAACCAATCAGCTGTTATGAAAAAGTGGTACATTCTAAATGTGTGGTCTGGCTAATTCCCCCACAAAGCCTAGAAATCTGGTGCCCCACAAAGAATAATAAAATTGCAGTTCCAAGACTATTGATACTCTAAAAGTTAGCATGTGAAAAATCAAACATATTTCTTGGGAACTTTTTACTACGTTTATATATATATCAAGAGGCTGTTCATTTGGTAGTTTTCAACCCATTTTTATCTGTAGTTCAAATCAAATTGTTACTGTGAAACTGTTAACTAGCATGATTTTGGGAAACATTCACCTAAGTATAACAATTTTGTAATTATCAATTTCTAATGACTTAAAACATTGGATCTCTTTAACGACTGTCAAACTCAGAAGGTTTCTTGCCAGAGTTTTCCTTTTTGACTTGATTTGAGACAGGCCCACTCCTTTTTTTTTTCTCTTGAAAGCAGATAAAAATGATAACACAACATTGGTTTAAATTGCATTAAATGAGTTTTTATGACTTCTTTTGAAAAATTGCCCCCTACTCTCAGTCCATGACTTTTCAGTAATTTTTACACCACAGTTTACCCCTTTTGCTCTGGTTATTTTGATGTGTCAAACATGCATTTAGTTTACAAATCTATGGGTTTTTTTTATTACATTTAACATGATGTAGTGACTGTATCCTGTTGCTAAGTTTAAAGTTATACACATTTTTTTCTTCTTTTGTTTATCAGGAATTACAGAAACCTTTCTGTAATTAATCATAAATTAATCATTAATTGCTTGCAAATTCGAGTGCAATTATTAGTCTGCCTTAGTTGAATTATAAATATTCTAAATTAAAAGCACAACATAGTTGTCAGAAGAACAAATAAAGTATCTCTCATCCTATAATTTCTCTGTAAGTCAAGATTCCATTGAATGACAACTGTATTGCCATGACTTCACCTGAGAGATACTTCATGCTTGTCATATTATGTTTATTGTCTATTTGCCAGTAATGCATCATGACTAATGTAAAAAATGGTTATTGCTTATATCTTGCTTTCATTCCAATGATGCATGGATTCTTATGCATTTTATTTTATATATATGGAACCAAATCTCATTTGTTGAGTAGAATGTAACTGACAGGCAGTGTGTATGAACTGTTTACTGTTCACATAGTATCATATTTCATGTAAATTCAAATTCAGTACAGTATGGTGAAGAGTTTTCACCTTTGACCTCATGTGGCAGGACCTTAACACATTCTTAAGGTTATAATTGTGATCATGATTAACTGATAGCATTTCAAAATCCTTGTCAAGACATGTGACATATTTCCACATGTGATGCAAATATTCAGTTACACCCTGACAGATGTTTATCAGTCATTTTGGAAAAAAAAGTCCAGTCTCCTATTTTATTTACCAGTTTGTAGTTTGCCATACCATCACTGACAGCTTGTCAGACATTAGCAGTTTTTAAGAAATATGCAATGCATGCATGTGACTGTTTTAGCAAGAGTAATCATGGAACTATCTGACACTCCTTATTCTGTACCAACAGTAGTTTGCATACATGCAAATACATAATTCTTTGTAAATGCCTTAATTTTGTAAACTAAACCAGGTCTATTATTTCAAGAGATCATAAATTCCATTGTCTTCTTTTGTCAATATTTCAACCAAACAGAAAACCTTGATGGTTCACTTGTATTGGCTTCATTCATAATGATATCAATGTTTGAATTCAGTACAGAAATTTTTAACTGTCTGGCATGCACCATTGGCCAATTGATACCTTGAACTATAACCCATATTTTTGTGAAATGTTATATAGAAAACAGAATAAAATCTTAACAGTAAACAGCATTGAAAATGTAAAGAAATCATAGTCTGCACTCTTTATTCTATATATGATAGTAAATAAACAACAATGCTGACCCAGCTGAACCTGCAATTTTAAATCAGCACCCTTTTGCTTACATATGATTTTAACAACTGACCCAGCAGTCTGCATTGTTTTTTCTGCTTGTGGTTATAAGTAAACAGCATAGCTGGACAAGCAGGTCAAAATCTGCCTCATTTATTCTACCTATGATAGTAAGCAAACAGCAAAGCTGATACAGCAAGTCAAAGCCTGCACTCATCTGCATTTGATTGTATCCATACATCATGGCTAATCTAGCAGGTCAAAGCCTGCACTTTTATTGTCTAAGTATGATAGAAACAAAGAGCATATCAGACCCTGCATGTCTAACTCTTCTACCTAAGATTATAAGCAAAAAGCACAGCTGACCCATTAGGTCTAAGTGTAAAGTGTCTGTCCATGTGGTCATGTAGGTGCATTTATTCAAATTAAGTTTGGTATTAATTGCTGTTCTAAAATTTTAATGTTAAAATAAGGCAATTGAAGTATATTTAATCCAGATTGTTGAATGCTGTGACCTTAAATACCCACAAAGCACATTCAAATTTTTTTGATTGTTATGGATCTTTACTATGGTAGCCAGTAGTAAACTAGTCAAGAAAAGAGGAAATTAGGTCTATAATAACAAATAACAGGTAAATACAACACACATTGCTTTCATTAGCTCTATAATAACAAATAACAGGTAAATACAACACACATTGCTTTCATTAGGTCTATAATAACAAATAACAGGTAATTACAACACACATTGCTTTCATTAGGTCTATAATAACAAATAACAGGTAAATACAACACACATTGCTTTCATTAGGTCTATAATAACAAATAACAGGTAAATACAACACACATTGCTTTCATTAGGTCAATAATAACAAATAACAGGTAATTACAACACACATTGCTTTCATTGTGACATTAGGTCTATAATAACAAATAACAGGTAAATACAGCACACATTGCTTTCATTGTGACATTAGGTCTATAATAACAAATATCAGGTAAATACAAATCTCATTGCTTTCATTGTGACATTAGGTCTATAATAACAAATAACAGGTAATTACAACACACATTGCTTTCATTGTGACATTAGGTCTTGAATAACAAATAACAGGTAAATACAACATACATTGCTTTCATTGTGACATTAGATCTATAATAACAAATAACAGGTAAATACAAATCTCATTGCTTTCATTGTGACATTAGGTCTATAATAACAAATAACAGGTAATTACAACACACATTGCTTTCATTAGGTCAATAATAACAAATAACAGGTAAATACAACAAACATTGCTTTCATTGTGACATTACAGTGTGACACATTCAATCTATTTAATCTGGTTTGTACTGGATTACACCTTTAGGGTGATCTTATCTAAAACATCACCATAATTTAACATTGATTTTGCTGTATGTACTTCTCATGACAAAGTTAAAAAAATAACTTTCCAAAGGAATATGGATGTATGAAGATCCAATTGCCTACATGACCTTTATGATTTTACTATACACTTTCACACTTAGCTGCCTGTTATATATGGGGAGATAAATACATATCTCATGAAAATGGAAATATCATTGTATTCTTTGATATGGCCTTTTATATGAGTTGATACAATATATGTCTCATGCAACTTGAAATACCATTGTATTCTTTGATATGGCCTTTTATATGAATTGATTCAATATATGTCTCATGCGACTTGAAATACCATTGTATTCTTTGATATGACCTGTTATATATGAGTTGATATGATATCTCATGCAACCAAAATATACTGTTGTATTCTTCAGTATAGCCTGTTTTAGAATGGTAGATTTTTAAAACATCTCATGCAACCAAAAATACTATTGTATTCTACTGTATGGCCTGTTATATATGAGTTTATATAATGCAACCAAAAATACTATTGTATTCTACTGTATGGCCAGTTATATATGAGTTGTTATAATGCATGTCTCCTGTAACAAGAAATACTGTAGTATTTTTCAGTATGGCCTGTTTTCAATGGATAGATACATAAAACATCTCATGCAACCAAAAATACTATGGTATTCTTCAGTATGGCCTGTTTATATGTGTTGATATAATATGTGTTTTAAGCAAGCATAAATACTGTTGTATACCTTGCTGTGGCCTGTTATATACATGTTAATACAACACACATATTATACAACCAGAAATACCATTGTAATCTTCACTAAGGCCAAATTTAAATCACACCAACACGTTTAAATTACATTGAAAACTTTATAATACTTTTACCCTTTTTTTGGCATAGAAATAGGAGCCTGGAAGATTAAGACAGAAGGTACTTTTTTTAAGTGGGTCAGTAATTACAAGACTAATGATTTTTTAATTCTTTTTTTTTTTTTATTCCTTTGGCTATCACATCAATTTAAAAAAAATTATTGCACATGCATTTTACAAATGGTTGTATAATTAAGTTACCTCAGAACTGGGTTGCACTTATATTTGCATTCATAAGCTTGTACATGTCATAGAATTTTGTTCATTGATGTTATAAAATAATTTATTAAACTTAAGCAGTTTATAAAACTAAGTATTTCACAGCTTTCAATGGTCCATTTGTCCTCAGAAATTCTCATACCTTAAATGTATTACAGTTCCTGGTTTTAGGACAAACAAAACAAGTATGTCTTCCCGAAACATTTGTTACACTATTCATTTGAGTAGGGTAAGTAACAATAACCTTGTTAAGTAAAAAAAAAGCTTCAATTTAGGAAATGAAGAGAACTTGTATGTAAAATATTGTTGACCTTTGATATGAAAACTCATTTCAGTGAGAGATGTTCCTTCATTTTGATGCACAAGAAGAATAGAGTGCCTGGTAATCTTATAAGTCCTGTAAAATCTAAACATTTGTACTTGTGTTATCATGTCCTGTATCTTGTTTAAGAATTATATATTTTCATCATCTGTTCTATAAAAAAGAAGAAAAAAATTGTTTTGACCATTTGTTTTGTCTTTTTTTCCCCCCATCGATTTAAAAAAAAACTATGCTTATTTTATATTATGCTTAATCCAATTGGCTTTTTTTCCTTTTAAAGTTTGGATTATATTATTTTGTAATTCAGCATTGTTATCCCAATTTGAAGACTGCTTATCCTATGTTACTTGTATATAAATTTTGTTTCTTTTATATATTGCCTGCATACTCCACAATAACTAGATTTTATATCATCTCTTTGTATATTGATTAATTGCATGTACTTGTGCTATTCATTTTTTTAACTATATGCATGTTTTGTAGCTTTTACCAAGAAACTTTAACACTGAGGAGTTTATAATACTGCAGCAAGGATGAATGATGGGAAAACTATGACAGTTTTCATAGATGAACCTAAATAGGATGATAAGACTAAGAGTAATAAGTTGAACACGTTCATATAAAAGAGATCATACTTTAGTAAAAATGGAGAAGAACTTATCTTTAAACTGTCACTTTCTAACTTTACTTTAAAGCTGTGTTTGCCTAACTGCAGCTAAAAGAGTGAAGAACATATTAGAGTTTGTTTGGTTATTCAAGAAATTGCAAAAGCAGACTTACCAAAGCAAGGCCTGTCATCAGTCTTGGAAATGAAAGCTGTATGAAATGGACATTCACATCAAGGCCAAGTTTATGTACTAGACCATCTCTGAAGAGCAAATGTTTCAGAAAGCATCGACGGGCAGATGTAAATTTCCAATGCTGGTAAATATGATTAAGTCTGCATGTGTTTGCGGTTATGCTGATGTAGAAAGAGAGACAAAAAGTAATGACCAAAGAGAAGTTTTGGATGGTTGAAACAACCATAAATGGATTTCACATGTTTAAGTTAGAATTGAAATTTTAGGATCAACTGAATAGTAAACCTGAGTATAGCTCTTTCACAAAAGATGTCAGTGATCTTTGCCACTTCATCATATTAAATGAGATGAATTAGATGAGGATATCTTGAATGCAGATTGCGATCGAAATTGGTAACGAAACTTTAAATGACTCGTTCTTTCATTGAAAATGATTGATAGGAAATCAAAATTTTAAGCAATATTATGAATATTCAAATTTAAAATAGGTTATTCAATTTTTTAGATTTTCTTTCCAAACAACATTTATAGTACACTGCAATTAATGAGATGTAAGGAAATTTTGATCAATGAAAATGTCACACCAAGTGGAGGCAGTACTTTAATAATTAAATACAAATTAAATAATTTTTTTATCAATTGAAATTTGTGTTCTAGTTTTACCTTTTAGTTCCTTTTAAGTGTAAACTTCATGAATACAATGTCATTTTGTAATTAATCATAAAGTGTGTCATTCTACCATAATAGCTATGTCCATGAGTGTTTCTCTGAGAACCTAATTAAGTGTTGACTGTGTTTTGATAACTGACTTGTGGAAGTATTTGTTGTCTTGTTGCACTAAATTAAAGGCTGGCCTCCTTTGTTAACTGCATTTTTTTAATCAAATAAAGGAGGTGGAATAATAGAAAAGTTAAAAGGCATGAAAATCCTAAATTTATTGAAGCTTATAATCTAGCGATCGTATGTGTCGGATGAAGTCACTTCATTTGATCAATAAAACACTATTATAAATGTTATTGTGTATGTAACATAAACTACCTTCAAAGATAGCAAGGCAGCCAAGTGAAATGAATACTTCGTAAAATAAAGAGCATGGTTTCACAGATACAGACCATTGTGGACAAGCACATTTCATAGAATTCTTTAACTGGAACTTAGAGAAATCCTCAAGGATGATAAGAAGTTTCAATATTACTACCAATGAAATCATGACAATAATGTACTAAGTGAACAAGACAAAAATTGAGTTTGACATAGATGATTGTTTCATGAAATAAATGTCACATGTTTTTGATAAAAAGGAATCTTATTTGGTGGCTTATCAACAGTTAGTCAAGTTCTCTGCTTTGTGGACTCCCAATTTGGCAGGATATTGTTAAACACCACTACAGGAACCAAACTCATCAAGAAAACAAAAGCACTGACATAATGCACAGATCTTTCACGTACACGTGATGGTTGTTGAAACCATTTGGAATGATCTTTCACGTTTGACATTTTGAAAAAAAATGTTAATTTAAACAGAACAATGAACAACTTCATTAGAAAAAGCGCATTATTAAAAATTAATATCAACATGATTTTAAAATGAAGATTCAATCGAGAAACAGCCCAGTTCCGTAATGCCACCCCCACCCCCAGTTATCTCAATGTCAAAGTTAATTTTTTCAATTTTCAGAGGTCCCTCGGTAATTTAAGGCTGTGCTTATAGTTCATTCTGTGTTTGTGGACCCTGTTGTGTGCGAGTTATCAAGGAAGAGATGTAATTTATATTTTATTCTTGTACAGACCAATTTGCTTTTAGTTGATCATCTTGTTTTTTTTTCTCCATTATTCTTAAGTTTCTAACTGGTGAAGTTTAATGAAAGGAGATAATTGTTATTTGCTGCTGAAGTGGCTTATGTAGCAACCATTCTTGTTGTTTTGCTATTTGAATTCTGTTATAAAAACAAGATTTGCAGTGTCCGTGCTTTTTTTTAGCTCTATGAGTCATAGATCAGAAGTATTTATGGGATGAACTTTTATCCCATGTCTTTTGTCAAATATGCATCTGTCCTGCTAAACTACTTGGAGGATTGCAATGAAATTCTACATAGACAGTTATGGCCATCTTGAAAATCTTATCACCACTACACATGAATGGACGGTCATTTCAACATGGGTTTTTCATTACAAGATTTCTTATGATGTCTCACAAACACTAAATGAAAATGGTGTCAGTTTGAAATCCAATATGGCCACAACAGCAGTCATCTTCAAAGTTTTCTTATTATTACCTCCTGAATGAAAATCATATCAGCATTGTGTTTTCATCAGAAGGCTTCTTATAGAGTCTGGTCAGTCTTAATAAAAGATTGTGCTGATGTTCAATATGAGTGCCACAATAGCCATCTTTAAAATTTGATCGTTACCAAAGTCACATCGACATTAGGTTTTCACTAGAAGACTGTTTATGTCTGGTTGATTCTAAATGAAAATGGTACTAATCTTATATCAGCATTGTAACCATGGTAGCTGTCTTGAAAATCTTTTTATTGGTACTCCAAAATGGGAATTCATATTGACAAAGACCAGAAGACTTGTTATGGTGGCTAGTTGGTCTGAAAGGAAAATTATGCCATTTTGACTTCCATTATGTCCACCATGATGGCCATCTGGTTGGTCCATCAAAATTGACAGTTGTATCAACATCGGGTTTTTACTATTAATCAAAAGGAATTCTTATGATGCCTAGTTTATCCTAAATGGAAATAGTGATGCAAACATCCAGTATTGCTGCCACATTGAAAATCCTGTCACTAATTCTCCTGAATAGATAGTCATATTGGAATGGGTTTTCATCATTAGTCTCTGAATGGTGTAGTTTGTCCTAAATGAAATGGTGCCAGTCTTACAGCCATTAGGTGGGAAGAGTGGCTATTTGAAAAATCATTTGCTCAAGAATTTCAGCGATGGTTTAAACACTCAGCAGTTAAAAAGAAGAAATGATTGAGCTTTTGATTACTGGAAATTTTTTTTGTTCAGTCCCTTCAAGAGTCTTGTTTTAGAATCTGATCTATAGGTAGTTCAGTTAAAAGGAAGTAAAACTATTTTTGTTTGATGTACCTAATACAAATTGCAGTAAAATTATGAATTGCGGAATAAATACCAGCTGAGACTTCTCTTTTTTGCACAGACCCTTGTCATGTTGTTAACACTGTATGTGAGTGTGAATATTTACAGTCTAAGCCTCACTAGTGTCTGAGAGTGTTGCAGTAGATCTGTATATTATCCTCATGTTTTATTTCATGAAGGTTATATGTATTAATCATTTGAGTTTGTTTTTGCTGAGAGTTAGTCACTGGACACAAAGGACAAAATATTTCTGTCTATTTCTTTAGCATGCTTAAAAGAATGATTTTTTTGTAAATTATACACATTTTCATAAATGCTTTGGCAGGCATGTAGAACTGTCCTATAATCATCTTATTTTATGGGCAAAATTTGCCCTTTAATCTTTTAAAAATAAATCAGAAGTACAGCATGACATTATTCACTTTATTGTGTTTGTTATTTTTGTACTTACTGTGTCCTTGATGGTTTTATTTACCCAATTGTGGAGTATCTAGGAAGAGGTTTATAAAATTTGCTTCATCTTTCATTGTAAGCATAGCATGCTGACACCTTTGGGATAAAAACACATTGTCTTAGACAGAGCCAGAATCTTATTTCAGTAATGGAGTTTCACACATTTTTGTTTTGTACCATAATGTAATAGAATGGTTGGATATGCTGCCATCCTGTGTTTTTTCAGTGTTTTAATATATATTCATTATGTACATATGTAGCTCAAATAAAATTGAATCTTGTTATTCTTTCTGATTAAATTAAAAATCTTGTTACCATTATGATTTGTTTTCATTATGCTTTCCTCATTGCCCAGTTGAAGTCTCGAAAAATTGACTAATTTCAGATGATGGTGTTGGTGGCCATAATGGGGTGCATATCTGCAATTGATTTGATAGGTGTTAGACACTTCAAATGCAGTGATTAAATCTCAGGAAAATACAGTACATCAATAGAAGGAGTTGATAACATGATTGTATGTGTTTCTACAAGTCATAGGTATCATCCAGAGAAAACCTGGGAGAAAAGGTCATTTTTTAGTGTAGAACTTTACCGTGTATTAAGAGTAAAGTGATGTACATGCAGCCCTGTAAATCTATAACATCAGAGTACATGTTTATTTGAGGATGCATTCATTCATCTGTTTCTTGAGGGTATATGCCTTTTAGATGATCTAACAGGAAAGCTAAGGTATTGCCCAGAACAAATCCCATGTTTTGAAAAACATGCTTGTACAAGAAGTGTGATCACTGAAGGGAAAATTTGGAGTTCTGTTTACATCTCATTGAAAAATGAGGAAATACTGCAGTTGTATTCTTCATATTATGACAGAGCATGGACACAGTCTCAGTCAAAACTTGTATGTACCAAGTCATCAGTCCGAGCAACAATTAAGCATAAAGTGGACATCAAATCTGCCAATCAAGTTTTAAAAAATCTTGCTTGTAGAGCCATGAAACAACTCCATAGTTTAATCATCATGCAGGGTCATTCAATCCAATAGTTTAATCATCATGCAGTGTCATACAACTCAATAGTTTAATCATCATGCAGTGTCATACAACTCAATAGTTTAATCATCATGCAGTGTCATTCAATCCAATAGTTTAATCATCATGCAGTGTCATACAACTCAATAGTTTAATCATCATACAGTGTCATTCAATCCAATAGTTTAATCATCATGCAGTGTCATACAACTCAATAGTTTAACCATCATGCAGAGTCATACAACTCAATAGTTTAATCATCATGCAGGGTCATTCGATCCAACAGTTTAATCATCATGCACGGTCATTCAATCCAATAGTTTAATCATCATGCAGTGTCATACAACCCAATAGTTTAATCATCGTATCATGCAGTGTCATACAACTCAATAGTTTAATCATCATGCAGTGTCATACAACCCTATAGTTTAATCATCATGCAGTGTCATACAACTCAAAAGTTTAATCATCATACCAGGTCATTTGATCCAATAGTTTAATTATCATGCAGGGTCATTCAATCCAGTAGTTTAATCATCATGCAGTGTCATACAACTCAATAGTTTAATCATCATGCAGTGTCATACAACTCAATAGTTTAATCATCATGCAGTGTCATACAACTCAATAGTTTAATCATCATGCAGTGTCATACAACCCAAAAGTTTAATCATCATGCAGTGTCATACAACTCAATAGTTTAATCATCATGCAGTGTCATACAACTCAATAGTTTAATCATCATGCAATGTCATACAACTCAATAGTTTAATCATCATGCAGTGTCATACAACTCAATAGTTTAATCATCATGCAGTGTCATACAACTCAATAGTTTAATCATCATGCAGTGTCATTCAACCCAATAGTTTAAATGTCTGTCTGCAGAAAATAGAATGACCTGATGTGCTTCTAAACTTACACCAACTTGCATACATGGAATCTACACCAACTGGCATACATGGACTCTAGTTTTAGTTTACTTGTCGAAAGCTTCAAGCTATTGTCTGCAGCGAAAAGCAGATTATAGATTTGCTAAATATAGTATGGCATGGTGAAGAAACATTATCATTAATACGACAACTTTCTGTCAGGGAATGAATGTGCCGATTATCCCCACTGACTTACTTTTGCATGATGGAATGAAAAAAATGTTCACAAGCTCCTCTTTCAAACTTTCCACATTAAAAGAATACTTGGCATTCCGATTGTGGTTGGGGCAAGGAATACTAAATACCATTCCTAAAAGAAATTGATATATTCCCCAGCTTCGCAATTATATATATATATATATATATATATATATATATATATATATATATATATATATATATATATATATATATTCAAAATATTGGGCACTTTTGGTGCTTGGGCAGCCAATGATAAAACTCAGAGACCAGTTTACTCATGATGTATTACAATCAATCAGTCAGAAGGATACAGGAACTTGTTACATGATCTTCAAGTATTACATCCAATCAGTTGGAAGTATACAACCACCTATTACATGTCCTTCAAGTATTACATCCAATCAGTTGGAAGGATATAGCCACCTATTACATGACCTTCAAGTATTACATCCAATCAGTTGGAATGATACAACCACCTATTACATGACCAAGTATTACATCCAATCAGTTGGAAGAATACAACCACCTATTACATGACCTTCAAGTATTACATCCAATCAGTTGGAAGGATACAACCACCTATTACATGACCTTCAAGTATTACATCCAATCAGTTGGAAGGATACAACCGCCTATTACATGACCTTCAAGTATTACATCCAGTTTGATACAGCCACTTATACAACAATGTCAGCTCCTCACCCATGATAATATTGATTGTGAACACACCAAATCATCTGTGTGCATTTGACTGCAGTGAAGTTGAGCATTAATCTGAACCTGGATGATAATGAATAAGGTATACTAGTTCTTACAGTGGCCGAAAAAAAGACAAAAGTCCCAATAATAGCCAAATCTTTATTGCCAAATTCCACTTTCCTGACATAAATGAACTGCAACCCTGATTGTTTCCAGTGCCATGCATGTTTAAGAGGCACAGTCCTGTTAATTTATACAGATTTTGTAATCAGAACAAAAAACTTACAGGACCATTCTGTTCTGAGTGTCAGCAACATCAGTTGAGAACCAGGACAAATAGCCGTCATTGATTCAGCATTTAAGAGAATTTTATCTTTGCAAAGAGATGGTCTTGACAGCAGTTCAGTAATCCCACCAAAACTATGCATTCACAGTATGATGATAGATGTAAAAAAAAATGTAAAAAAACAAACAAACCATCAACAAAAGAACAGATATGACTGGGGCATATATTCAGTAGAAAACATGGTTACTCTTGCACACAAAAATATAACAAGAAAATGCTAAGCCTTTGTGTGAAAAGTTGCAAACAGCAGAATGGTTAATATGATAATGAAAAAAAGAAATGTAAAATAAAAGGTAAGAACTTTAACATAACAAATAAATTTATCTTATTTCTTTTTGGGTCTAGAAAAGCTGTAAAATCAAATTATTATAGATGTAATACCAAAAGTTGCATTTGTAAGTAATTCCTATTGTCTGGCATTGTTTTATGTGTTTTAGATGCTAGTAAGGCATTTGATTTGTTGTAGTTAGAAGTTATCCAATGGTCAAATACTCATCTACATAGTTCATACCATAGTCATCAACAAACAGTTGTTTTATGTGCATAGTTAAAGTGCATTATCTGATTTCTTCCAGTTCACTAATGACGTCTGGCAGGGAGGTGTTCTTTCATCTTTTGTTGTTTGAAATATGCATACAAAATTTTAGTTGAAAGCTGGGTCAGTGTTATGTCATGTAGGACTACATTTACCACTTAATGTTTTCTTTTCCTAACAATCTTTGTTTTGTTGCTATGTCATTGAGAAGTCCACCTGCTGCAAGTTTAAGGAAATTATTACAGATCTGTGAACATTGATCATTTGTGAATAATTATAAATAAATTACTGTCACATCCTTTTGTACTTCTTGACAGTCATACTCTTGAATATGTGAACAGTTGGGTCTTATTTTTAAATCCAGTCTATCAGATTACACTGATATATAGTCATTACAGCTTTGTGTGTACACACAAGCAGACATCTCTTTATGTAACTTTAACAATTTTTGGTTGAATAAAAAAGTTAGATTATTAAAATTTTACTTGTGCACAATGTATTGCATACCTCTATGGACACAATATTTAGTATTTTAGAAACCTAATTTTCTTCTTTTACTATTAAGCCTTCAGATTTTTGACAGTGCCATGTTTGTAAATTATAATGTATATAGTTTAAAAGAAATAAAGAGGCTATTATTGTATTAAGGTAGAGAAGAAAAGAAAACAAGAATTGTATTCAGCTAACATTGATATGGCAATGCTTGGACAATTTAATCCCAAATGGTTTCATGTCTGATCACATCAATAAAATTGGACAATAAACTTTCAATCTTATGACTGGATAAACCGTCAGCAAAAAGTATTTAGAAAATAGCATCGTATCCTGATCTTACATGCTTTAAAAATAGTTTATTAAATACACCTGCTTATCAGACATTTTCTTTGTATTGCTCCCAGTGGTACAAAATTCCATTGTGCAGGATAAACAATGTCAATAATAAAACATAAAGTTTGGCATATCAATACTTAACCTGAATACTTACATAAACATAAGTATACATTCTAGGAAGAACATTTTTGTTTCATGTTATTCCAGATAAAAAAATAGTATTAACAAATTTGGATGATCTTGATAATGATATGAATAATGTTGAAGCTGTATATCAGATGAAATAAAATTATTAATTCATCATTTCATAATATAAACAAATGTCTTAAAATTCATTAAATAATTCATTGGGAAATATCATATTTAAATTATGAGATAATACTAATTTAATTAAGAATATTAAATTTTACCTATTCAATCAATACCATCTGAATTTAATAATTTAATCAGATTGTAAAGGAATTCTTTAGATGAGTGATTCCTTTTTTGAGTACATTGACCCCTTGATAAATTCACAAAACTTGGATCTCATTTGAATTCAAACAGTCTTTTTAGCAATGTACAGTCTGCATATCGTCCTTGCCACAGTATGGAAACTACTCTTCTGAAAGTATTTAATGACATTCTCTCTGCTTCGGATAGTGGAAAGATTACAGTCCTCACTCTCCTGGATTTATCTGCAGCATTTGACACAATAGACCATGATATATTACTTCACCGTCTCCAGCATGTATTTGGCATTCAGAATATAGCCTTATAGTAGTTCAAGTCCTACTTAGTGAACAGGAAACAAATTATATCTGCAAATGGAATACACTCCAGCCCAGTTGACGTATGTTCTAGTGTTCCACAGGGATCTGTTCTTGGACCTGTTCTTGGACCTGTTCTCTTCATTCTGTACACTCAGCCGCTCTCAAGTGTCATAGATCATCACCCAGTGTCGCACCAGTTGTATGCAGATGACACCCAAATATACAAGTCTAGCCACCCAACTGAAGTTGATGCTACCATCCACGGAGTAGAGAGGTGCATTTCTGAGGTGAAATCATGGATGACATGTAACAAGCTGCAGATAAATGATGATAAAACTGAGGCTATTCTGATCAAAACACGAAAACTTTCTCATTCACATCCTTTACCTCAGACAACAAATATTAGCAACACCAACATTAAATTCTCACAGTCAGTACGAAACCTAGGCGTTACTCTAGACAGTACTCTCACATTGCACCAACATGTCATGAACATATGCAAGGCTGCATATCTTGAATTGAGACACATCAGTTCCATTCGTAAATATCTTTCAGTTGATGCCACTAAAACACTTGTATGTTCATTACTACTTTCAAGACGACACTATTGTCACTCAATTCTGTCTGGTTCATCACAATATTTACTCCAGAAACTTCAAAAAGTTCAAAACACAGCTGCACGGATCATCTTTAGAGTACCTCGATCAGAGCACACCTCACCACTGCTCTGTACTCTACACTGGCTATCAATTCGATACAGAATCAAACACAAAATTTGTTCTCTGTGCTATGTTTCAATGACAGACTCCAGTCCAACATACCTATCCAGCCTCACCCATGTGTATACACCAGCTAGATACTTATGCTCTTCTTCTGATAATCGTATACTCATTGTTCCCAAGGTGAAAACAAAGTCATATGGACAATGTTCGTTTGCATGCCAGGGCCCAGCGATGTGGAACGAATTGCCCATTGAAATTAGACACAAAGACACAGTGGTCCCTTTTACGAGTGCTCTTAAGACTTACCTGTTTCGACTGAAGAGACAAACTTAGCGACCTAATCATGTTTTGTATCTTATATGTTTTCAGCATGTTTTTATGTTTTCCAATTTCATTGTTTTTGTCATTTGTTGTTCTGTAGTGTAGTCATATCATTATTGATGGTGTAAAGCACTTAGAGCTTCGAAAGATTAGGCGCTATACAAAGTCCTCATTATTATTATTATAAATAGTATGATTTGTTTCTGGCATCCTCTGTAAAATTTTAATAGCAGTAACATTTTTTGAAAAGTTTAACTTGTTATGAATTTATGACTTATATTAAGTAACAGAAAGGAGCAACACCATCAAGTTTTGTAAAATTTAACAAATATAGTTTTTCTTATAATGCAAAGTGAAAATTTAAAAAGAACTTACAATATTGTGAATTAAATCCCAGTCCTAAAAGTTTTATCACAAATTCAATATATGAAGTTCCAACTGAATTTGAGCAGTATTCCAAATAAATTATAATATTGAATGTGTTTACATGCCTGTAGTCTTGAATATGTTAATGCGCCAGTAGCCTGGATTGCAGAAATTTTGCTAAGAGTCTTTTGATCTATAATACAATAATGTAATTATAATACAAAATGTTCTTGTCTGAATTCACTATAATTCTAAATTAATGTATGTGTCGAAGAATATTATTTATGAGCAATTTGTATTTCCTGCAATTTTAGTTTCAAAATATAATTCCACCTAAATTATATTGACTGAAGATATTAATAAGACTGAGTCTGTTAAAGATGTTAATAAAAGAATTAATAGTTTCTTAAGCAAGCATCATTAGATTTTAAAAAAGTCACAGGATGGGAGTCATATTTTTATTGTTTTAGCTAATGCTAAGTTGTCAACATGATACACGGTAAAGATCAGGTAGACCATGTTATTCATACGGGAATTCCAATGCCCTAGACTTAGATTAAGATAATCATGTCTTACTTTATTGATAATGATCCTAATATTTAATCAGTTCTATGTTGTTTACAAATTAATAGCCCTAGTCAGGTACACAGTGAACTTAATTTTGGATTAGACCAAGTACAAAAGGCAAATGTACATATCGTATAATCATTAAAAACAGCAAATAAATAACACAAAGTAAATATGTATACGAGAATGTATAAAAATCTAACATCTTTCTATAATGTCATGTTACATTCAGTTTGTGCGAATATAAATTTTTATTTCACAGTCAAAGAAGATGCGTTGTTTTAATAGAAAGTCCCAGTTTATGGCGAGACCGACCTGTGAGTAGTGAAGGGGGCAATATACGGACAATGGGAATTAGCATTACAGGACACACACACACACACACACACACACACACACACACACACACACACACACACACCGTGCCTGTATACGGACAAGGGAAAGTTGGGTTGTTATATAAAGACAAAAGGAATGGAACAGGTGTGGTGACGCCACGGTACTGAAGATTGGCATCATTGTTGCAACAATTGTAGGAACAAGTATGGTGACGTCATGGTCAGTGAGGATTGGTAACCATGTTGCAACAATTGTAGGAACAAGTGTGTACTGGGCTGACCTCAATCGGGACCAAAGAGTGGAACATAGACATATAACTCATACAACAATATACTTTCACAAACAATTATACAAACGAATACAAATATTTTAGGAAAGAAAGCAAATCTTTTTGGGGGCATATGAGTGGCCCTGAAAGGGCTTTTGGGTTCTTCTTATATTTTCTCCCGTTTTCCACCATTTCATGACTTTCTAATGATTCACTTTTTCCTCGTATTTTCCGTCTCTGGCATCCAGTCAGATCCAATGGATCTAAATTTCTCCTGTACCTTCATCCAGTTGTTATTCAGTCTTTCTAACTCCTCTTTTCCTTTTTGTTGTCTTGTTCCTTTCTCTCCTTTGCCCAGTTATATTTAATCTTTTTCACCTCTATTTCCAGCACCTTTCTCGTCATTGATTCCGCTTTTTTTAGCTGGTCTAGTCTTCATTTCACAAATGCCCAGTCTGTCCAATACAATGTGTCTTCTAGAAAGCAACTGACTTTGATGACATTATCAAGTGCCTCTTTCAAGCTCCCCACTCTCACATATTTTCGTGTAATAAATCTTCTTAATTTCTTGAATTCCTCCTCTATAATGCCTTCTAGCAGGCTACATGAATACTTTAATTCTTTATCAAGGGTTCCAGCACATAGTCTACATACATCATCCAAAACCAACTGTGTTTCAAAATATTGAACAAATTGATTGCTATTTTTTTTTTAGGTTATTGTTGAATGGCACCAATTTTTTTTTTAATATGAATTAAGGTCGCATGTGCAACTATGTGCTTTCGCGACCAGTTAATGCCCGAGGGTCGGGCTATTTGATTGGTCGAGACCAAAGGTAACTTTGACTACACTAGGCTGTGTTGTCGCAGTCTCCCCAGCACCCGCGTTAAATGCCAGTCTCTCCTTAGAGTAACATGTCGGGTCACGGCAGAGCAGGAAGGCACCCGGTTTAGGAAAGCTAGTTTGTCAAATTGTTTCACTCTAGTTAAAGACATAATCCAATTGGTTTGATATCTTATTACTTCTAAAATGAAGTATTAAGTATCTGTGTAATTGGTGAATTGCCAAATAGTTTAGTTGTACTTTACATCAGTGTGAGAATAGGCCGAGCATGAAATCAAGATTTCCAACATCTAATCATAACCCGTGTTACGTAAAAGTAGATAAAGTCCAATGGATCAGCGATGTTTTCGTCGACAATCAGGTTAGCCTATTTCTGTTTCTCCACACTCCTGGATGCTGCTATTGTTTACGCTTGAAACGCCCTTATTTCTAATCTAGTCCAGTTTTACTATGGACAGAAAAAATACCAATAATGTGTAAGCCACCTGTGCAATTATATGAAATCCATATAGTATAGAATTTTTCATCTTTCCTATCAATAAATATTTCTAGTGCATAGTGTACATGTTGTAGGTCCTTAAAAAATTTAATTGCTAAAATGTCTTAGCGACATAAATGAGTGTAGTCACTGTTAGGTATTTTAGCTTGTTAATTTTGAGCTGTGGTCAAAATTGATCAAGTTAGATTTTCGAGAAAGAGATTGTTCGAAAAGGGTTCTCGTACCAAATGAGAACCGGGGGGGGGGGGGGGAATAATTTTTTTTTTTTTGAGTTGGAGTGGGGTGTGTTTGGTGTTATTTCATTTCTTCCTTCTTCTTTTTCTCTTCTTTTCCATTTTCTCTTTCCCACTTTCTTCATACTCCCTTCTTCCTTCTTTCTTTCTTTTCTATTCTTCCCTCCTTTTCCTTTTCTTTTACGTTTTTCTTGTCGGTTGGTTGGTGTTATGTTTCCTTGAGCTATCACTATTTGATCCCGGTGTTCTCATCACACTTGTATTTATCTTGCCACTTGTCGGTTGACTGGTTTTACTGTACCTACATTGTGCCACTACTTAGTGTAATGTTCTCTTTTCCCCCCTTCTCCTTCTTCCCTTTCTCCCTTTTCTTCCTATTTTCCACGCATTACAATGTTTATATTATCCCCCTTTCCCCTTTTCTCTTTTATTTTATATATTTATTTTAGGGTTTTGTTAAGTGGTTCTGCTTTTTTAAGCTAACAGTATTACTATCCGCTCTGGCCCCTTTAACCGATATGGCCTTGTTAATTATTTATTTATTTGGTAGTTATAATATTTATTTTTTGTCTGTTTAGTTAAGGCATTGTTACGTGGGTCTGCTTTTGAGCTATCGGTGTTATTATCTTCTCTGGCCCCTTGATTGATAAATATTAACTCTATGGCTACGTTTATGTTTATTTATTTATTTGATGGTTTTGATATTTATATTTTGTGTTTTATGTCTATTGATTTTAGGTAATTAAGTATATTTATATAGGTAGTATTTATGTTTTTGTTATACCTTTTATCTAGAATTTGGGGGAATGATGTAACTGAGTCAAGTTTTCTTTGTTGTAGTTGGAGGACGGTACGTTGTCGATGGTATTTGTGACATATGTTGAATACATGTTCCAATGTTTCAGTTTCTGGACAGTGTGGACATTTACTTACTTACTGTACTTATATGTTGATGATTTTAATATCAATGGCTGCCAGGCTTTTTGGTAAACGTTGGGTTCTAGTGACCTCTTTTTGTAGATGGTATAGATGTGTACCCTTTGTGGAGTTTTCCCATTGTTGTTGCCATTTATTATTAATTCTGTCCCTGACTTGACTATATAGTTCCTGAGTGTTGTACTGTAAGGGTTTAATTTGGTCTTTCATCTGACTGCTTTTTGCTGCTTGGTCTGCTTTTTCATTTCCAGGCAAATTGATGTGAGATGGCACCCACAAGAAGTGTATGGTTTGGTGTGATTTGCAGAGGCGTAGCGATGATATTTTGCGCCCGGGGACAAACTATAAAATTGGCGCCCCAGCGATCTTGTGACAGATTTATTACCCTTGTTTTCTTATTATAATGTAACGTTGCAAGCCTCATTTTGGCGCCCCTGTACCTTGGCGTCCGGGGACATATGTACCCCCCGCCCCCCCCCCCCCCGCTACGCCTCTGGTGATTTGTCTGCTTCTCTGATGGTCAGCATAGTGTCCTCTAGCAGGTTTTGTCTACTTTTGGAATTACCTGTCTCAATACTTTCAAGTACACTAAGTGAGTCTGTTATGATTACGTACTGGTTTTGATTTTGTGTTACTATCCATTTTAGGGCTCGGTTGATGGCCCAGAATTCCGCGGTATATATGGAACAGTCATCCGGTAGTCTTGTCGTAATTGTGATCTGATGTTCTGGGATCACTACCGCTGTAGTTCTTTAGATTTTGAGCCGTCAGTATAGATTTTTACATATCCATCATAGTTGTTGTTGACGAGGCTTTGTACTTGTGTTAATGTGATATTGGGGTTGTCACGCTTATGTACCAGTTGGAGTGCTGTTAGGTTGATGTTAGGTTGGTTATTTCTCCAAGGTGTGGGGTCCTTGATAAGTAGTTGTTCTGCTTGGAGTTCTATTTGATTGAGTTCTTTGCAGAGTGTGTGTATTTTGTTAGCTGCTGGAGGATGTGGTACCAGTCTTGAGCTAAAGGTGGTTTGACATTTACTTATTATGTTTCTGGTGGGATTGAATTCTACAGGCGTATCTAAGTATGTGTTCTTCTCTTCTCAGTTGTAATGGTGTTTCACATGCGATGATTTGTAGTTCATCCAGGGAGGTGTTCAGTAATGCACCGGTGCAAAGTCTAAGTGCTCTATATTGGATGCTATCTAGTTGTCTAAGTGTTTCCTTGTTTGCTGAGGAATAGATCTGGCAGCCATAGTCTATCTTAGCTCGAATTAAAGATTTGTAGATCATTAGCATAGTTTGCTGATCAGCTCCCCATGTAGTACCTTTGATGTTTTTAAGTATGTTTAGATCTTTTTTGACATTTTTGAATAGTTTGTTGTATGTGTGGTTTCCAATTGATTGTTTCATTTAGTAGCATTCCCAGGAAGTGGGTCTCTTTTTGGAATTGGATGGGCTGATTCTGCATATATAGTTTAGGGTATTTAGGTTGTTTATTAGTTGGGGAGAAGAGCATGGCAACTGTTTTTATTTGGGATATTTTGAAACCCCACTTGTTGGCCCATGTGCCGATGATGTCTAGTCCTTTCTGAATTTGAGTGATGTTCTTTTGACTATTGGGGTTTCCTGCTTTCCAGATACTACTGTCATCGGCAAATTGTGACAGATCAACTGGGCAATTTTTGAGATAGTTGGTTAGATAGTTGACCATTAGATTGAATAGAGTTGGGCTAATCACACTTCCTTGGGGGGTTCCATTATCCAGTGTATATGTTTGGGACAAGGCCTCTCTTACTCTAGTTTTAAAAGTTCTTCCCGTAAGGAAGTTTGCTATCCAGCGGTGCATTCTTCCTGTTATGCCAAATTGGTTGAGTTGAGAGATGAGGCCATTGGTCCAGACTAGGTCGAAGGCTTTCTCTAGGTCTAGAAATATTGCTATTAGGTGTCTATCTCTTTTCCTTTTGGCATTAAATGCTAATTTGATGTTGGCTTCCAGACGGATTAATTTATCAAGTGTAGATCGTTTAATCCTAAATCCACTTTGGGTTTCAGCCAGTAGTTGATTTTGTTCTAGGTGGTGTTTTAATATATTGTTGACCATTGTTTCCATTACCTTACAGGTTGTATTTGTTAGTGAAATAGGTCTGTAGGATGTTACATTAGTAGGGTCTTTGCCTGGTTTTTGGATGGTTATGATTATGGCTCGCTTCTATAGTGTGGGGATGCGACCTGTTCTCCATATCAGATTTATTAAGTCTAAGGTATTGCTCTGCATATTGGGTGGTAATTATTTGTATATTTCATAGCCTAGGTTATCCTCTCCTGGTGATGTACTTTTTTTTTTGCTGAGGGCTTGTCTCCATTCTTTCAAATTAAAAGGGTCATTCAGTGGCGAATCTCTGTTGTCTCGATCTTTGAAAATGTGGGGAAATTCTTTTTCTAATGTTGATTTTTGATGTAAGAACTCGTGTTTATGATTGTTATCGCTGCTGGAGTTAGCGAAGTGTTGGGCAAGCTTCACTGCTACTTCCATGTTGTTTTTTGTTCCCTGGATTTTCGGCACTGTTGTGGGTGTTTTGCCTTTCATGGCTTTTATTTTATTCCAGATTTCTTTAGTATTTGTTTTATGATTGAGCGTTGTGCAGTATCTTCTCCATGAGTCATTTTTTGCCTCATTTATTACCGTCCTAGTGTTGATTTCTGTTTGTATATAAGAAACTCAGAGGCGGCTTTTGTGTGTTTAAAGCGATTTAAGGCTGTTTTTTTCTTCTGAATGGCAATTCTGCAATTTTCTGTCCACCAGGGGATTGCAGTCTGTTTATAATGGAAACCTGTTGTTTTGGGTATACTCTTATCTGCCGCTTTGTTTATAATTTGTATGAGATTGTCATAATATTTATTTGTATCCTCATCTTGGATTTCCACAAGGTTTACTAATTTAAGTTGGTCTTTAAAGCTGTTCCAGTTTGCATTTTTGAGTTTCCATCTTTGTTGTGTTTTTCGTTGCTCCGTTGGGCACGAGACGTATATGGTGGTACATAGGGGGAAGTGGTCGCTGCCTAATGTAGAATGTTGCATCACTTCCCATTGGGTAATTACAGCCAGGCTAGGCGTCGCAATGGTGAGGTCAATGGAAGAGAGTTTGCCTTGGCTGGGGTCTATACGTGTGGGGGTTTCGTTGTTCAAAAGTTCTAGTTGTTCTTCTGTTATGTATTTTAAGATGTTTTTCCCTCTCGTATCTGTGCGGTCACTACCCCATTCTGTGTGATGTGCATTGAAGTCGCCGCAGATAATAGTGTTTGTGCCCCTTTTCTTGAATATTTGTTGAAAAAGTCGGTTGTTGTTTTGGCTATTTTGTCCTGGATCATATATGTTGTACAGATGTATTGTTTTGGTTGCTACTGTGAAGACAATTTTTTGAAATTCAACTGGTGTTTCTGTTGAGTTTATATTAATAACTTCCTCTACTGCGTCTGTGATGGTGTCATGTACATATATGGCTAGGCCTCCTCCTTTTTTGCCGGTACTTCTGTGTTTTAAGAATGTAGTTTGATAGCCTGTTATTTTAGGAATGTTTGTACTAGTTTCCTTAAGTAGAGTTTCTTGAAGACAGATGATCTTGGGCTTGGTGATTGTTCCGTGGATTGCTGCAATTAGTTCTCCATGGTTTTTATTTAGCCCTCTGCAATTCCATTGCCATATAAGTAACTTGTGTGAGGTCTTGTTTTGTTAGCCAAAACATTATTTTTAATTTTATTTTTATTTCCAGTATCCATTGTTTATGCTGTTGTTAATATTTTTTGTTTATTGTTGATTTATTCGTGATGGGTTGATGCTAGGTAGTCCTGTATTGCTGCATATATATGCTAATAAATTCATCTTTAGTAATTCGGTCGTTCCTCATTTGGTTGCTGATTGATTTTTGTAGTTTGTTTAAATAAGTGTCAATGGTTGTTCTATTGAAAAATATCCCGGTGTTTGCGGTTGTATCTAGGTTTCTCGTTATCGCAGGTGTTAATGTTTGTTCCTGATTTGAAGCTTGCCTTGTTGTATCTTTGTCATTATTTTGTTTAGTTGTTTTTGGTTTGGGTTGTACTTCTGCCTTTTTTGCTTTAGGTATGATTTCCTTTTGCATATGTTGTTTCTTGGCTTGATTATAGGAGATGTTTTGTTGATCCATTAGTCGAATAATAACTTTTTCTTGTACTGCTATAGGGCATTGGGTATCATATGATTTGTGATCAGCTCTACAGTTAGCACACTTTGGTATTTTGATAAAGCATGTTCCTGTGTGTTTGCCGCCACATTTTCCACATCTTGAGTGTGAACGGCAGCGGGAAGAAAAGTGACCCCATTTACAGCAGTTATTGCAGTATCGGGGTTTGTTGATGTACTGCTGTAGTTTTACTTTAGTTTCATGTGGTCCAATTCTGACGTGTGCTGGTGGGGGTTGTTGGAATTCTAGTAGGATTGTTGACGTTTCCATTCCTAGATGATTTCGTAATTTGACAACCCTTTTGCAAGTTATTTTGTGAAATCTGAGGTCATATTCAATATTTTCTTGCGTTTTCCACAGCATTGTTCGAGGTAGTTTAAGAATTGCTTTGTATTTAGCTTGGTTTGCTAAATATGATCTTTGGGTGTATTTATCCTTATCTTGAGTTGTGCTTGTTTTGTTATTGTTATTGTAATTTTTGATTGTGGCTTTGTGCCTTGTGATTTGTACTGGGAGCCCTGCTATGGTTGTGATTTCCATATATTTGCAGACTTGTTTCAATGTGTTGTACTGTATTATGATATGATCCTTTTGCGGTCTAACAATCCTAAACTCTCCGCCATGTTGTTGTATGAGTGCATTAGCTTGGCTCCTGTTACTAATGCGTAGCAGTCTCGAAGTTGCACTGGCTATGAAGATAGTGTGTTCTGGTGCATGGTACTGGTATTGGTGATTGCCCATTTTCCTTTGTTGTTGATGTTGCTGATACATCTTTTGTTTGTTGCTATCCACCAATTTTTTTTTTTTAATATGAATTAAGGTCGCATGCGCAACTATGTGCTTTCGCGACCAGTTAATGCCCGAGGGTCGGGCTATTTGATTGGTCGGGACCAAAGGTAACTTTGACTACACTAGGCTGTGTTGTCGCAGTCTCCCCGGCACCCGCGTTAAATGGCAGTCTCGCCTTAGAGTAAAATGTCGGGTCACGGCAAAGCAGGAAGGCAGAACAAATACCAATATTGTGTAAGCCACCTGTGCAATTATATCAAATCCATATAGTCATAGAATTTTTCATCTTTCCTATCAATAAATATTTCTAGTACATAGTGTACATGTTGTAGGTCCTTAACAAATTTAATTGCTAAAATGTCTTAGCGACATAAATAAGTGTAGTCACTGTTAGGTATTTTAGCTTGTTAATTTTGAGCGGTGGTCAAAATTGATCAAGTTAGATTTCGAGAAAGAGATTGTTCGAAAAGGGTTCTCCTACCAAATTAGAACCCTGGGGAGAAAAATAAAATAAAATAAAATAAAATAAAATAAAATTAAATTTAAAAAAAAAATCAAAACAAATTAAAAAATAAAAATATTTTTAAAAAAATATATATATATATATATATATATATATATATATATATATATATATATATATATATATATATATATATATATATATATATATATATATATAAAATAAATTCAAAAGAAAAAAAAATAATAAAAAATAAATAAAAAAATTAAAAAAAAATTAACAAAAAAAAAAAATTAAAAAAAAAAAAAGATTAGAGTTGGAGTGGGGTGTGTTTGGTGTTATTTCATTTCTTCCTTCTTCTTTTTCTCTTCTTTTCCCTTTTCTCTTTCCCACTTTCTTCCTACTTCCTTCTTCCCTCTTTCTTTCTTTTTCCTTCTTCCATCCTTCTTTTCCCTTTCCTTTTACTTTTTCTTGTCGGTTTGTTGATGTTATGTTTCCTTGAGCTATCACTATTTGATCCCGGTGTTCTCATCACACTTATCTTGTCACTTGCCGGTTGACTGGTTTTACTGTACCTACATTGTGCCACTACTTAGTGTAATCTTCTCTTTTTTTCCCCTTCTCCTTCTTCCCTTTCTCCCGTTTCTTCCTTTTTTCCTCGCATTACAATGTTTATATTATCCCCCCTTTCCCTTCCTTTCCCCTTTTCTATTTTATTTTATATATTTATTTTAGGGTAATGTTAAGCTGTTCTGCTTTTTTAAGCTAGCGGTATTACTATCCGCTCTGGCCCCTTTAACCGATATGGCCTCGTTAATTATTTATCTATTTGATAGTTATAATTTTTTTTTCCGTTTATTTAAGGCATTGTTACGTGGGTCTGTTTTTTGAGCTAGCGATGTTATTATCTGCTCTGGCCCCTTGATTGATAAATATCAACTATCCACCAATGACAGGCGCTTGATTTTATATGTGTCAAGCACGGACGTAAAGAAAAACATGAAATACAATAACGTCACATATTATCTACTATCAACACAAGGAGAAGAAGAAAAAAGTAGTATGTACTATCCACAGAACCAAATATACTATACACACACGGCATGAAGAAATAACAAAACTCAAACATACTATCCACAAAACCTAAATATACTATCCACACACGGGAAGGAAAAAACAAAAGAGCAAACAAAACCCCACAAAAATACTATCAACACAAAGGTGAAGAGAAGAAAAAACACCTCAAAATATACTGTACACACAGAAGGGAGGGAAAACAAACTTCAATATCAATATCGTCACAAACGCTACGCGAATGCATACAACAATGCATTCAACTAGTCACACACACGCGCGCGCTCGCGCATCAGTAAATTAGTGAGTATTTTTAATTACACTAGTCAACACTCACACACATTGACAATTTGAATAGTCTCTTTTCTAGAGATTTGATTAGCCCTAAGAAGTCCGTTTTTCAATTTCAGATGCATCTAGCTAAAGTAGAGTTTAAGAAATTTATCAGATTGCAGCCAAATAAAACTCAGTATGAAATAATACGTAAGATAATTTCAGAAACTCCTATAAAAAAAATTGGGATAAGCGGAGACCATGCGACTTAATAGTTGCAAGTAGAAAGATAATTCGTGAGAAAGATAGTTCGCAGAAATTATTTCAGTTACATCGAGAGAAGTTGTTAGAATTGCCTGTACCATTGTATTATCGACCAGCACGCGACTTCATTATATTGACGTTGACATACCAGAACCCTTGAAAGAATGAAGAACGAAACGAAATATTGTGTTAAATGATTTTGTTTTAGCTTATGTCAGATCTGTTGAGGATGCGATGAAAATAGACAAATCTCCATGGACGTTAGGATACACAATGACGATCCATTAACCATCTCTGGATTTACTAAAAATCGCTGCTCTACCTTTCCAATATCCTGTTGGGCTATAATAAAGCGACTCCATTATAACAATACTCGCTATATTAATTACCAGCCCAGGAAACTCAGATTCGTTATGCTATTGTGCCTTTCATTGCGGATCTTACTAGGAAGCAAGCAAGTTTTTCTCAGAACTTTTTTTCATTCAGTAGAATTTTATGTATGAATCTGCAATATGTCGTTGTTGTAAATATATATTTTTATACGCTACATCATGAATATGACAGGCTTTATTAATATCATATACTGGATACTCTCCCGGTTCTGGTTGATCTTGTTCGTCCAGTCGAATATCAAGCCTGGTTCCAGGACCACAATAACTATATCCTTGAAGATGTTTTCTCCTGGATACTTTCCGCATGGAGTTCCTGATAATTTTCAAGGTCAATAAATGTAATTTAAAAAAAAATTGTACCGCATAGTTTGCACATGCATGTGACCGCACGCCTTTTATTTTTTGTTATCAT
Organism: Unio delphinus; assembly: GCA_029339505.1. Taxonomy (NCBI): domain Eukaryota; kingdom Metazoa; phylum Mollusca; class Bivalvia; order Unionida; family Unionidae; genus Unio; species Unio delphinus. Next base: position 2,395,737 of record JAQISU010000018.1, on the reverse strand, counting down.
ATTTGTTACTCCATCTGTAGGATTGGATTTTCTGCATTTTACACATTATAAATCCATATTATTTATTATATTTCTATAACATGGATGTCATTGATTTTTAGAGGCACGTAAGCAAGAACCAATAATACATCATCAGTAGTATCTCAGGTCACTTTAGCGTCAATGAAGGAAAAACAAACATTACAGCCCCCCCCCCTCCCCCTCCTCTCCGGCAACGTTAGCGGTAATGTTTTAAAATTCACCCTGGGCAACTTTATCGTCATGGGGAATTGAACTTGGGGACTATTGGGCAAGTATTGCGTCAAAGAAAAGCAGAGACGTGTTGTGACGTCACGGTACTGAAGATCTGTAACAATGTTGCAATAATTGTAGGAACGGTTGTGCACCGAGTTAACCTCAATGGGGAAGAGAGATATACTCTCAATATTTATAGAATGATAGAACACATACGACATACAATAATATATAGGGACAAACATTTCACATTAGTTTGTGGGTTGAAGCAAAGATTGCAGATATTTTCGAGACCTTTGAGTGGCTCTGAAAAGGGTCTTTGAGTTTTATGTTGGCATCATTACGTTAACATAGAGGGCATCTCACGGATCATCTTCTCTTCCTTAAACTTTGTCTAACTTCTGGTCCGTAGAAAATGTCTCTTAACAAAAAGGCTTGTCTCTCCACATAGATCCTTCTTTTCCAAAGGGTTGTATCAGTCATTCGAGTGATTGTCCATGACGATCTGATATACATTGGATAGTCTGGGTGGAAGAGCATTGACGAAATGAGTAGAGACGATGATACATTTGTCCACATCTTCTGATGTGAACAGGTGAAGGAATGCAGCGTACTGCGCTTGTTTATAGTGGAAGAGCGGAGAGTTCTTTCACCAATCCAAACATTCGTTACAAAATACAGTCACAGTGCGGAGTATGTCTTCCAATCCGAAGAGAGTTATCTGTGCCGTCACATTCTCTATATATGTGCGCAAGCGTCTGTGCGCCGTGAATCGATGCGACATTTTTGAATTATGACGGTAACTAAGAAGGCAATGAATTGGGGTTAAGCGCAGTTGGAGACGAGAAGCAATGATATAGCAGTGGCTACTAAAAGTTAACACAATTTTACTTCCTAAAGAGACCTATTTTAATTGGGATTTAGTGGATTTTCTCTCCTCTTCGCAAGAATTTGCTTTCGTACCAGTACCATCGCCACCTTCTCCATCTTTACCACACGTTGAGGATTTTAAACTGACACATAAAGAATAATTAGAGAAATGTTTTACAGCAACATAAGAAAGCAGAACAAGCTAGTCTGGTTGAACACCAACAGCAAAAAGAAGAAGCAAGAGGGAAACGAAAGAAAGAAGAAGAATCAGCAGTGGAAGCCAAACGATAACGGTACTTTTAGACATCTGGGTTGAGTTAAGGAGTCTGGAACAAATGTATCAGATTTCTTTAATACGGATCAAATGAAAAAGACCATCCCGAGACAAGCAGCCCGACCCTGTTGCTACGTCAGAGATACCAAAACTTGTGAAATGTAGCAAGTCATCGACAGGAACCAGTCCAGAAGTAGACCTTGGCTTTGACAAAGGCGTAAGACAGTTAAAGCTGTCTTCGTCCCGTTCCTGAGTTTGTTTTTATTAGGAAAACATACACCCAACGGACCTTTTCAGGGCCACTCACTTCTTTCGAAAAAGGATAGTATTCATTTTGCCAAAATCAATTAAACTTTAAAATCATTTTTTTAACGCCATGATATACGTGTATGAGTGTGTGAATGTAGGTCATTATGCTAAAAATCAAAACCACGAGATACCAACGTTTTATATGTCTGGTCTATTCTGATAGAAATGTTCCAATCCTATATCACAACACAACACAATACAACTTTAAAAAGTTCATAGATTTTCTGCTGTGTTTTTTTTTGTTCCTTCTTTTTGTTTTTTTTTGAATTTGTTCACTGACACAGGCTTTTCTCTCTCCTCTTCCTAACTTTCGTCTCGTCTTCTTTTCTTGTCCTTTGGGGACGGCACCACTTCTTATTCTTGTTTTGTATCCCTCCCCCCCCCTCCTGTTCCTGTTGTTTCTTAGGGCAGTTTGGATACTAATGTCCTTTCTCTTTACAATGATAACAGGATTATTGACTTTTGTTTATTATGGCACCTGTTTTGCTTTTCTCATGGTCTGGACATTAAGTAGCCCAATGTCCTTTCTTCTTGCAGCTGTAGCATGTATCGTGACTTTTATCTCAAAAGGAGGGGGAGTAGTCCGTCGGCTTGTTTGAAGAAAACTTTCGTATGATACCACGCAAAGCTCTGATGAGAAGTTCACTTGTGTGAGCTCTTCCATCTTTCTGGTCAGTTTGAGAGTGAAATGAATACTGGAAGGTTAGACACTAACCCTTTATATATATATATACACTGGTCTGACATGCATTGATAGGGGGTTATGGTCTCTTAAATTTCGTCATTTGACTTTTCTAGACAAGATGAAACGATCGCATCAATTCGTAGAGAAAGGAGAAGAAAGAAAAGAGACAGAAACGTGATTAATCGCTACTTACTTGGCTCACATTTATGCCAGTGACTTTGAAGATGACATGAGTGAGCCCGAATTCACACCCAGAGAATCGACGTCAAAGCAAAGTTCTCTAGTCAATCCTGAAAAGTACTACCATATTCGAGAGATGGAAAAGCCCTCTAGAAAATTTAGAATTAAAAGATTTCAAGGTCGACGTAATTTTGGAGAATGCAGATTGGTTTATTACCTAGGTGTGGAAATTGGTGTTAACTACACTGACGCAGCAATGTCAAGCTAATGCAGACGATCGTTTAAGACTTTCCATTCATCACAACGGTTTGAAGTATTGGTTTCGGGATTCTCGGTAGTGAAAAAATTAATGTCAAATTTCTTCAATTCTTTTTGGAAAACTTCATTCAGAAATTCAATGCATTTGTCAGTTTGCCATCGAAATGGGTGACGACTCCTTTCTTTCAGCACCAGTTTGAGGGCACCCACTATTTCACTGCTCGATTTCGAAGCTAATTCCACAACCCAGGCAAGCTTGGAAAACACGTCGATGACACAAAACAAATATTTGTAGCCACCATTGTATCTGGCCGAATGAGAGACATCGGCTTGCCATTGATGATCGATGTCCTCCACTCGGGTGGGATTTCCGGAAAATCTTCGTCGAATGGGTTTGTGTAAAGTGTAAATGGAGTGTTCTTCTAACCATCGTTGCACTTGAGGTAATCAGAGACTTTTCAGTCAGGTTCTGGCAGAACGATACAATTTCTGAACTCTTCTGTAACCTCCAGGATGGGCTGCATCATAATACATGCTAGCTAACACCTTTTCCATTTTTTGATAAGTCGCCCACTCTTCTCTAATGCTACTAAGGACAGAGCGAGATGATGGTTTGGAAATGGCTTTACGTTTCCGATTTGCCACGGATTAGAAAGTTGGGATTAGTGGTGGCAGTGGTGGAAGTGGCAATGGAATGGTTTTGGTCTTCTTTTCCTTTATCTCTTCTTGTTTCCTTTTTTCATTTTCACAAGGATGCTGAAATTTTACTCGGAACGATACATGCGCACGGTGCTTGTAAGATTTCTCGTACCTCTTCTTCCTTAGGTCTTCATGGTATTTGCGTCTGTCTTGAACGCTAGGTGCGATGGTGGTTGTGCTTGTCATGGTGATGGACTTTTCATCAGGGTCTTACAATCTTTCAGAGTGGTCAGAGCTGTGTCGTCTAAAGAATTCTGGTGAATGAGTTTCAGTTGTTGCAAGAATTGACCATATTTTTTCGCTTTTGCGGTATCACATCCATCGTTTGCAAGGCACTAAAGCTAGTTTTCATCCTTCCATCCGATTTCAACGGTCTCGTCTGAGATCTTTTAACTTCAAATGTCTATTTTATCTTCTTGGTTCTTTTTTTTATATCTCTGAGCCGTGGGTGAAACACCTTTCATGAATCATACCAGCATCGCTCCCGCTATTTCTTTGAGAATAGCTCCTAACACTATAAGTAATAGTCCTCCGCTTTGGACCGAGATCTTTTTCTTTTGACCTATGGTCATTTTCTTTCGGACTATATGACGTAGAACGTGTTGATGTTTGGCTAAGCATTTTTTTGATGTGGAGACAATGGCATTGTGCCTTTGAAAACATTCAAACAACATTCGCACACGGTACCGATGACGTCTTTGGGGAGCGGTTTTAATGAGGGTTTTTGCGCATGAGTGGAGAAACTTTGGACAGGATGGACAACACATCCCCATGTTTACCTATACGAGGAGGTGCACTTTTTTGAGGCGTCATCTTCTTGGTTCAGGAGCAAAACTTGATATGTGTCATTTTATCTTATTTATCTGTGAAGGATTGAAAATACCCCCCCCCCCCTTTTTTTTTTGGGTTGGTACTCCTATATTTATTTTGACGACTGCGTCTTTTCAGGGGATGATGTCTATTCTTGGCTAAGCGTTGTTTGCGATGACGTGATTGTCCTTTTCTTGTTCCTTTTCCTTTTTGGACAAGAGAACGACGATGGTGACGATGTGCACTTCTTTAAGGGACATCTTTGGGTGTTCCGGTGCTTAAAAATACTGTTCCCATTAATTTGTCACTAGCCTTTTTTATACGTCGTCACTGATTTTCTTTAAGTCGTATCAATTTGATGACAGGCGTTGCGCGTCGTGAAGGGGTTAGCACTGGACTAAATCGGGACAGGTCTTGTTTGGACAATTCCAGTAAACTCTGTAACATGCCCAATCTCTCTTGGATTCTGAATTTGGTGGCAGGTACATTGTGAGCAGTAGCCACTGCCACTAAAGAGGTGGAGGTTGTCAACACTGAATTATATGTTTTGGAGATACAGGTTTCCATTGTTCATCAACTGAAGAAGAACGGGAGTTTAAATGGGTTTATCTGGCATCACCAGCAACGGAGATGTGGAAGAACCAGAAGTTACATAGTCACGGTCAATGTTTCCGAAAGTAAGGTTCTTCTTCTGGGAACTCTTCTTTTTCCTTGACCTAGTCTTGACACCACAGCTCTTTTTCTTTTGGGGTTCGTTTGGGTCTTTTAGGGAGTGACCTTTTTCTTGAGGAGGACTTTATAGGCAATAGGATAGCATTTTAAGAGGGAGCGAATGATGACGCCTCCTTAATCGCAATTTCCAGGTTTCAAAACGATTTGCGTTTTGGTTTGAGTGTCGATGAGAGGATCGGCCAGTTTCGTCAAAGCTTTATTATCTCAAAAGGCGTTTGGTTTGATGTGGAATGTGAATGATGCCTTGCAGTAATTGATGTGTTGTCACTGTAAACCATCGTAAGACTTCCTTGAGACTGGCTTCTAAGACGCGATCTCATATTTGTGGATTTTGTTTCGCGACTGATGTCGTACAAGACACAATTCAATTTGACGGAAAGATGAGACTGAAGGGACGTGATGTTGACGCTGTATGATACTTAGTCTACGTGCCCGATGTTAGAGATTTTTGTTAAGTCGACGACGGGGACATATACAAAACAGACCCTCCGTCTTGGCAACAGTCGTGAAACAGATGGGTACAAAATCGCAAATAATTGGGGTGGGTGGGCTTTAAAGTCCGAGTAAATAGGCGTGTTGGGTTTCAGGGACATCATCGTACGTATGAGCCAGCCAAAGCGTTCATAATTATTTGGTTAATACTTGCACTTGAAACAATTTTTGAGTGATGTAAATGATCATGGAATTACAATGATGCCCTTTGCGCGTGAACGACATTTCTACTTCATCGTTTTCTCTTAACATGTCGTCGAAAAAGACCAGATAGGTGTGACTGGGGTAAGACACGATCCCGTCGTTTTCGATAGGAATGCCTTCCACAAACACAATGGAATCGCACTGACTTTCTCACAAGAGGCTGCACGCAGATTGCCACTCTCTGTAACATCACACGATTCGTTGAGGTGGACGATTGATCAGATAATGTTTATGTTAATGTTTATGTTCTATCAAACGTTTGATAAAGTCGGTCTTGACCGAACCATTAGGTCTAGAAATTAACATGTTAAAGGGATGGCGAAGATACATGGCATCCCAACTAGCATGATCTAAGTAATCGTCTATGACTTTGGATGTGGAGGAAGGGAAAGCAGGAACAGCAGCGGTAGCAATAGTCGTGTAGGGAATGTCACAGACATGGTAAAAGTTTTTATACTTTTTTAAGGACACGTTTATTTCAAGATAAAATGGATCACACGAAAGACAAAAATACATAAAAGCCAAATAGTTAAGTAGAGCACTAAAATACACATTACAACAATCAAAGTAGAATATAAAGAAGTCTCTGTACAACATGTTTTTGGTAACAAAGGTGTGCTAAGGAGACTAGAGTGCCATGTTCTTAAATTCTCTATAGTAAGTACAGTCACACATGTGAACTCCTGGAATGGTATTTCGGGAATGTCCATGACATTCCTGTCCTGAATGGAATGGTTATCCTCGGTAACGGATTCGTCTTCTGAAACTGTCACTAATACTGGTTTATAGGTTACTCTTTCACTGAACTTTTGAAATTAGGATCGTTGTGATCTTGAGCATAAGTCACCACTTCTTTGGTCTAAGTCTCAAAACCCCAACTTTACCAGTCACGTACATCTGTCCAGTGAGTGTGCAAGTCACAAGCTACACACATGTCGTCGTACACATCTTCAGTACCTAAAGGTTGACTACTCTTCTTTCCCCGTAGTGGTCGACAAGTATCCAAATGAATACGCAATGATTTTAACAGAATGAGTCTCTCGTGTTGATTTAAAGGGTTAACTTTCATGTTTTATAATGTGGTAAGTATTGTTCGTAAAGAGTCCACAAAGAATCGGCTGGTGAACGAAATCCCAGAAAGCAAGTCACTAAGACACACACTACACTTCGACCCCATTTCATTATACGCACTTCTCGTAACAAGTGTTTGTAATCCTCTGCCGTGTTAATACTCTCATTGATTTTCTTCAACGAAAAATGTTGTATGGTAGCCCGTTTTTATACTCTTTTTGGGAAGCAATAAATGTATTTTCTGCTCAAAGATAACCGTAATTCAGTGTCGAATCTAAATGGTTCAGTCACAAACATACACATTATACTTCATTCAGAAGTTTCCTCTTCAACCAAGTATACATTGTGCAAAAGATTTTGGTGATCCTCTAAACTCTTCCTCTGTAATTCTTTACAGTATGTATACTTCGTAGTAAACGAAATCAGAAACATACCGATATTTCTCACCCACGTCCACTTTCATCTGAATCAGGCCTCTTAGAACATTTTTGTACTAATGATCTAAACAATGGTGACGTAACGGATGCAATTATTCTTTGTTCTCGACTTGTATTTTCACTAATTCTCGGTGAATGAGTTCTCTCAACTCTTCGGGAAAACTACGATTCTTCTCTTGTAAAGTATTCATGATCATGTCAGCCAGTTTTGATACCCACGTTAAAGATCACTTCTAATGCCTCTTAGTTTTACTTAAAATCTTCTGCTCGAGCGAAGGTAACGGACGTAGTGAGTAATTTCTGACCACTACCATTCAGGGTAACGGTCAAGAATTTTAATAAAATCTTCTGATGTAAACGATGGAAAGCGAAATATTAGGAAACACCCAAGTAAAAAGATCCTGCTCTAAATAATTATTTTGGGGTAGGTCCTGTCAGATATGTTTTCTATTCTTGGAAGGTTTAGAATCGACTTTCAAAGTCACATTATTCAGGCAAACGCACAGATAACCAGTATTTGTATTTCATATGCCCATTTGGATACGAGTAGGGTGAAATCCACAGGAGCCTACTTAGAGTTGAATGACATCCGTATGGTGGTACACGCAGGACCTCACGCAGAGGTTGACAGCAAGAAAATCCACGATAACAAGTGGCATCGCTTTCACATTCGTCAGTTTTGATATGCACTGCGTCCCTTTCCGTGGGATGTGTATTAATAGTAGTGGTAGTAGCAGTTCAAGCAAAGTTCCTATGATGTGATACTGAATCGCTGAAGTCACAGCGTACGGCATATTTGCAATCGCAATGTGCAGCACCGCACCCGAGTTGAGAATCCCCGAACTTAAATGATGTATTTTTAAAAGTATTAATCTTTCTAGCTTGGTCTATGTAGTTACAATGAACTATCATCTTGGGTAGTTTTCCTTTTTATCTAGCCGTAATGAAGTTTGCAGCTTGTACATCCTTTTGTATGTCTAATTTTAAAAGTCTTCCTTTTTCCTTTATGGACAATGGTACTACCTTTTCTAAGGTATCGCCATACCTGTACTGCAGAGTGATTGGTGGGAACAGAGGCGGAGTTAGGATTACGTGAGGACTATGGTCAACCATGACCGAGCGGGGCCAGAGTATCTCGATGTGTATGCTACTGCAAACACTGATTATATCTATAAGGACGACCTTATGCCTGAATCGCGGGGCCCCTTCAATAGTGAGGCCTGGGGCGGTCGCTCTTCTTGCCACCCCTAAATGTCTTCCATGGATGGGAAGGCCATAGAAAGCTAAGGACAGTGTCGAAACCACTGAGTATGTTTCAGAATAGATGAATCTTTATAGATATATAGATCCATTTGTAACTTCAGACCACAACTGAAACACTACTTCGTACCCCAATTCAGTCTCAGGTCCCAAGTAGACAAATCATGTTCTAGCTAAAACATTCTCAATAGCTAATCCTTCTCTTACCGTCGGCCAGTTTTGAAACGTTTCCAAACGACGGATACAATGACAATAGTCAGACGAAGAGACAGGACAATATTGTTATGTGAATTCTGAGATCTCATCGGATCTCTTTCTCGATTCTTCTTGTGTCGAAATCGTCCTTCTTGTTGGTGGCTATCCTCTTTATTTTACCGACATGTCTATCGGGTAAACTGAAGCGATTGGGAAGTCGCACTCTATTCTGGTACACGATTTGATATAGTTTTTCCAATGGTCGACTGACGATTTGGTTGGTGGGTGGGTAAACGTGCAATCTTGTGCGGTTCTTAGGTGGTCACTTTAAAATTTTCACACTGTTCAGACTGCAAAGCTTCTTTCAATACGCCAAAGTTCATCACTCGACTAGTACGATAATTGTGAGTCAATCCTTTCACTTTACACTCCGTGTGCATTTTCCCTTGTTTATCCCGGTATTCGTAGCAGTAATTTATTTGACCACCACAAGTACAAATTAGAACCTTGTTGTCATCCCTTTCCTCCGTCCAGGCTCCTAATCGGTCTCATTCGATTTTAGGGTAACTGTGACCCAGGCGATCGATGTAGATGCAACTGTATGTGTCAAAATACAACACACGATGACAGTTCTAAAACTTCGTAAAATTTTATGCGAGCTTTGGCTGTCACGTAATCTGCAATGATGATATTTCCAAATTCATCGGCTTCTACAACGTTTAGTGCGTAATTGACTAATATCAAATCCTCACGAACGACTTTCACGTGTTTCATGTATTAGTTTTGTCGTGAATCATCTCGAAGTAGTGGAACGGTTCTGTTAAATACTCCATCTTGTGTACACATGGCCGCTGTGCTATTGTGACCCACAAGCAATTTGACATCACTTTGGCAAACGGTCGCCTTCCTTCGTTTTTCTCAAAGTGGTCGAAAGTGGCGTTTTCCTGCTCCCAGTATTTCTCTTCGAATTTCCTTTGGTCTTCGATAATGTAGCACCAGGATGGATAGCCGCTAACTTATTGCTTCAGTTTCAAAAATGCATCCACGTAGTCTGCGAAAATGCCTTTTTGTATTTGATCACCTTTGCGGTACTGTTATGTCTTGGGAAAGTGGTAAATTTCTTATTCATAAAACAGTTGGTATCCCAAGTCCAGAGCTTTAAACAATTCTACGCTGATCCACTTTCCTGTCAATGCACGTTCTTCCTGGGTGTGCTGAAGTCTGGTCTTGATTGTATGTTTTGGGACAAGTGCGACACAAGGAAAACATCAATTATTCTTGGCAATGGTGAAGTAAAACGGGATGGTACAAGTCCGTGGCAGGTAAAACTTTGCACTTGATTAATCCTTCTTATTGTCGAGTGTTGTCCAATTCGATGGGTTCCGGCAGCAATTGCGAGTGCCCTGTGTAAAAGCGACAATATTTGCACACGTATGGATACAACGAACACACGTCCAAGTATTTGATTTCTTTTTCTTTCTCCTCGTCAGCGTGGTACAACAAACAGGTGGCATTCGTCGGTCCTCCGTATAAACTGACCCGTGGGTTCAAATGGTCAACCAACTTGTAAGTTTTCACCATGCGGTTAAACTCGGGATTGGTTTTCAAACGGTGATCGTACTCGTGTTCCCATATATCCACCTCTTTGGTATCCTTGCTTTTTTCCATTATAATGTGTCGTTCTTGTCGGCATAAGTTCGTCCCACCACGATGGCACAAGCTGAACACATCTGGTCTTGAGGGTTGATAATTCAGACGATGCTACGAAGATCGTGCACCAATAATACCTTTCTGCGTTGTCCGGTTCCTATGGGCAGAGACATTTGGGTCATGAACAGTATCTCTTTTCCTTCAGTGAAACTTGTCATTGCATAGCTGCACGTGTTGAATCTTGGCTATGACTTTAAAAGGTGTCGGTACTGCTGGGCTGCTAAACTAGATCCAAATGGGGAACTTCAAACTATCGTGATAAATGGAAAGTCTGATGCGATCTTCTTTGTTTCAGTGTGGTTAACAAAGAATCTCGTACCTCATTGACGAAGCCCTCTGGTTTTTCCAACAGTAATGCGGACTTGAAATATCTAAACTTCACTGTATAAGTGCTGTAATTGTAATGGGTCAAATTAATCGGACTATGGTTGGGTGTAGGTTCTCTGGGTCTGGATTCTGGTTCACTCATGTCATCTTCAAAATCGCTGGCATGAATTTGAGCCAAGGCTTCAGCTTCTGTGAGAGAGGCGATAAATCACGTTGTTGTCTCTTCCTTTCTTTACCTTTCTCGACGACATGATGCGATCGTTTCATCTTGACTGCACAAAGTAAAATGTCTACATGTTAAAAGCGATGGGGTCCTTACTATCCATGTCAGACCAGTGTATATATAAAGGGTTAGTGTCTTACCTCCAGTATTCACTTCACTCTCAAACTGACCACAACGATGGAAGAGCCCACACAGGTAGAACTTCTGATCAAAGCTTTGTGAGGTGTCTTAAGAAAGTTTCTTTAGGGCTTTTGGCTGCAGTGTTCAGACTGTGAATATAGCAAAACAAGTACCAGAAGAGATACATGTAAATACCTGTTATCATTGTAAAGAGAAAGGACATTAGTCTTCAGAATGCCCTAAAAAGATGAAGATAGGGGTTCCGAACAGGAACAGGTACCCTCCCCAAGGGAAGAACTCAGACACGTCCAGAAAGAGATAAAAAGTGAAGAAGAAGAGGAGAAAAAAATATGTGACAGTGAAGATTTAAAACAAACAGAAGTAGTCTATGAACGTTTTAAAGTGATGTGCTGTGAATTGGTTTGTAACATTTGTATCAGAATAGACCAGACAGAAAAAGTAACTGTCTCTTGGTTTTGATTTTTATAATTATAAGGACCTACACTCACGTGTTCACGCACATACAGCATGGGTAGAAAGGATTTTGAATTTTAATTGATTTTGTCAAAAATGATTGCCATCTCTTTTCGAGAGATGAGTGGCCCTGAAAAGGACCGTTTAGTCATTTGTGTTATTTTTAACAAACTCAGGAATGGGACGTAATAAGCTTTAATTGCCATAAGCCTATGCCACGACCAAGACCTACTTCTGAACTGGCTCCTGTCAATGATGAATTGGTAGAAATCACTAGTTTTGTATCTCAGGCGTAGTAAGAAGGTTGGCTTGGGAAGGTTTTTTCTTTCTTTGGTTGTAATAAAGAAGTCTGATACACTTGTTTCACACTCGTTAACTCTGTCAAACATGGTAATGAAAGATTGCTAGCTGTAATTAAGCTGGTAAAATATTTTCATGTTACAATTAAATAGACACTGACATATATTATCGTGTACACAAGTCATCCAAATTGTTGGATGTTTTGCATTTTATTAATTTGTAATTTGTGTCACATATGGATATATAATCGTAACAGAATATTCTAAATGGGTAATATATATATATATATATATATATATATATATATATATATATATATATATATATATATATATATATATATATATATATATATTACAGTTTTACAAAATCTCTCCCCCCCTCTCTCTCTATAATAATAATAATAATAATAATAATAATAATAATAATAATAATAATAATAATAATAATAATAATAATATTTTAAAAAATGTTACTACTATTATGTTGAGTAAACTATTTTCAACTTTAACAAGTTATAAATACAATAATACTTTAAGTTTGTCTATATATATGCATGATAGCATGTGGTTATAAGACGTGCTGATGAAATTTACACGTTGTCACGCTGATTTATGACTCATCAGGCAATTCTTTAATCAAGGGAGGCAAACTCGTAAATGAAGACTATATTTATATTTATTTCCCTTGGATGAAGTCATCGATGGACCATTTACTACCCTTATCGAGGAAGTGACGTTTTACGGAGGAATCGTATGCAAGAGCTGGACAGCATAGCCGAATATCATTCACTTTGTATTACAGACCGTTTCTTTTTCACATGAAGACTTTAATATCGGAGCTGTTTTGGGCGGTTACACAAAAGCGGCTTTAATTCGGCCCGTCTGTTATATTGGCATAGTTATACTGCAGAAGACGCCATTTTGCATTTTGAATGGCGAAAAAGACATACGATCTCTTGTTTAAATTGCTCTTAATTGGTGATTCAGGCGTAGGAAAGACTTGCTTATTGTTTCGTTTTTCAGATGACGCCTTCAACACAACGTTTATTTCGACTATAGGTAAGACCGAAACCCAACGAAAATAGGTTTATGGTGAACCCTATTTTCAGTATAGTTAATTGCTTTATATTCTCTCAGAGCGCTACTAGTAGAGTTACTAGAATTTAGAAACACCGAAATACACTCCAAAACCGAAATACACACCAAAATGCACATTTTAAAAATATCCTAATACTCACGAAGATGTATTATGATTTATATGTGTTTGAGTAATGTACTGATGATAAAAAGTGACAAAAAATAATTGATTTTAATGATTTTTTTTTAAAGAAATTTACATTTTTCAGTTTTCTTTTCATTCTTGTAATGAAGTCAGTCGGTCGTACTTGACTGAACAGCTTTTGCTTTTTTTTTTTGTTTATCTGTTACATCATTACTTGATTAAAAGATATACAAATATATGATATTTACACCCAAAATATACATTCTGGATTCACACAGTGATGTATTATAAGTTCTAACCAATTCATGATTTTTAATAACTGTCCAGTCAAGTATAATCAAGTACAGATAAATGACATATTTACCTGGATTGGTAAAAAGCAATAATTTACATCAAAGTCATAGAAATGTACTCCAAAAAAGACATCTACATGAAACACAAATAATTATGTGGTTTGCTGTGTATTTTGTTTTCTGATCATGTTTCTGTGTTTTCGTAAAAATTACAGGAACTAATTTAGGTTTTCAAAATTTATATTTTGTGAATACTGCATAGGACAACTTGAGATGCAAGACAGTGAGGGGGCCCCTGACTCCTGAGTGGCCGAGTTGTCTAAAGCGCTTTTAGTTAACGGATCACTGCCATCTCACCTCTGTCTGTGTGGGTTTGAGTCTAAGATTCGGCTAATGTAGTTATGTGAGAAAGCTTGCCAGTAGCTTCTCGTGGATTGGTGCTTCTTTCGGATGGGGGGAAGGGGGGTCCCAGGTTCTTCCTCCACCAATAATACTTTGTCATCATGTGTGCTGAAAAATGGCGTTAAACCCAACAACAAGACCGTGAGAACTAGTCATACAATGTAATACGTCTATCATGATGATGCTGTTGATTGGATGGACCCAATTTGACCCAGACAACAAAAATATTATGATAGATGTTCAGCATTGTTGGATTAAATGAGACCAAGTGTTTATCTTGGACATTTCTTAGAAGTTAGTAGCTATTCTCAGGGTATATGAAAAATGCATTTTCAAAGAGTAATATTAACGTTTTCAGATCTACCAGGGTCTCATCTTTTTAATATCTCCCCCATACACTAAGATATACTGTTGGTTGGCCAATGGTTAAGATCTAAAAATAGCAATTAGTTTTAAAAAATTCTGACATTTGGAGATCAGCATTGTACTGGTCATCATTTGCAAAAACGTCAAACATGGAAAGATTTCTTTTATAATACTTAAAACTAAATAAATATTGTGATATTCATACATTTGTACAACTGAATAAACATGGCAAGTGAAAACATGTATCCTGATCATTAATCTCCTATGTACAGTAATTTTGAATTCATTAGATTTCACCTGGCTATGATTTTCTTAAGATTAAAAATAATTCAGGCAGGTCAAAGGATTGAAATGTGTTTTACTATTCACTGATTCAGTTTTACACTTTTCTTGTACTTGAAAACGTGGTAGTAAATCAAAAGTCAAGAAAATACATAACACTTCCTCAAGATAGCAAGTGGGTTGATATCTCAATAGGTTAGTGCTACCATTCACCAAAGGATTACCCTAGAAGTATGTCTTATGTTGGCGAATAGTTCTATTAAAATTTCATAATTGGTAATTGAAAAGTTACGCAATTATTAATTGCTGTGCCAGATTTACTTGAAAAGTTGACATACTTCTGCAGTTAACTAATTTTTTTGTCTGTAATAATGACATCATCAGTGTTGATGTATTCCGATACTGCTTAACATTAAGTTTCCAAAATATCTTAAAAATAGGTTTAAAATATGTTGAGGGGCCCAGAGTTGTTCTTAGACTGAGTCTAATTTAGAGTTCATTTTGATTATGTAGCACTGTAGAGGTTTCCCTTTCTTCAGTTTGGGTGGGGTGCTCCCATTTAATTTAAATTATTACAGAAGACCCACCCTGGTTCGTTTTAGTCAGAAAATGAAGTAGTGATGAAGAGTTGCAAAGCTCAGAGCCCCCAGTCAGCGATGCTGACAGTTACATTAATGAATACACAAAATGTGAAATTTCTCTCAAATAAAATTCAAATTAAAACCCTATCACTCTTCTTTCACGCGATCAAGTGACGGCCTATTTCATTGACTTCAGGTGATAGATTTTCCTCCTGTCCTGTGTTCCTACTCATCTGTATGATCTTTATCTGGCCTGGTAATCCAATTCCCTCCAGACCGCCTAACTTCTGCCTCCGTTCTTCCCTTTCTTTTGTATCCCAGAGACTCTGACCAACTGCACTGGGGTAATTCCTGTATTAACGCACAAGGACATTAGCATAGCATATTCCCCTAGCTGTCAAACTCACACTAAAAAACAATATCATCAGATAAGCCATTACTTCTTTGGTCACACCTTCATGTCCATTGAATTATACATTCTCTATGATATGTGTACACGGTATATATTGATTCTCACTCTTATAATACAGAACAATATCAAACATAATCAAGACACATTTCTGTACATTGCACTTCTACAAAGTGTATACACCTACAAAGTATAC
This sequence comes from Unio delphinus, assembly GCA_029339505.1. Classification (NCBI taxonomy): domain Eukaryota; kingdom Metazoa; phylum Mollusca; class Bivalvia; order Unionida; family Unionidae; genus Unio; species Unio delphinus. The sequence goes on along the minus strand of JAQISU010000018.1, from coordinate 2,380,120 downwards.
ACAAATAGGCATATCCCTATTAACTAATGTGACCACGATACAAAGTTTATAATTCAATATTTGCAAATCTATAATATCAAACGAATAAATGCAAGAGGTTACTACGAATTAACCCAATAGCTAATTACAATATTAATTCTTTACATAAACATTGCTCATATCTTAAAATATGCATGTATATCAAACACTACAAATGTATCACCCTACAATTGGTAATTCTATGTACTAAAGTATACATACTGCAATAATTGAAGTACACTTACTTTGCAGTAATATGTTACAACAATCGAGCAAATAGTTACAGACCTGTACTGAAGCTCCATGCAATTCCCAGAATACAAGTCTCCCGCCAATTTCAAATGACGTCTGAGTGGCTTATAATTCCCACAATATGGTTTAGCTACTACTATGGCTGTCAAAAATCACAAAAACTTACCTGGGTACCCGTTGCGTCATTTAACGGGTACCCGTTAGAACAGGAAAGACATGTACAACCCTAGACCAACTAATTGTTATCTGCCTTTCTTTAATATTTTGTCTGGCGATAGAGACTAACCGTGTAATGCACTACTTTGTCTGAAGCATCCGCATTGTGGTAGCTGCGAATGATTGGACCGCACGCTATTAATTAATAAATTTATTTAGAATAACTTTTGTACCTAGACGGTAAGTATAATCCAACTTCTAATGATCAGCTGCGTTAAATCCTTTAGAACACTCAGCTATTTTTAGCATAAATCCCTCTCAGAACAGAACACATGCATATTCATGGCATATTGACCTCAGATTTGAATTACTCATGCATGCGTGTAAAGCAGCTTTACCACATGGTAAGAGTAATGCGTTAAAACCGTCTTGTGTCTGTGTGTGTGTGTGTGTTTGAGAGAGAGAGAGAGAGAGAGAGAGAGAGAGAGAGAGAGAGAGAGAGCATGCAGTTGCAGAAGTGATAGATATGAATTTGGAATTATAATTCTTAAGATAGTTATGACAGAAACGTATCGAGAGTACCAATGTCGGTACATGTATGATGGGAAATTTTCAAAATTAGCAGAGCTAGTCGACTCGAAACAATGAGCTGCTCAAAGATAGCTTTGAGGCATGGCAAAGATTTCAAGGTCTCTGTGTGATAATTGTTAATATTATAACGTGGGATTTCTTTGACGTGTGTTCGGAAATAAAGGTAGTCATCTGGATTTCATGAAAAGAGCACACAATGTACCGATCATCTAGCATCCACAATCAAAAGTTATTGTCTGCAAAGAGGTTTATTACCTTTTGAACAATGACTATGTTTTAACCTTGGCATATAATGCTTCAGGGATAAGTGGTTTGTTAAGTTGCACAATGCCAATGAATTTTACTAATCCAAACAGACTCTTTGATGTATTGTTTATTTATATTAAGCAGGGATCTGGTTTCTAATTAAAGCCATAACTGTCACACCTGTTTGAAGTGGTTACCTGTGTAACAATTTAGTAGTGGGCCGCTGATGCATAACTGGTGGTCCCACTTCTAAATATAGACTGGAGCTGTAACTGAGACAAGCGTACTGCCGACAATATATGATATTTTGATAGTTTTGGCAAGTATGGCGACAATTTAGTTTTGTGAACATGGAACCTGCGATTAATTTTCAATACCCGGGTATTTCACTATGGTCAGGTACCCAAGTACCCGGGTACCCTTTGACAGCCCTAGCTACTACTGAAGTTTAGTTTTCAAGATAATCAATTTAAGCTTGCGATTCTAATGTTGGCCATGCCTTGCTCAATTCAGAGTGGATGTGTCCCCTCTCAAAAGTCAGCCAAGGGTTGATTTACGACCTCTACTTCATGTTCCTTTGATCCCAGCACAGAATTCCACCACTTGCCAGTGAACAATGTTATGGCAATGTTATATAACTGGCTTTGGCAAAAATATAAGCACACATCACTAGTTTTATGGCCCTGTCAATTAACAGGCTTGACACTTCATTGTTTGCCGAACTGACATTCATACATATTTACGGCGTGAAATTATTAGCCTCAATGTCTGACATATACATGTTGAAATCTGGTTAATCCTTTCAACGTGACAAGCACTATTTCAGTGAGTGTTCTTACTGTCATCAAGTACTTTCATGTCAATAATGCATGATCTTATGTGTCAAATTAAATCATAAACCATGCTTTGGTTCCATTCGTGTTTTGTATTTTGCAATGGGGTAAAATAATATCACTCTCTCTCTCTCTGCATGTGTACCTGTATCACATCATACATGTGCCTCATCTCAATCTTAGATTGATAGAAAGAAAAATCTGTGGAGTAATAAATCAATAAAATTCATTTGAAAATACATTTACTGTGAGTGCAAGTCACAATCTTTTTGTTAGGATGGGGTACAAGAAGTATTATTAAAGTAAGTTATTGTTGTGTATACACTAAAACCTGTCTTCAAAGACCACTGCTATGTGAGACCACATTCTCAATGCACAAATTTCTTGATTGTGTATCATTGTGACCTGTCTTGAGATATCACCTGTCATGAGATACCATAATATTTTGGAAGTTGAGGTGGTCTTTCCATACAGGTTCTGCTGTACTATTTACCTGCATACAGAAATGCCTGACTTCAGCTGTCGAACAAATAGGTGGTGAATAAACAAAACTGGCAGTGAGCAGTAAACTCATTGTTTGAACTTACCAACAGAATATCATGTACAAAAAGGTTATTTTATTACAAAGCAAGCTTACCATTAGAGCTGACTTTGGTTTCTTTTTACTGGTATTCATGGTAATTTTGAAATTTAAAAAAATGTAACAGTGGATGAATTTGTAAAGTACATAATGTAGTGCTTTTGGGCATGGGCATCAATGACCCAACATTGCCCAGAAGAATTGGAGAAAATAAAAGTTGATGAAATCGTGAAAACCAGAAGAAAAGATGATGATTTTGCCAACAGTATGGTTATTAATATGGATGTAATTCCAGTGTACTTTGATCTCTTTTAAAAGTTGGACTGTCAGTAAGATGGGGGTTTAACTTTTTGAGAATTAGCACAACTGGCACAGATTTAAGAAAAACAACCAAAAAATCTTACTTTAGTCTTGCATTTTCTGCCTCAGGAAGTTTGTTTCCTCCAATAATAATTTTTGATGAAGTTCCTAGATTAGTATGGGTCTTATAAAAAGGATATGTTTCTTTTGGAAATTAATAGTTTTAGCCAGGGGAAAATTAGAAAAAGGTTTAACTCCATCCCCCAAATTCTTACTTTTGGGGATCAAAAGTTAACTTTTCTCCATTTCTTGTGGTATTTTGTCAGTTGTCATATTTTCAGTGACCACTGACATGATTTATATTTTAAAACTAAAAAATGTACAATGTGTCACAGGGAGAAAAACATTGGGTTTTTTTTAGTTGGCAGTATCAGAATTGTAAGTTGCAAAATGCTAGTTTAATACATGTAACATAATTTAGAGTCCTGCTTTCACAACCATTATGGTTTAGTGTAGAAAGTCATTTGGATGAAATTATGCTTGGTCCACTCCTGTAGTACTGGGTCCCCATATTTCATGGAGATCACACCAAACCTGTAATACAGTGCATATTATTCTGTGCACTACATGGTAACAGTGGTAAATATATTGTCCTAATAGATCAGTTTCGTGTTTCATTTCAGGCTACATCTTTATACATTTGGTTCATTTTTCCTGTTAAGTTACTCATTTGTCAGTCATCCAGACTGAGGGGGGGGATAAAAGATAAAAATAGCTGGTATAAAAGCCTAAAAAAATATGGTTTTTGGACCTTTAGCTGATTTGATTTTCATACTCTCGTTAATTCATTCAATTAATAAAGAGGCAAAAACACATTTTGTCAAGAATTTTATCAACAAGTATTCATAAATGACATTTTAATTATGAGTTGGACCTTGTGTATAAATTTAATATTAATATTATTTAGGTATATGATTTAATCAGTACAATACCTAGACAATGGAAAGATATTACAGGAAACTCCATAAAACTGATGAAAGTCTGTAATATAAATGCCTTGTTACAATAATTGCCATGAAAAGTGATTCAGGTAGTTGTATCATACATTCTCTGTTGAAGGTCGACAATAATATATCTTATCCTATTCAGTATCACTGATGACGGAAATTCTTCATAAAGTTGAATTTAAACTTTTGCTTGAATTATCTTTTTCTGACCAGGGCAGATGTATGTAGGAATAAATATATTTACTCAATGGTAAATTTTCCATATTAATGTCTACTATATTGTGACAAGTTACCTATATTAGGTTAACTGTGCATTGATCATACATAGGAATTGGATGTGTGAGGTCTCAACACAAGTGGTTAATCAAGCTAATTACTAAAAAATGAACAATGCTTCTAATACTTGCTGTCACTCAGACATTACTTAAAACTTCTGAATTTCGTCTAGCAAATATCTGACTTCAGTGGGTGAACATTATTATGGTGAACATTATTATAGCTTTTGAGCCATTTTTAAGAATATTATACAGCTCAGGCATGGTTCAATGTTAATTCCTCACTAGTAATTTTTGTTTCTTTAGGTATTGATTTCAAGATAAAGACGGTTGAACTTGGAGGGAAGAAGATTAAGCTCCAGATATGGTGTGTATTTTCAGTGCTTTGTTTTCATTACATTTCTTTTTTTTATATGCCTTTTGCATTGAAAGCATTAGCAGGATAATCTGTATCCTGTCTGATTAACAGTATCAGATTAATTAATTACAGAATGAACTAAATAATCATGTTATGTATATTTAGTTTGCATTGTTTGTTTATTTGTTTTAAAAGTTACTATATGCTATTGATAAGTGTATTCTGGACCTGAACTTGTCCAAAATCTAGTTTTTTTTCTACATGACCTGAATCTTTGATTTTGGCTTTGTTAACAACTTGTTTAACTCAATTAGAGTCCAGAAAATTGGAAATTCCATGTGAAATGCCAGGTCTGTTGTTTACCACATTTTGTATTCTAATTGTAGTAATAGACCTTCTAATCATACCTAAAATTTTATCTTGTAAATATTTGGAACCTTCCAGATTTAAATTTTCCATTAGGTAATAATTTTTTTTAAAGGAAAAGCTAATTGTGATCTAAGGTCAAGCAGAAGACTATATAATCTTGTTTCTCTAGAAATTATTCATTCTTGCTGTAAAATCTGCACAGAATCGGTTGAGTTATTCTTGTGTCCAGTGTTTCATTTGGGCTGGAATTTATTTTAATTCAAGTTAGTCTTTTCTGGAAATGCAAAGTTCTAAAAAAAAATAACATTCTTGGGAAAAGATTTATTTTGAAATTCCAATAAGGATATAATATTGTAATGTATTGTGATTAAAAAAACAGGCCATCACAGACACAACTCTTTCTGCATTGAATTGTTTTGGAATGTCACTGAAGTTTATTCAGAACTTTAATCATTAGGACCTGCTTTACAAATTCTTGGATGATTTGGATTTAGTTCTCAATACAGGGATTTAATTTGCGATATGGTAAGTTCTTTTTACAACTTTCACTTGTACAAGTTATTTTACTTATTTAAATCATTAACCACAGGCGCCTTGTTTACGCATCAGGATGTAGTAGCCTACTTCTGTGCTTGTAGCATCAAGGTCATTTAAGATACACAAAAGTTTATTTATTATAGAAAAGTAGATAGAGGTAGCTCTACAAGATACCAAATAAACATGACTTCTAGTTGCACTACAAAATACAGAGAAAAACGTAATGTTTGGACCCAATTTTTTTCCACCAAAAATTACCCATGGCTGGATTTGGATATTTTGCTTGCTTTGACACTTTTTTTTGGCCTCAAATCTAAGACAGAGTGGTCTGAATTGCATACAGGTGAACCTTTGGAAAAAGGAAGGATAAAATGGGCATTTGGAATAGAAAGTGGTCTGGATTTGAAGATAATGGATCTGTTAAGCAAAAATGTTTTACCCTTCTGCTCATGTGTGAGTGAAATAACCAGTGGAAAAAATGTGTTTCCTACTCTCATTTCAGGCAACAACAAAAAAAATCCAGGAGTTAAGACCATTGAGTTGTTATAATCATGAATATTCTTCCAAAAGTGTATTCTTTTTTTATTGTTTTGTTTAAAGAACACGGTCTTTTTTTTACAGATTTTGCATTTCATTCTTGGAAGGGGTTTTAGACAATTTGATAGTGAGAGAAGCAAAACCATTTTATCAAAAGACTAGTTTCATTTGTTTATTTGATTGTTGCTTGTTCAAAAGCAGGAAAAACAATACTGTACAAGGTTTAAGTACATTAGCTGTATTCCTGTAATAGTTTCTATTGATTTTGTAGGAAAGCCAAATTTACATGATAGATTTTTCAGTTTCTTTTGTCAGTACATTTACTTATTACTCTATTTGGCAACCATTCTTTTGGAATCAGTTATATATGCTGGACATGTCTGACAGAACTGACCCTTTTACCAACTCTTAAATTCCCAAATCTGGCTGATTTTTTTAAAGTTACGTTAATAATCATACACATACACAAATCTGACATTGTATGTTTTTGCTAAGAAACTTATGTTTAGATGTAAAAATTAATTGTATTATGAAACTTGTAGTTGAGATAAAAAAATAAATTCATCCCATACATGCTGCTGCATTATAAAAATTGAACTAGCCTAATTAGTTATATCAGGAAACACCACAGTTATTATTAAAATAAAACTTAAGAAAATTGCTTTCCCAAATATCATTTCATAGCAGTGGACTGTTAACTTTTTGGGGGCAAGTAAATGTGTACAGACATCCACATGGGTGATACAAGTGCCCCAATGAAGGAATGACGCATGATGAAAAGTGTGAGAGAGCCCTTTAAAACCATTGTATGTATGTTGGATGATTCATACCAAAGATTTACAAAAATGGTACCAACAGCTACCTCACTTGGCGCTCAGCATTAAGAGGTTAGTGTTAGGACTGGTAGGTCTGGTGTCAGGTTAATGTGACTGGGTGGGACATCTGCTACATGCTACATGTCTGTGACATGATGCCCCAGAGCTACACGTCACTATAAACTGCATCACTGCAGACATCTTAGCGATATCACTGAAAAATTGTTAAAGCTATGTTACAATTCCAAATCAAACAAACAGTGTTCAAAGAGAAGGCAACAGTAAAAATAAATAATTCAGCCTTGTTTTAGTCTTTTTATTAGTGAAAACCTTTGTGCTTTTTATAATAATTGTTGTTTTTAATTTTGCTTAAGAAAAGCAACATAAATACATATTGTTATACAAGTTCAGCACACCAGTACTGGTGGAATTAAATTTTATAGCATTAGCCTGGCAAGACTTCTTGCTTTCATCGTATGTTGAAATCAAGGCAACACTTCATTATTGCATGAATTTGGGTTTATAGCATGGTTGTAGCATTACTTCCAAAATTTTACTAATGGCTTGAAGTTCAACAAAGTTTCAGTGCCTAAATCAAATGAGTTCGATTTAATAACTTGCTGATATATGTTGTATTTGTGAAGAAATATAAATGATTCCTTTTGGGTTTTTAAAAAATGTAGTACATGTAATTGTTAATGTAATTATTATTAAACCATTAACAAAAACATTGTCTTCCATGTGTTAGTCATCAGTGCAACCTTTGTACAATTGTTTCTCAATCCATAGTAAAACAATAGCCATTACATGTTTGCTCATTCATCTGGCATGTGCATCCAAGCATTATACAATGCATTACAATATCCTAAATAGGGTTTAGCACCCCAGTTTGTAAAGGAATTATTTTACATACATATTTAAGCCACTTGTTAACCATGAAATCAAATGGTTTACTCTCAAATTTTGTCCAAGCACTTATCTGTTGAATGTTTCAAGTACATTTTTGGTACCCTTGAACTCCTTGAATTTCAGTTGAATTTATCAATACTATTTTCAGTACCCTTGAATTTCAGTTGAATTTTTCAGTATCCTTGAACTCCTTGAATTTCAGTTGAATTTTTCAAGTGCATTTTCAGTACCTTTGAACAACTAGAATTTCAGTTGAATTTTTCAGTATCCTTGAACTCCTTGAATTTCAGTTGAATTTTTCAAGTGCATTTTCAGTACCTTTGAACAACTAGAATTTCAGTTGAATTCAAGCCTAAAGATAGGTTTCTTTTTAGAATCTCACAAAGTTTGATAGTTAGTCAAAAGTCTGACTTATTGAATATGTCCAGTAAATACTGATATTTTTATAAGTTATAGTTTTTTAATACTATTGATGAGCTTGTCTATTAAATATTCTTGATGACTTTAATTTATTGTGACCAGATTTTCAGAGAGGTTAACCAGTCTTTTAGAATATAGCAAGCTATAGTATGTGCACACTTTCCCCCTACTGATTTTAATACTGCAAAGTATCAAGGATATAAAAAAAATGTGCTAAACTTAGTCAATTCATTCATCAATTTATAATTTCTAACCTGACTGTTGCAAGGGGGATCCTTAACACTAGTGATGTGAATCGGTCAGAAAGTTATAATCGATAATCAGTTCCCCTTAATCAACTGATCATCGATTATAATTGGTAACTAAGAGCAAATTTTAATTTTTGTTAGACAGTTATATCTTTGATCAAGAGTTCAATATGTTTATAAATGTACAGGAGTAATCTCTTTTAATGACATGTATACTTTAACCTGACAATAATATTACATTGTGTGTTACTTTCGTTCTACAACTTTGTTAAATGAAAACAATATTTTATGGCTGATCAGTCATATGTAGCTGAAATACTGCTACATTCTTTCGTTCATATGTGATGTGTCTATAATGAAAAGTATAGAAGGACATGTTTTTCTTGTTTGTCATTGTTTATAAATACTACAATAGATGTTGCAATTTAATTGAAACAAATAAAAAAAAATCTGTTTAAATTTATTAGCTCCAACAATTTAAGAACTTGACTATGTAATCATGACAAATATGTTCCTAGTTATAAATCGTAAGGTTTTTTATTTGTAGTTGTGAAGTGATTAAAAAATTTCAGGTCAACTTTCGTGGCTGGGAGTTTTACTAACCTTTGTGCTTTGCATACGCTTTAAAAGTAGTCTCCCTTTACACACAATCAATTATGGAGTTTCACAATCGATTATCTTATTGATTTGCTCAACCAACTGATGATTGATTATAATCGATAATTGGAACAACACTACTTAACACTGTCAACAATGTCTAGTTTTAATGTTTCTAAACCAAACTGAACAAATAAAAAGGATGAACTTGTGTATACAGGTGTTCAAAAAGATAAACTCCAGCATTTATGGAATTCTCGCGATTATCAACAAAAGTTGAACTATATCACAACTGTGCTAATAATGTGAACATATTTCTAAACTTCCTTTTGATTTGTAATACCAACATGTTGACAGTGTTTGGACCCTTGGCGATAATCAGGTTAGAAAGTATACATTGATGAATGAAACGAGTTTTGTGCATTTTTTTATCTTTGATGCCGTTTGTTTTTTAAATCGGTACAAGCGAGAAAATGTGCAAATACTACAGTGTGTGATATTCCAAGAAATCTGATGCATTAATTGATGGTAATTTTTTTTTTAAATTTTAAAGTATATATATTTCATATTTTTCAATTCAGTCTTTATGTACTAACATTTGTCTTGTGTGTAATTTTAACAGTGAAGTTTTTTCTCTGGTAAAAAATGGTATATTTTCTCTGAAATTGTGAAAAGCATGCTTTTAGTATCTTTTATTATCCCCTGACCACTCCGCTGGTCTAATGGATAGAGCATCTGCCTTGGATGCAGGTGGTCTTGGGTTCAAACCCTGGCTGAGTCATACCAAAGACATACACAAATGGTACAATCAGCTGCCTCGCTTGGTGCTCAGCATTAAGAGGTTAGTGTTGGGACTGGTCGGCCTTGTGTCAGGAAAATTTGACTGGGTGGGACAATATACTACATGTATGCAACACGATGCATCAGTGCTAGGCATCACTATAAATTGCCACACTGCATACATCCTAGCAATATGACCTAAAAATTGTTAAAGCTACATTCAAAATCAGAATCATGCACACACTTTTAGTATCTGCTTGTTAAATCTGTTTATATTCAGTTAATGACTTCTGTGTAGTGTGCTATTTCCCTTAAAGATGTTTGTAAACTTCATCAATTTCTTTATTTAAATTCTGTAGTCTCAGTACATGTTTAGTTGATTTGTCTTTATCCAGCAATTTTAGGCCACTCTTACCACATCAGTTTTTTGGAGATTTTTCTAGATACAGTCCTTATTCATGACGCATATAAAAAAAAAAATTGACTTTTTTCTTCTTCATCTTCAAAGCTGTGGGTTTTAGTAGAACCATCAGTAGTAATATCAATTTAAGTATAAAATTCTATTCCTGTTATTCTACGTATCAAAGATAAATTATGCTATTTCCTTTTATCAAGGCTTGCATAGAGTTCTTGATACAGATCTCTTACTGAGAGTTCCATTTGTCAAGGTCCAATATTTTCTGTAGACAGAGTTCTCTATTTTAATGTCCATGTCCCAGACTATCAGATTTTATAGATCACCTGAAATACAAGTACATGTATAAATCCACAGATCATAATCTTTATGCCTTTTTGATCTTAAACTAATCAACAGAAAAGGACGAAATGAAAAAAAATTCAACAGATAATTTATTTAACTATAATACAAAGTGAAACTTTAAAAAGAACTCACAATATTGTGATGTAAAACCCAAATATTCCTAAAAGTTCTATCACAAGTCTAGATGTAGATGTTCCCAAAAATGTCAAATGTTGATCCAAATTTATTCCAGTTTTGAGTGTTCTGTTGTACCAATGTTGAATGTGCTAATGTGCCAAAAGTCTTGATGTATCACAATGATATAATCCAAAATGTCCTTGACAAAGGTCACATTAATCACAAAATAGTGATTTAGTCCACTTTGTACTTCCCATGAACAATTTAAATATATAAATCCTCTCATATATTAAATGAAACACAATGACGTATTCTAGTACACATCTGTTAAGGTAAAAATGAGTAATTTTGAAGTAAACAACATTAATTAAGAAGATTAATCACAATAACACAGCCCATCACATTTGTAAACAACTTTCTAGAACATTTTAAGTTGTCCACAAAATCAGGAATTTACAAGTGAAATTCTGATGTCCTCTTTTGAGTATCAAATATGTTGACCTCCAGTAGTAATGCTCTTGAAACATATTTCGAATTATGTAGAATTGTTAGCTATGTAATAAGTTGTTTATGGCATGTTAAAGTTTTTGTCAGGTGTAGGCCCTAAACTCAATTACTGACCATGGTCATTCACATATTATAGATATGCATTATATATTATCATGGTACCGCTCTGGTGGTCTAGTGGTTAGAGTGTCCGCCCCGGAAGCGGGAGGTTGTCGGTTCGATCCCCGGCCGAGTCATACCAAAGACTTACAAAAATGGTACTTACTGCTGCCTCACTTGACGCTTAGCATAAAGAGGTTAGTGTTAGGACTGGTCGGCCTGGTGTCAGGATAATGTGACTGGGTGAGGCCTCACTGCAGACATCGTTGCGATATGACTGAAAAATTGTTAAAGCTACATTAAAAATCCTAATCAAACAAACAAACAAACAAATATATTATCATGGAGAAAATCCAGCATGCATGTAAATTAAATATGAATAACATGATGTTGTGTATAAAAAGCTGTATCTATGCAGCGATGCACATGTACATGAGACGTCATTTATAAAAATAAAGGAACAAGTCAGTAGTGGGTTAATTTTGCCTGTAAAATTTTGTTCATGTAACACCGAACTTTTTTCACCATATCAAGCAATAGCCTATGGAAAGTGCAATTTAGGATCACAGTTGACTTTATCATTTCAGGGATACTGCTGGTCAGGAGAGGTTTCATACTATTACCACATCTTACTACAGAGGGGCCATGGGCATCATGCTAGTCTATGATATAACCAATGGAAAAACATTTGAAAATATCTCCAAGTGGTTACGCAACATTGATGAGGTAATGCTAATTATTTCATAAAAATGCCATGTATTCATTGAGTTATTTGCAGTTTGTCAGAAAAGACTTTTATGCTCGCCATTTTATTTAACTGGAACACAAGAGTTAATTTTGTGGTACTGTTGGGTAGCATTTGATTTACAAAAACATTTGCTGTTTTAGAAAAAAGTAGCTGAGTATATTGCCAATAGTGAATTTGCATGTTTTTCAAATACTGTAGATTTTATTCTTTTCATAACTTCCAATTTATCTGGTTTGCAAATATATACTTCTGCAAAACCCCACACAACAAGGCAGTAAAATAAACAACATACAGGAAACATTGGTTGTCTTTAATATTCAGATGACATGTATACATGGCCTTTATTCTTTATGTGTTTTGCAACGTACACAGTTATGAATCTGAGTGTTGGGCTCCAGCTCCAATAAAAGTGAAACTAAACAATGAATTGCACAATAACTTTTAATTTAAATAAGAATTGTAATAAAGATGTTAATGCAATAACCTGCACTTGGACTTTTAATTTTGGTCATCAACAAGTTATTTAAATATTTCAAGAGATTAATTGATAGACTGACTGATCTATTGGTCAGAGGTTGGCATAACATTGCTTGATTCCAAGCCTTGTGTGTTGTCAACCACAATTTGGGTGAAATCCTAATGTAAGAGTGACATAATATATATTATCTGCTATTATTTATAATGTACAATCTTCTTCCTTATAAAGGAAAGATTGTACTAACATAAAATAATAATAATGAGGATTTTGTTTAGCGTCTAATCTTTTGAAGCTCTAAGTGCTTTACAAATTATATAATGATATGACTTTAAAAAAACACCATGAAATTAGAAAGCCAAAAAATAGCAACAGTTTTTTTAATGCTAATCAGTCTAAGCCAAAGCTTTTGTGCTTAATGGGCCTGTAAAAAAAATTGTGCTGTTGACCAGCAGTATGGTAGGAAAATCCACACACGTGTTTGGTCAGTTATATGCAACCTTGTTTGTCCAGAATATTGCTATGACAGTTGTCCACTATATAAAGGACATTTTAGAATGATTTTCACTGGACATGCCTGAAACTGTTTTGTGAATATGAAGGTGTCTGCTAAGGCAGTGACATTGTGTATTACTATTCATGAAAATAAATTAATAACTACATTAATTTTCTAAATACCCCATACCCACCCCCTTTTCTTCTGTTCTTTAAGTGTTTGATAAGGTTGTGCAGCTTCTTTTCAGATGAGATGTTTGTTAGGCCTTTAGATTACTGGTTTGCAGCAACAATGCAGTTCAGCATAATTGTGACCTGGCAAATTAAACTGAATTCATGCTATTTGATATTGGGATTGGATCTTATTAATCACGTGAATTCACAGTATTTGATATTGAAATTGGATCTGATGAATATACGCTATTTCATATTGGAATAGGTTCTTATTAATAATTATGAATTCACACTATTTGAAATTGGGATTGGATCTTATTAATCACTTGTGAATTCACAGTATTGATATTTCTTTTTTTTATTGGGATTGGATCTTTTTATTGATTAATTCTTGCTATTTGATATTGGGATTGGATCTTCTTAATCAATTGTGAATCACACTATTTGATATTGGGATTGGATCTTCTTAATCAATTGTGAATTCACACTTTTTGATAGTGGGATTGGATCTTCTTAATCAATTGTGAATTCACACTATTTGATATTGGGATTGGATCTTCTTAATCAATTGTGAATTCACACTTTTTGATATTGGGATTGGATCTTCTTAATCAATTGTGAATTCACACTTTTTGATATTGGGATTGGATCTTCTTAATCAATTATAACACAAACAATACTTGGAGACTTCAGTAGCAGTGCATAGAAATTGTCTTCTTGATGGATTTGGATATGTGGGTTGGCTAGTTTTTTTGTAATTCATGGATTTAATTTTGGTTTTGAAAAGAACAATAGATTCAAAGATAGTATAAATGGCAAATATTGTAAATTGCATATTGTATAGTATAAATGCTGATCTTTACTGCTCATGCCAATCTGTGCATACATTAGGTTTTGACATTTATAGGTATTGTAGGGCCATTGCCCAATGACAGCAGCGAGTTTTATGTGGGAATTTATTACAAGTAACTTTCCTAACCCAAAGTTAAAAGGAACATTTTGGCTGAAAGGTAGGACTGGAATTAATTAGAAAAGCAAAGAAAATACCAAAGAATAGTACACAGTCACACTTTTCATGTTATTGATGGGGGATGGCCACATGGAAATGGCCTCGTGAATCCTTATCGCTTGCTTATGAAAGGGTCAAAATATTTAATTATATTGTGGATGTCTCAAAAGAACCCCATTTCATCAGCTTATGCATGCCCACAACTGTTAATCATGCTCATTTTAAACTGAATTTAATATAATATGCAATAGAAATTGTTAGCAAGTTTTTAGTTAATTTTCATTTACCCACATAATGACAGGTGCAAATTATAAAAAGACAATTTACCCTTCATCCTAATTACAGTTTTTCACACAAATCTGAATAAGGAATATTAATGTTCAGTTCTAGATAATACAGACAAAGGATATTTTTGGCAACGTCCACATATTTAATTTTGTAATCAAATACCAAGAAAATCATGTTTCGAGTTTGACGAATAGTTTTTGTAATATAGACAATATGTTTATTATCTTCAGCAAATGCAGGACTTTATATTTCTCTGGATTTATCCTGCTGACAGTATTTACTATTCTTTCTTTAGAATTACCATAATTTTAAGTAGTCCATCAACTTCTCTGAAACTTAACTTTTCTTCCCTTAATTATTGGTAATTTCCCTGATGAGTAGAAACTGCTTTCCTTGCAAGAGTGCTATTTCAGCTAATAGGGGTTGTTGATATTTTCTGAGGTGACTTTGATGAATTTAGTTTTTTCAATGAAATTTCTTTGAATATCATGATTTGAGTTTAATGCCATGTAGCATATGGTACATTTACAACATGACCACCCAGAACCATAAAATTCTAAAGATCCAGCAAATGGCACAGCAGACTGTCACAGAATCAGAGCAGTGTGGGCTCAAAGTATGTCAGCATACTTTGATCGGATAATGGTTGCATTTGATATGGTAGCAGGCATGATACCCTACAAGGCTGTGGGTAGAACATTTTGTATTTGGATAAAAACATGGCCCATGTAGGCCATCTGAATAATTTCTGAAATCCATGTCATACTTATCATTGCAGGAAAACTAATGTATCCTTATAACGAGGACTTATTATGTGATTGGTCCAAATTTATTCAAGATCATATGCTTCACAAACCAAACAGTCATCAGTCCAAAATTAATTAGCATACACTTGTTTGAAAATATTTTATGAAAAAGCTGAATGAAGAATGAACAAGTGAGATAGTCGGAAATTTACTATTATAATAAACTGTTTATGGCTGCTTTAATTTTTTTTTAAATTACATATTCCCAAGCTTAAGATATTACATATCTGAAATAATAATTTGTGTTATCTGTACTACCCACAGCATGCTAATGAAGATGTGGAGAAGATGATACTGGGAAACAAGTGTGATATGGAAGACAAACGCCAGGTACCCAAAGAACGGGGAGATGGAGTAAGTATCCATAGAGGCCTGTTTCTCATTAAAAATAACATGCAAGATAGCAATCTATATGTCCTGGAAGTCACCGCATAACTGAACATATATGCATTTGGACCACATTGTCCCTTAGGCAGAGCTGTTGATAAGCAGTGTATTTCAGTAGATTATGCAAGTAAATTGATTTAAAATGTACATAGAATATTTTGCATGTGCTCAAAGCATGAAAACAGTCAAATTTTAAGCATTTAGTCTGAATTATCAGTATTTCTCAAGCTCTTTAGGGAAATTGGTGTTTGATTATTGTGCATTGAAACAGTATAAACAATGCCAGAAAACACATTCCAGATGTTCCATGCACATAGTCCATTTAACCCAATTATCCCACAACAGTACTAAGATCACGGAAAGTTCCAGCTGCAAAGAGCTTCAAGATTATTAACAAACTAATGTCAAGGAACAAATGTACACCACATCCAACTACCTTCTCTCCAGTAGACCTTCCAGACCCGTTTGCAAATTTCTTCCGTGACAAGGTACAAACCATTAGAGATTAGCTTGACACAACACAATTTCAATTGACTCGTCATCACCATAAGTTGCAATACAGAATTTCAGAGACAACCGTTAGCAGCATTTGAACCTGTCTCTAGGGATTTAGTTGAGACGTATCAGCTCCATTTACAATATCTTTCATTTGATGCCACTAAAACACTTGTTTGTTCATTATTACTTTGAAGACTGGACTACTGTAACTCAATTATGTCTGGTTTGTCTCAATATCTACTCCAGAAACGTTAAAAAGTTCAAAACACAGCTGCACAGATCATCCTTAGAGTACCATGACTGGAGCACTCCACCCCACTGCTCTGTACCCTACTCTGGCAAACCATTTGATTCAGAATCAAACACAAAATTTGTTCTCTGTGCTACGTTTCACTGACAGACTCCAGTCCAACTTACCTATCTGGCCTCACCCATGTGTACACACCAGCAGTATACTTATTCTCCTCCTCTGACAATCATTTTCTTATTATTCCCACTATGAAAACGAAGTCATATGGACAATGTTCTTTTGCATACTAAGGCCCAGCCACATGGAATGAATTGTCCATTGAAATTAGATGCAAAGACAGTTATCTTTTTTAAGAGTACCGTATTTTCCGGCCTATAAGTCGAGACTTTTTGACTTGAAAGTTCGTTCTTCGTCTTATACTCCGAATCAACTTATATATGGATTTTGTCATTGAAATTGCATCGACTTATATATGGATTACAGTATCCGGTATTTTATTGATATGGCTCTATAATTGGCATAATCGAAAACAGGTCACATAGAAGTACAAATTCATGTTAAATTACTATGTCAATAAATTGTCATAAAATAATATGACTGCATTTATATTTGTAAGTTTTGTCATTATTTATTTTGCATTCTGCGTGTTCTTTCTTATTTCTCAAACATAAAATAAAAGAAAACAATTATTGGTAAAAACTTCACCGGGCCGCATAGCACACTTACGGTCTATACTCTATAGTTTACTGTACTAATTCAAAGCATATTGTTTGTTCCTTAAAAAAAAAAGATATGAAATAACTGGTCCATTAATATTTGATTTTCCAGTATAATGTTGGACACCCGTGAGCAATTACCGGCATAGCTTTTTTTTTTATTGATCTAATTGATCCTACAAAGGGATGTAATCCATATTAACTCGAGTGTTCTATGATTATTTATAAAATAATGTAGATCATGCATTCTACTGAATCCCCCAAATCATATGTTTCTAATTGTATTTGACAAAGTTTCTCAAATAAATTACCGTAGGTTTAAACTACACTAAAATCAGATATATGGATGGACTACCAGTACTCATAGATCATCAGTGATCCATGATTTTTAGTTTCGCAATTCAGTTTAAAGCAAATTGTAATGTCAACACTTCACCTATATTCATTTTTAACCAGCTGACGTTTCGGTGTCTCTCTTTGATTATATCGGTTGTTGATAAATTGGTATTTGGTTTCCAACAACAATCAAAGCCAGTTGCCTCAATTGTTTCGATCTTGATATTGGCTTTAGCTACCGATACTAGATACCATATTGCCGGTACCCCATTGTTCTTTATCATTAATCCGCATCAATTACGCTACTCGTGTTTAATATCAATGGGATTAAGTACAACAGGAAATGATGCCCACTCCCTTCTCTCGATGTAAATAATGAATTTAGCCATGGGCATTGTTTTCATTGCCTTAGTACGGGCACATTTTAATGAGTTCGGTATATTTTGATCAATCTTTTCAGTCATAATCATTCATATAAATATCCCCTTACAAATCATACAACTTCTCTCACAATGCCTCCCGTAAAATCACGCAAGTCTTAAACGGCGGCTTTTAAGCTGGAAGTTGTAAAGTTCGCTGAAGAGAATGGTGGGAATATGGCTGCTCACAGGAAATATGGTGTAAGTGAAAAATGTCCGGGATTGGCGTAAAGCTAAGGTTGCATTATGCGCTACAAAAAAAAATAAAGAAAGCAAATCGTGGCTGCAAAGCAAGATGGAGTAATATTGAGGATAAATTAGAAGACTATGTTTTGACACAACGTGCCGCATATTAGAGTACGTCAAAAGAACATGACGCAATAGCTGGGCGGCAAGTTCAAAGAACTTTGACTAGCAGCTTGTGTGGGAAAATGTGTTACGTAGTTGTTATTTTCTTTTCATTGAATTCAGTCACATAATGATCTGTGACAAAATTATTGAATATTTTACATCCGTGTGTGGATATTTTCAATGGAAATATTTGTATTATGGATTCAATGTATGTTACAAGATTCGCTGGTGAGTACACGGTGTTGATACTCTTTTCATGCAATAGATTATACATGTATATATAAATTAGACACGTGTATGTACCAATGCATGGTTCTCTGAATAAAGTACCGTAATTGTATTTGACAAAATTTCTCAAATAAATTACCGTAGGTTTAAACTTTCAACTGGAAGGAATGATCATAGCTCTTGTTGCAACGGATATTGCCGGTAATATGGAATATTATATGACGATACCATCAATATTCATGCAACCGGAAGTTACTACCGGTAGTATAAAATACATAGCCAAGTTATTGACCTGGCCTCGTCTTATACTCCGAATCGACTTATATATGGACGAAGGATGGAAAATTTACAAAATTCGTCAATTCGACTTATACTCTGCATCGACCTATAGGCCGGAAAATACGGTACTCTTAAAACTCACCTTTTTCGACTGCAAGAACAAACTTAAAGACCTAAAAATGTTTCCTACCATAAATATTTTCAGCATTTTTTGTTGGCTAATTTTATGGTGTTTTTTATTTTTTTTAGTCGTATCATTATAGATGTTGTAAAGCGCTTAGAGCTTCAATGATTAGGTGCTATACAAAGTCCTCATTATTATTCTTATTCTTATTTGTAATGTTTATGTTCACTTATGATGAGAAAACTTATAAATATCAGCCATATGGTTGAATACATCCTGATTTAGTCACTGTGCCATTTTGATACATTCTGAAATGCATTAATAAACACCTAGTATGATAGTATACCTTTAGCAACAGGTCAGTATAATGATCTCTTTAGCTTCTGTGGTCATGTCTTTGTGTGCATCCACACCCTAGATTAATCACAGTGTTCACGATTATTTCCTTCCTTTTATTTCAGTATTATTTTATCACCCACTCGTTAGATTTAGAAAATAGGGCTGAGGGTTTTTTTGACATACAAACCATGGCTAGCTTCTTGTTTAACTCCTTTGGCCCCGTTCCTGTCCAGACGAATAATCCGGTTTCTGCATTCAGTTGCTGATCTCACCAGTTCTAAGTTTGAAGACTACATTCAGTGGCCAATCCCGTCATCAGTCATTTTGAATGTTTGTTAGATACATTTCTGGTTGGTTACAAATGTTTTTTTCTCCCAAGAATCAGACCAGTATTATCCATCAGAAATGATTTTACTTTCCTCTGTGCAAAAATTTGAATTGTTTAGAAACCAAGGGTTTCTAACTGAGGGCAGTTTCACTATACGTGTTACTTAAAAAAATCATAAATGATGGCAGACTTAAGAGTGACTTTTTATGATGATGAGAGTGAAAATGAGTAGTTTCTCGTGTTTTATATAAAAAAAAATATGCAGGCTGAGGAAAGATATGTTCAGAAAATGGATATTTTGCAAGATTTAGATTCGGAATATAAGTTTCTGAGAATGAATGTCAGAAGAAGAGGATGCTGATAGTGGATCTTGCAGATCTAGCAGATTGTAGCAATCATCTTAATTGTGTAAATAGTGATTAAATAAGTTGTGAAAGACAATGGACAAATAGGAAAAAAAATACATCATTGTGTAGACAAATTCACTTGGAAATATTGGTAAAAATTTTGTTGAGTTTTATTGGATATAAGAAGAGAAATTAAGGTAAGATTGAATGCATGTGCATGATGTTTACACATTTTCCAAACGGGTCAAAACTGGAGCACAAGCAGCTAGTGATACTGATAACAATGCTGGGGTTGACTGACTTCAGAAAAAGAACACTAGGGTGTGTGCATAAAAAAACATAAATGAACATGGAGATCAGTTTTCAGACAGGGATGGCATCAGCATTAAGATTTTGCATTTAGCTAATTTTTCTGTCACTGGTCTATGAACAGTCACAAAATTTGGTGGACTGTTGGAGGATACTACTCAAAATGTGACCTTCACTTCACATTGTAGTAATATGTAAAGTTTTTGCATTAGCTTCATTTCTCTGACATCATTGCAGTCATGAAACTAGATGGTCCAGTCAGTCTTATAGGGCTCTACTTTCCAGTGGCAAAAAGTGATCATAGTGAGCTACATTTCATGCTACATGAAAATTGTATCTGGACTTGAACTCCAGTACCTTATGACCTACATATTATCACACTTGTGATGCATCTTGGATTAAAGATGTGTCATTCTTCAAAATGGTATCATTTTGACCTACTTGACTGGAACTATTTAGACAGCTTAATAATTAAAATGTTATAATGTTCTTTTGGTAGTGGAGTATCTTGAGATTTTGTTCATCTATCTCTCTTACCAATTTAATTTCTGCAGAACAATTCAGGGAGTCTACAGTTACCAAACTTAGTGGATGATTTGCATTCGATGTAAGGACGAAGAAATGTCAAAGACCAAAGTCACTGTACTGAAGTACAATAAATGGTTTTTGCATAATAGCTTGAGTTTTCCATTGTCTGTGGTTTCCAAACATTGTGGCTGGCATGCATTTTGGTTAAGGATGAACATGCTTGCTTTCAATATCAAAAGGTCAAGGTCTGGGGGTTACTGTGACTGAAATAACAAAAAATTACTTTTGCACAATAGCTTCAGTTCTACATAACATTCCAGGACAAAATTTTGAGGATAGAATGCCTTGGGATAAGGTAGAAGCCAGTCGATTCTGGGGTGAAAATGTAGCACTCAAAGATCACTGATTGAAAGGAGAAAAATAGTTGCTACAGAATAATGTTAGTTATAGTAATAGACCTGGAACAAACTTTGTGGATGGTTTACACATGGGTATGGAAAAGGCTTACTGATGTTGTGGTCTCAAGGTCAAGAGTCTAGGTCATTGACTGAAAAAAGAAGACTGGTTTCCTTTTTTCCTTATGTACACTTAAGTTATCTACATACAGGACTATTAAACATAAAGGGCCATTCATGGTGTTCTTGTTATGATGCTTAGTAATAAAAACTTCATTTTAACTTCAATTGATTTGAGGGTCAAAATGTCAATGATCAAGGTTACTGACTGGATAAAGAAATGTGGTTTTCGCACGCTATCTACATAGCAGACTATTAGACATGAGTATAATGTGTCATTCACTTTGCACTTGTTATGACTCCTGATAAATCTGGTTTTATCATTTGAACTTGTACTGAGTAACAACTCGGACATTGATCTTGCACGTATAGCATTGGTTAGACAGTGATCACTTTTTCATCAGCATCATTATAGGTGTTGGTGTTGAATTTTTGCATTTAGTTTAGTTTCTCTGATACTGCTGTAGATAGTCATAAGACTTGGAAGGTACTACTTACAACTAACTTGCATTTTGTGCTTCCACTGTTTATGTTAGTTTCTTTCATATAGCTCGATTTTTTTTGACATCTTGTATGTACAGCCCTAAAACTTTATGGATGTATTAATCATGTAGGCAAAACTGAACTGTCAAACTAAGTCACAGTGATGTACTTCTCATGCATTTTACCAGTCATTATCATTACATGTTTCATGCTTAAAACTTGATCGGTAGTTTTAACTATACTGGTCATAGACAAGAAGTCCTTGTTTTGTTGGAGATGGTCCTTCATTTGTTGTCAGCTTGTTCCATTAGTACAGATTTGTTATTGAACCCAAACTACTTACAGGATTGCCATGAATTTTGACACATTCATCCGATGGTTCTACTTGAACATCCAATATGGCTATCACAGTGGCCATCTTAAAAACCTTGTTATCGCTATTAGTCCTAAATGGATTGTCATTTAAAAATAAGGTCTTACTAAAAGACGTCTTAATGACATCTAGTTGGTTTTAGTTAGTCTTCAATGCAAATGGTGTTGATGTGAGGTCCGATATGGCATCCACAGCAGAATTTAAAAAATCCTGTATTTCTACTGAATTGTTAAGTTATATTAACATGGTGTTTTACCAGTAGAGGAAGAACTTGCATAGCCCTTGGGAAGAAACACCAACCCTTGGGAAGCTACTTGCAAACTTTCTTACATTCCCATTTTGGCCAAGCTGAAACTTGAACACGTGAACAGATGTTAGATATGAATAATCTGTAACGGTGAGCATCTTAGATCACTCGGCCATCAGTTTGTTTGTACTCCCTACCGATTTAAAAGATGACAAGCACAAATGCAATAAAAGATGCACAGAACTTAATTCATTCACTGATTTATCTTTTCAAACACAATTATGCCCAGATGGGACCCTAATAATATTATTATCTGCACATTTCATTCCAATTGGAAGTTTTCATTGTTAAAGATGACCATGTTTGACAGTCATTTCCAGCTCCTGGACAAGTCCATTTTCAGCGAAGGGGTGTATGCATGACTACATGTATGTACATGGAAGGAAAATAATATGTCATCTGCTTCTGATATTTACAATGTCGAATCAAGCAAAGGAAAAGAATGTCAGTTACAATATTGCCTTTCATGTGGGTATAACAAGTGGTGTAATTTCTATTATGTATATGTGTACAAAGGATATAACTCTTAACTCTCAACATTATGGTAATTTTATAGAATTATCTGGCAGTTACAGAATAGGATGAACTATGTCACAATGTTTGAGGAAATCAACTTGCGGATAGTGTATGCAACATGGCTCCATGTTAGTATGGAAAGACTGTTAACACATTAACCCCTGGAGGTTTTTGCTGTTTTCGCATGAAATGCGAGTAGGAAACACATTTTGCCGACTATTTCGGAATACATCGTAATACATCGATTTCCAATCAATAATCCGTTAGACAAATGGTTGCTAATGATACAGGAAATGTTTTTCATTGGTTAGTTTGCTGGCGCATGAGCAGAAGGGCAAAAATCGGACTCCTTTTTATTTTTTTATTTTTTATTTCTTTGCTTAACGGACCCATAATTTTCGTATGTAGAAGACTCTTTATTCAAAATGTCCACCTTATCCTACTTTTTGCACAGGTTCACCTGTCTGTGTGCGTCTCAGACCGGTCTTCCGTAGATCTGAGGTCATAAAGTCTAAAATCTGGACACAAATTCGGAATCCGATCATGGGCGATTTTTGGATGAAAAAAAAACGGGTCCAAAAACTTTGGTTTTTCCCTCTGTATTTTGTAATGCAATGAAAATGTCCAGATTACTTGCTATCATTGTAAAGCTACATCTGTCTACTTTTCAATGATACCACCCACTTTAGTGTATCATGTATGACCTTGACGCTACAGACCATGGAAGTAGGCTACTACCTCATACCCCGTAAAGTCGTCGCTAGGGGTTAATGTGAGAATGCCAGTGCTAGGGCTTCTCTGGTCACATTCAGGTTAGAAATTGAAAATCAGTGAATGAATCGACTCTGGGTTTTTTTGCACTTTTTATTACATTAAATATTTTTGTTATTGAAATCAGTAAGTGGGTACAACTAAACAGAGGCAATAGTCAGATTTTAGACTGATAGAATAATAGATTGAAGTTAGCCTATACCTATAAGTAATTGACAAATTGTCATGCCTCATTTTATTTCTATTCTAGAATTTGCTTCATGTTCTGTAAAAATGAAACATATATTCAAAAACTGACATGGGTGTTTCTCAATAAGTTATTTTATTTCTGACAAAGGCATCTTGCTTTCTTTTTCAGATCGCTAGAGAACATGGTATTCCCTTTTTAGAAACGAGTGCAAAGGCCAATATCAATGTAGAAAAAGCTTTTATGGACTTAGCTCAAGCAATTTTGAATAAGGTAGGTGACCATTACAATTTCCTTTCCTGCTCACTTGGAATCTTTATAGAACTTGAGATATTGAAATCAGAATTGGATTCGGGCTTCATAGAAAGAAGTAGATAGCTTTGAATTAACAGAGTTATGGTCCCTGATTATTTTGGAATCCATATGTGTGTCCATATATCCATATAGACCCAAGTTTAACTGAATTGGTAAAGTTTGTCTTAACCTCAGTGATTAATTTGTTTATTTTTAAAAGGTTGAACAAAAAGGGGCCTCTTGTAAAACCAGGTTTCCTCAGTTACTGTATAAATTTGCCACAGTTTAGCTTCTCTGAAAGTCTTGTAGTAGGATTAAATTTACTTTTTCCTTTAGAGAGTCAGTCATACAAGTGAAAGCATAATTTAAAGATGGTTTTAAATGGACTGTGGGGAGAATATGAAAATTATCTCATCCATAAACAGAACCATTTACTCTGGGACAAAAGTCAATGGCATCATTCAAAGATGACATACAGGGATTAACTCTATAAGCAAAGTGTGTAACCCAGATGTATCAACTTGAATAGACGACAGCTTTGTGATTCAGATGTAATCACTTAATATCGAGGGGGGGGGGGACAACAACATCACAATTCTTGAACACTATCAGTCAAATCCCACAAAAGATATCTCTCTTGTTGGTTTAATAGACAATGACCTTATTCATCCCCAGCAATATGGATTAACTCTGAAGACAATATACGCGAGCACTACATCAACTTTGGCACTACATTGGCAATTTGTGACATGTACATTAGCCTGGTTTACGGTCTGTAACATCTATCACCAGTAACGACAATACTTTTTTGTTTTTAAGATTCCTTTTGTGTTTGGCTTTTATCAGAACAATTATTACTAGTGAAGCAGTCATTGTAACAATTTATTACATATAGGTCGGTGGTGTCTATGTTCTCACGATATGGTTGTTGATAGGGATGCTGAGTCCAACGATAAGGCTGGGAAGCAGGCTAATTGCAAGAATATTTAGTCTGGTCCCCTTCTTTATGCTCCCTGTGTTGCTCACCCCAATATGAATAGTGGATGACAACGTAGGGAGCATTCGATGCAGGGAACTAGAGTAGGAAATAATCTACATATAATGTATTCTGGTTTACAACAAAATCTATAAAACACTATAAGCATAGCTAACAAAAAGTCATACATTGGTAACCAGCCTATTGTCTTTTTAAAAAAGATTTAAAATTTAGAACGGTACGAGCAGTTGTTTTTACAGGAATTAAAAAAACGGTGGTGGAGTTTATCCTTGTTTTTTTTTTTGCGATGCCTCTGTTCATAGCAGTGTTGAAATGCATATTTTGCCAAGACATTGCGGTTACTGGTTGTGTTCTGCAGGTGGTCGCTTATAACCGCCTTTATTTAATAAAATTAATCTGTGCATTATGATTGTGGTCAGAAATTACTGGTGGTCGCTCGCAGCTGAGGTTGCTCATAACAGTTTTTAATATACCTTATATTTTCTTTTATAAATCCCTACTTTTGGTGAAATTTTTCCTTTTGAAATTAAATGCCTGATTTGTTGCTGAATACTACATTTCTGCACATTCCTTATTTGTGAAATATTTATCCTTACATCGTTTATGCAGTTTGAAAAATATTCTACACTGGTGGGTATTGGGACTTAATGAATTTATACCAACATGAGCACATACATAAACATTTTCAGTTACCAAACAGGCTGCATGGATTGATATGAATTGCCATCTAAGAATTTGGATCAACATGGCTGATTTTCTTTAATATGCCAACAAAACAAGTTTTACTGTATACCATCTGAAAAACATTAAGATGATTGTAAATACAAATTGTTATCTGTATTTATGGGCAAACTAATTTGGGTAATAGTTAAATATGAAAGTTGTTTTTTTTTTATCCCCCAGTCATTCAGAAAGAGAGTCAACTCTTTAGAAAGTCAGCCTACTGCTGAAGCTGGCAAATGGCTGTTGTATATTTTAGAAGCATCTGGTTTTGTGGCATACTTCTTGATTTTGTATATAGAAACTTAAGAGTGTTACGTGCTTAGGCTCGAATAAGCAGCAACACAGAAAGAGTGAAAAATAACAAGCTTGTATAACTTGAACAATGAATATTTATTAAGTACAATTATTTTCATAAAATAAATAAACTTACGGTTTATTTAGAGAATCAAATCCATCATTAATCCAATATAGAATGCACAAAAATAATCCACTAATGGAATTTGCAAGAGTCCTGATAAATAAATGCTCTAATAGTTCCAGGTTCGAATCTTGACGATGTAATCCAAAATGGCTGACAATGTCACGTGATGCAGTTCTTGTTTTATTATCATGTAAATGAAATTATGAGCACATGTTTTCTTCTCCAAATAGATAAATAAATCCTCTTGCTTCAATGAATTGACACAATGTCCAGTACAAGGTAATTAAAATTAACACTCAAACATAAAAACACAACTATTAACTTTAAAAGCCCAGATTCTACTGAACTGTTCTATCCCAAACAACAATTCATATAACTGTTTTCTTAAGTAAACAAGTGATCACGTGATTTCATGGAAGTTCATGGAAGGTCACAGAAAGAGGCTGCCTTCACTAAATCACGTACTCAAAGAAAGATCTAGATATTTCCAACCCCCAAGAACTAAAAATAAAAAGTTGTCCTTGAAATTAACCAATAGTTTTAGAAGCTTGTTGACAATGTCTAAAGCAGGGTCAGGAATTAGGTCAACAAGCCAAGGTCAGCCTGTGTTTACAGCTAGAGTTTAGGTCAGCCTGAATTTTCCAGAAAAATCTCCCAATTAATGAATATTAAACCCTAAATGACAAATTTGGATTTAACAATTAAAAAAATAAATAATTTAAATCCAATAGACGTAACAAGAGATAAAATCATTCTTTTTATTAGTATCAAGCATTTTATTTATCTTTTTTTAGTTTTATCTCTGTGTGTTGTCTGAGTTAATACCTCATTTCAAATGTTTACGGTACTTTTACCTTTATAGACACCTGGGAGAGATGCAGAACCAAGGGGTGTACAAATGGACCACAGAGAAAGTGGAGGAAAAAAAGGCTGTTGCTAATAGTCAACTATGTCCCTAGTTCTCATTCATTCTAGGTGGATGCATAATTTTAATATTACAATTGACAGTGTGGATCCAGCTTATGAATGGCTGAATTCTTGTGCCCAGTTGTCCATCCCTAAATGAACACTGGCCAGTGGACTCCAGGGATTTCCTTGTGATCATACGTGCTTTCTGCTTTTCTCAACTGAAGAGCAAGCCATTTAGGTTTTGCTGAAAATAGATAACCAAGTTACCTTCTTTATTTTACCATGTTACCAGCAGGATAAGTAATTAGTTGGAATATAATGAAAGTGAAACTGCCATGTGCATGTCTGTTAGTATGAGATCTTTTAAATAATGAAACTATCTTCAAGTTTTGTATTTATTTTTGAAAGATTTCTTGCTGCCACCCTATATATATATATATATATATATATATATATATATATATATATATTTACTTCAATTTCATTAAATTATAAAATTTGAAGTATTTGTCCAACTTTGTTTTCTTATTCACATTAATTCACATTATAAATGCTTTTGCCTGGTTATATTAAATTATTTTTACAAGTTAGATCACTAAATTCTCACAATGATTGACATTTCGATTAAAAATTTAAACTATTACATATTAAATCCTTTTCTTTTTATAGAACACATTTGTTATTTTAAGTTTATGCCATTTTTTTCATTCAGTAACAAGTTTGGTTAAGTTCAAAAAGTGGAATTTAACTCAAGAAGTAAATTATTTTTTGTTATTTTACTTCTGACATTACAGAATGATGTAAGAAAAATACAACATATGTTGCATATCTGTCACACAGTTATCATGTTTTACAGGACTGGAGCTTGTATTTTTCTCCTTATTGCTTGGTAGCATATCAATTTTTCAGTATTTTACCTAGGTTTGTGGGTGGGTTAAATTTATTTCTTCTACAATCACTTGAACTCTTAGACATTACAAAATAAAGTAGGAACTTCTAAGATTTGAGAGGGATTCCTGCATTTTTAGGTCGGCAATTGTCCCTCGTACCTGTCCTTCGTAGAACTCATTGTAATCTCCAGAATTCTGAGGAATATACATGCTAGACAGGATTATCCATACATCATACAAATATAGTAGACATTATGTTCCTGTGGTGTCATGCATGTAAACAAACGCTAATTGTACATTACATTGTGGCATTGAATGTGGGAAAGTACCTGCACCACAGCGATTCAGCTGAGATGATAATGGGGTTTTTGTTTGTAAATATACAAGTTGAATTAACAAACCTATTATCCGATTTTGTGATTGTGACACTTAAATATACATTGGAATAAAATTACATTTTCAGATGTCAGCCTATTCCTGCCAGTTAACTTGAAAAAAGGAAACTTGGCTATGAATCTGAAATGCATACCAAGAGTTACGAATGTTGCCAACACTGATGCATGGGAACTCTGTGACTATACATAAGTAATTATACAAACACACATCATAAGATTAATTTAATGATAAAGTTAAACGGTTTAAAAAAACTGTCAGTGATATTAAAGAAACTTCATCTGGGTAATGGTGAAGACTACAAACAGTTATGGAAATTTACTGTGCATATTTATTATGATTTAGAGGCTTATTTGATTAAATATATTTAATATCTTAAATGTTAGGTATATCAGGAAGTAATCAAGAATTGGATATGGTTCAATACAGATCTTTACATCCATCATTACAAACAAGTGTTAACAGTTATTTATGTTACACACATCATCCATCCTAAATAAAAAACATGACTAACCCTCATTGTGGCTATAATCATGGCTATCTTCATTATCTCTACTCCTTCTAAATGGATTGCAATTTAATATGGGTTTTTTCCAATTGACTTCTTGTCATGTTGTCACTACTTGCACAGAATGGATTATTATTATGACATTACGTTTCACCAAAAGACATTCAATGATGTCTGTTTTGTCCTAAACACTTGATGAATTAAAAGAATTAAATAAACCATATTTAATATTGAGTAGGTGTTTATAGATGGCTGTCTTAAAATATAGCTCCATAAGAATGAGATAAAAAATGATAAAGGATTGGAGGGATCAGTTGTTACTCAATTTCAGTTTTAAGGCATGTTAGGTAATACCTTTGTTTTTCTCAGTAGGATGTGTAGCATGAGCTGGGTCATTTTTACTAAGGGGCAAAATGATCTTGTACATTTATCCATATATCTATTATTATTATTATTATTATTATTATTATTATGTAAGGCTACAACATCATTAACTATAATATATAAACATGTGCATGGTTTACATTAGCCAAAACAGTGCCATTTAATTAAAATGATTATAAACTCAACATTTTTTCCACCATTTAATCGAAAATGATTAGAAACTCTACATTTCCACCTATCTGATCACTAGGTCTTCTGAGAGGCAGACTGTTGTTATAACATGCATACTCCGCTTGATGATTATTTCATTGGATTTTTGTCTTTTACCTTTTTGTTATGACTCTATTCAGATCGTAAGATATGGCTTTCTAGAATATATCAGTCAGTTTAGGGAAAAGATCTGTAGGATCATTGTGTAAATGTTTCCTACTTCTACATACATGTACATGCTGGATGTACTGGGTGGAAATGCACATGTAATATTTTTGACAGAGCTAAAATTACTAGGATACTTTATGGTGGTTTACAAACCTGAAACTGTGCTACTTTAAAATAAAGTTTTACTAATCAAAGATTGTTTCACTAATATTTCAAAGGTAAAAAAAAGTTTAAATGTATTCATATCCATATTACTCTAAATTGACCTGATATTTATTGTGTATGGTGTGCTGCAACCCAGTTCTCGTCAACTTAAGCTTTTTCTTAGCTTTTTCTTAGCTTTATGAAATTCAGTGTGAAAATCATCCATACTTTAAGAAAAGAATTAACAGAAATATTCTTTTGCAAAGATATTGAAACATGTTAGTTCAATTACACATTTTTCAATTTTAAAAACATTTACAGGCAGTCACCCAAATTAAGCTGATTACATTTATAAAATGTTGCAGCTAAATATTAAGTAATCATTTTTTGTGATTTTTTTTTTCTTTCCATAATGATACTATAAATTCTACTAGATTTAAGGTATCGTTGTCTTGATTCGACCAGCTTTAGCAAAGATTCATGTATTGTTTACATACTATACTTAGTCAGTTATATATTATTGTACATTTGAATGATGAATTATTTTGTAATGTGATAAATCTTTAGTTATTTCAGTCTACATGTATGTGCATGACATTGCTTTTCTAAATTGAAAGAAATCGTAAATTAACAGGTATATCAATGATTGACTCCCATCAATCAAGAAATATGTACACTTGCTTTTCATGCCTGCCTTGCAACACCCTGTATGGTACTTTAGTTTTTTCTTTATAAAAACTTTCCTTTTTGCTAGCCACAAAACTGATGGGTTTGATACCACCTAGGATGGCTGTCTTGGTGTGTTCATGGGAAAGGCACTTAGCTCCTGTTTCTTTGGTAAATCTAGGACTGGTAATTAAGAATTCAGTTAAGAAGCCATCTGAAAGCTTTATTGATTTTATTGATTGCAGTGACACACTTTGCTCATAAATAATGCAGCTTGAAAATCATGTGGTAATGCTTTCATTGCTCATGTATGCTAAGAGATTCATATGGAAGTGGATAGCTAGCAAAGATGGAAAACTTTCTGATTGTGAAACGTTTTGATTTACTCTGTTCATGACCAGACAGGACACTTGGGAATATACAGAAATCAGTGGAACAATAGTGTACATTGTAAGATTACTGCGCATTGGTTTGTCTAGATAAATTTTGTTTCTATGGTAGAATCATTATCATATTTGATGGGCATATTTTTAGTTGTCTAAGACTATCAGTATTTAGGTTGGCTTCTTAAATGTAAATGTAAAGCTGTATTATTGTAAAAGAATAGGCACAATAGCCAGTAGGAATTGTCTGGTCATAATAAAATTAGTGACAAGAATGAGGTCCATGGACCTTTCAGGTCGAATTTTATTTGTCAGGGGATGGAACTCAAATAAATGATTAGATTTTATAGTGGTTATTCCTTTCAATACTGTTCCAATGAAAGATATGTGAACCAATAATTATAATGATTATTATTATAATAATTTGATTCTTTTGATTGCTGGATCAAAATTTACAGTACACCAGTTTGATATTGTGGAGTTTTATTTCACAAGAATAAATTGTGATATTGAGAAGCTGCAGTGGCTCATTGGTTGCATGCTGAACTCGCAAAACAATGGTGGGAGGTTCAGATCCTACTGCCAAGTCAGCCCAGGTTTGCTACCTTTGTGTGTCCCTGTGCAAGGCACTTTTCTTCACTTGCCTCAGCACTAAATACATTTCATTTGTTGCTGTACTTTAAAATACCAAACCAAGCAAATCACTAAAATCTAATTGTATAGTATGTATGCATTCCAAAAAGCATGATATTGACATGTACATTATTGTTTGAGATGTGCTTCAGTCACCATTGTTAACTGTCTTCTAAAGTCGCTTATTTCCTAGCAAACAAAAATAAATCTGACTTTTGATATCAATTTGTGATTATTTTGAAATGATGGGCTTTGGTATAGATGGGTTGTTTTTCATGGTCTCTATGATAATCCTGTGTACAAAATTAACTTAAGGCATTAAGTTTCATAATAAATGCTGCAACTACCATGTAAAATAAGTATACACATCATAAAAAGTTGTACAACAATATTTAAACTAAAATTTTAAGTGATGATTCTAAATTTTCAGCCTTCTCCATCACAGGAGTTTTCAAGATTATTCAGCTCAAATTACTAACATTATTAGATGTGCACATGTAGTGACTTAGTTGTGACCTCATCTGTCTATACATATATATATATATATATATATATATATATATATATATATATATATATATATATATATATATATATATATATATATATATATAGTCAGTTTCATGATCACAAAGTCATGTGACTTGGTATATGAATTCATCTTCATGTGTACAATACCAGTTTTCCAAAAGCTAGAGAGCACACTTGACTTGCAGAAAAGCTTGTCATAATGTTGGTTGCTTTACAGTTTGTGAACAGTATACTCTTTTGTAAAACGAATTATGCATTTACACATGAAATTATTTAATGTCAGTTGTCATATTGTTCAAGGAAGAGATTATTTATATTTTATTTTATTAACTGCAGGATTAATTCATATTAGAGCATGATTGGATTTTAATCAGCTTCAGTGTTCCAATTTAAACTAGTTTTGACATCAATGGTAGGATTTGAGTTTGAATCGGTTCAGAAGGAATACAAGCAGGAAAAGGAATTTAGTAGGGCATGCAGGCATTTGCCATCCATTTTGAATGTGTTTTCTCTTTAGTCAGTATTGCATTTGAACTTTAACATCTGAAGCCTCGTGATTGGATGGCAGTTTTCTGCATGTGCTTAGATGTTATGAGTCGAGCTTTCATTCTTTGCAATATATCAGTGCTGGCTATACATTTTATTCCAAGAAGGAAAGACGGTTTCTTGGAGTTAAAAAAAATAGCAATGTTGGGTAAATAAAAAAGCTTAACAAAATAGCATCTAACAGATTTTCTTTTGCAGAAGGAGCGCATAACTTTGAATAGTCGATGTTGACATTTGAACACACAACTTTGAACTGGCCTAATTTACATTTAGATTTACCTAATGAGTCCTAATGAACACACAGCTTTGAACTGGCCTAATTTACATTTGGAATTACCAAATACTCTAGTAAATAGTTTAGCCCTACTTATTTTGTTGTTTGTTGAAGCATTCACCAAAGTCGTTAAGGCACATAATGGTCAGTAAAAGTGAGTAATATCCATCAGAAAAATGCACTTTTGTGTCCCATTCATGTAGCAAGAAATCTCGTATATCCAGCTTAAAACATATTCATTTTGTTTCTTCCCTTTGTTTCTCTTTATTCATTTTAGTTGTAATTTGAATCATAAATGACTACTCTTTTTCATGTACCTAATAAAAGTATTCATTCAGTCCTTGTTTCTTTGTACTTTTGACACTTCATTGAGTTAGGTTTTTATCACTTCTTGAGGCAAAGATGATCAGGTTGAGTTAATTAAATATTTTCTAAAAATACAATTTCATGTTTTTTCTTTAAATAGAACTATGGTTTAACTGTACATTATTAGCTGTGCTAGTCATAGACAGGCGGAACTTGCGCATTGATTTGTTGTTCATTGCAAATCCCCTTAGTAGTTTGTTACTACTTCTAAATTACTGGTAGGATTGCTATGAAATACTTTAAAGTACTGGTAGAATTGGCATGAAATAGTTCTCGAGTACCTGAGGGATTGGCATGAAATAGTTCTCAAGTACCTGTAGGATTGCCATGAAATAGTTCTGAAGTACCTGTAGGATTGCCATGAAATAGTTCTCAAGTACCTGTAGCATTGCCATAAAATAGTTCTCAAGTACCTGTAGGATTGCCATGAAATAGTTCTCAAGTACCTATAGGATTGCCATGAAATAGTTCTCAAGTACCTATAGGATTGCCATGAAATAGTTCTCAAGTACCTGTAGGATTGCCGTGAAACTTGACACCTGATCTTCATGACTAGCTGGTCCTAAGTAAAAACTGCATCTTGGACACTCGTTATAGCCATCATGCTGGACACAAAATCTTGTCACTTCATTCTGAATGGTCTTGTCAATATGCATCTTATTTGCCCCAAAGAAAAGGGTGAGCTTTGGATGTCTAGTATATCTGCCTTGGAAGCAACGTTCCCTCTTATATTTTTCTTGGGTACACAGAATTTTGAAACTGCAGTGCAGCATATGTATTTGCTACCAAGACTTTTCAGTTTCTAATGGGCTGCACACCTTAGAGGGAACATTGCTTGCAGACAAAGACCCGCATAGATCACTAGGTAACGAACATTTGATTGTTTTTTGGGGATTGGGAAGGTTATGGGATTGAAAAAAAGAAATTAATTTCTGTTCCTCTAAAAGCCTTATTTACTTTTCTTGCGCTAATTTATAAGTAAAATAAACCTGTTGTACCCAACACACACACACACACACACAGATAGGAAAGTGCTATCATTTAATCCAACAAGAAAATACTTTAAATAGTTAAACTTGTGTAGTTTGGTGATTATTTTTAATGATTCATACTCAATGGAGATTCAAAACCAAATCAGCGGGTTAAGGCACGCATCACTTTGCCTAGTGGTTGTAACCAAGTCAGATTATATAGCACACAAATGCTTGCAAACTAACAAGTCGTGCTTGCCTGTCTGCTATATACGACTTTAATATCCCTCAAAACAAATGAACGCTCACTGAAGTGTGCACTAGATTTAGCTAAAAACCAATATTCCAGGTGATACATTTGAAGGATACGCTTTCAGCAAATGGCACAGTGGCAGTATGTAAATACAGAAACCCCCTACATGACCACAAGGGCTTGTATCCTTGCTTACAATTTACATTCTCATTGGCCAAATGAAAATAAGATATAAATAAAGGATGTAATTTTCTATTAACCAATGAGAGGACAGTATTCCATTCAGGGGGATTTCGCTTGCAGATTAAGCTGACATGATCATGGCAATGTTAAGCGGTATCGTGTGAAAATGGACTGGTATGTCTTAAAAATTATGATAGCAAGCAAAACTGGATACGCATACAAAGTCAAATGCCAAATTTATTACGCTACGCGAAATGTAGCTTGAAATATCAGCATTTATTCTTAAATAGGTCGTGCGAGAAAGGAGAGGTGTCCTCCCTTGTTATATAGTACATGTATGACAGGTACATTTTAAGCAACAATACGAGCCCCTGTGTACACAACTTGAACTTCATTATCACGACTGGGAAGTGTCTGGTTGATGACCTTGAAATATCAGGCTTGAGGATGCTCCCATCAAGTAGCGGAGGGATCTATATAACATGCACAAAGACATTGTCGGTCACCGTTGTGACTAAAATGCAACAGGTTTCGAAAGGAGCGAAAAGCCACGAAAGTTAGAAGAGTTACAAAATTAATGCGAAAGTTTTGAAAAGTTATCGATGGCTAGAAGTGCATTTAAAATTACAGAAGAATAATAAAATAGAGACACAAACAGTCATGCATACAATCACATTTTTTTTAAGTATATACAACATACCAATGTTTTAATTAACATTTTATCAATCTTGTATGGTGCTTGGTGCTTTGTTATTAAGACTATTAGGATACAAACTTTCTTTTATGAGTCGATTCATGTCTTCATGCAAAATATAATGGCATAAAAGAAAAATTGAGTAGAGAGTGATTATTGGTAGTAAAATGTATTGAACTAAGAACTGTGGAGAACTTAGGATCTCTATAATTTTTATTATATAAAAGCGATAATTATTCATTCTCTAAAAAAAAACATTAAGTGTTTGTCCAACATATTGCATGTTACATTTACAGGTTATCACATAAATCACATCAGTTGATACGAAGTTAGTGTTATAACATAGATAAAATACTTCTTTTGTATCGGAGCTGCTAAAAGAAGTACTTTCTCTTATATTTGCACATTAACAGCACTGATGTCTGTTACACTTAGATGATGAAAAATATGTTTTGTTTTATTTTCTGTTTGTTTAGTTCTAATTATCAATTCTTGCAAATTTTGGGGTCTTTTGTAGGCAGAAATTGGTTTATTTTTGTAACGTGTTTTTACGCTGTTTGTATATGACTAATTTAGGAGACTTCAGTATATAATAATTATAATGCCTAAGCTAGGTAATGAAGGATTATTTTGTATTATAAAAGGAATTATAATTTTCTCTATTGTACATTTTGCTGATTTAAAGCCTCATTTTGATGCATATTAGTTTTCTTGACATGAAATAGTTGTAGAGATAGTGTTATCAATATTTTTAAATTACATTTACATCTAAAACTGAAACTTGCGTACTAGATACAGTTTATGAAAATTTAATGTCGGGTGAGATTTATTTAGGTGATCAATGAATATTTTCAGTTTTTCTAATGAAGGGTTCCAGATCTCAAATATATAATCTAAAAATCTAAACCAAAAAGATGGATTAAACTTTTCGTTTTGAAGAAAATGTTTTTCTAATTTACCCATGAAAAGGGAAGCGTATGAAGGAGCCATAGAACTGCCCTTTGCCTAGTCAGAGTTTCCTCTGACCCTTTCCACCCCATTTTTATATATTTGGACATTCATGTTGGGGTGTAGGGTCAGAGCACATTCCCTATCAAAAAGTTGGAATTCGCCGACATGGAGTAGCCGTTTAATTGCCGGCCCAGCAAATTTAAACGATCTTTCATGGAGATATACCTGATTGAAATCGATAGGAATATGATTTATTTTCTAAAAAATCACGAACATAGCATTCGTTAAGTCTTTAATCTGCTGACAGATGAGACAAGATACATCGTTGCTGAAATTTGACCTGGATCTGGCCATTTGTATTCTTAGTCACGTGACTGCACAAATCTTACATGTCCATGACATCAGAGGTCATCACTGACTTGTCTGACTTTCCTGTTGCAACTTACAGGAACTCAAACGTCAGTACCATGTCAAAGATCGTGGTCGTGTGAGCCTATCTGTGTATAATGCCAGTTTGTACTCTCCTGTATGTCTCGGGTTTAGTACACCTGCAGAAATAGTTTCTTCCAAACTTATGAGAGCCATTGAAGACGGGCAGACGATGAGAGAAAAATTTGACATCATCGATGGAAAAGTGACAATTTATATGGCATACGTTGTACCTCTATGGGAAGAAGACAATGACTACACTTGATCTGCTTACCGATAAGTGTACCTAGCACTATGGACATAACAACAGATTTACGTGATGGGAAATATCTAAGCTGGGACCAGCGCCGGATTAAGCACCGTGGAGGCCCATAGGCAGTCAAACTTTTGGGGCCCCAGACCCACGGTCACGGTCTCATGGGGGCCCCTGATGGGGCCCATAAAAGTCGCGGGGCCCATAGGCAGTTGCCTACTCTGCCTAATGGATAATCCGGGACTGGCTGGGACACAAGTGGAAGCTGACCAGATTTTAAGCAGCGTGTGACAAATATAGAGAGAAACACGAACTTTGTCCTATTCGATTGTTTGTTACTCGTTTTATCTTTTTCTTAAAAAATAACATTTAATGTAGCGTGAAAAAATGCCATTCTTTTATGAAATGTAAATACGTTGTATATGAAGTGTTTTGTTTTTGAAGGACTGAACTTTAATTTTAAAAAGCAGTTTACTAGAACCAAGAACTAAATAACTTGTAAATAGGTTTGTTTCATGTCCAAATGTATATGTATTAAATGGATAGTGTTTAGACCCTAGTACAGGCCAGAGAGCTATTTATATAACTGAATAAATGGTATGTACCCATACAATAGACTTTTTATTATTGGAGTCTCTATTATATATGCAAGTCTTTCTTTGGAACATCTCTGGCCGATTTTCTATGTGTTTGGATGTGTTGTTGTTTGTTTCTGTATGTCTATTTTTGTCGCTATCAACCCTTTGTCCATACAAATACTTTTGACCCTATGAATAATTTTGACCCTATAAACCCCATGACGCCACCAATGTTCTATTCCCATTAACCTCCAGGTTAATCTTAGAATCTTAGATTCCCATTTATACCACCAATTGTGAGATTCCCATTTACTCCATGTTAAATTAACCCATGTTAAATTTCTTTTGACGCCAAAGTGTCTCACGACCTTTTTGACAGGGATTTCCATTTACTCCAAAGTATCCCCATTAACTACTATCGTTCTACATAGGAATTAATATATCTTTTTTGTATTTTTGTATATTTTTGTAAAGTATTTTCAAAAAGACCATTCTTGCGAATGGTATCCTTTTCGTGTAAATTACTTAGTTTATTCATATGGATGGTAACTATGTGCATGATGTGAGATTACTGCAGTATTTAGATTGAATTAATTTTTTGTTTAGAATTAAAATACATACTAATTGAAGGTCCCCTATTTGATTGTATAATTTCTAATACTGTGTATATTTGTGTCCCCGTTTTGATGGTAAAGATTTCGTGGAAATCAACCACAGATCATTTACAGATACATATTAAAATATATCTTTATCGCCAATAATTGGTTTAAAATACTATCTTCGTTTTGATGGTCAAAATCATATGTCCCCGTTTTGTAAATTTTATAAGAATGTATGTGTGTGATTTGGGAGTTTTAACGTAGCTTTACGATAGCTTCTTAATGCTGAGTGTCGAGTGACGCAGCTGATGGTACCATTTTTATAGTTCTTTGATCTGAGTTGGCCTGGGTTCGAACGTGCGACCTGTCGCATCCAAGGCGGAAGCTCCAACCACCTACGCCATCGGAGTGGTCGATGATAATGGTGACGACTAAGATGATGATGATCTCAACTATAATTCTGATGATGTTATTGAGTTTGATTTTGTTTGCTTTAAGAGCGCTAAGGAAGATATAAAGTCCTTGACAGTAGCTGCTGAAAGAGAACATATCTTTATAAAGAACACAGATTTAGACACCACAGTCCATAAAAACTTTGAGGGTCTCAGACAGGACCCAGTCTCAAGTACCCTCATGGTGGCTTACTATACGTCTTCAAAAACTGCAATGTACAGTACTGGTAACGGAGGCTGCCTGTTCAACTCCTTTTCAATCTACTTCGTCGGCAAAGAGTCGAAAAGTACTGAACTCCGCTACATATCTAGCATCGCAATGGCAGTGCCGGATTACCAAATGGGCCGAGTAGGCACCGGTCTATGGGCTTCACGCCTTTTAGCGGTCCCGCGAAAACGGATAAAAATAATAGTGATAGGAGATAATTTACGAGTGGGCCCCAAGATTTCTACTGCCTAACGGGCTCCACAGGGTTTAATACGGCACTGCGAACTTGACCTAAACAAATACAAAATTCAGAAACATTCCAGGTATTCAGGCTTTTTACAGTACTTGCCTGACTTTCACTACGCATGACTGGATTGTCCAACTCTAGGAAAGCTTTATCAGTTGGGTATGATGATCTTGTCAAGTTAAGTTTGAAAGAAAAATCAATGTACCCTGCAATGAATGGATTGAATGATTACAGATTTGTCAAGCTGAATTGTGTATTTTACACCAATGTTCTGTGATCCAAAGAAACGATTCATAACTATCACGTGGACAAACAC
The DNA here is from genome assembly GCA_029339505.1 of Unio delphinus. Lineage (NCBI taxonomy): Eukaryota > Metazoa > Mollusca > Bivalvia > Unionida > Unionidae > Unio > Unio delphinus. The sequence continues at coordinate 2,340,649 of JAQISU010000018.1, read as the reverse complement.
AAATACTGCAAGCAAGAACGACTTCGTCAAGAAAGAAAAAAAAACGCACTGTGCATTCTCAACCACTTTCTACCCCTGATATCACTGAATCAAACGTCCTAGCGCGTAGAGTTGACATCGGATGATATCAAAATCACTGCCTCACCCAAATCCTCCAACTAGGCGGTAAAAAAAAATCACGATGAACGCATCCGTGAAACCGGAGTGGGATCTACAACATGGTCGGAGAAGCCTGCTATGGAATATATTAAAAATTCACCATCCCACCATCAGCTTCAGAAATAGAAGACAATCAAAGGATTACACGCTCACCGAAAGTGTGTGATTCTGAAATAAATGAGGATTGCACGTACGTTCAAAATTTATCTGCAATACAGAAAAAGACCTCCTATACAAACAGGAAGAAAATCACTATAATATCCTGTTCCTGACATTACCTTTGAACAAACAGACATCACGTCAACAGATTCCGAAAAAGACGATGAATTTTACCTTGAGGAATTCGTGCCAGGTCCTTTAAAGAAGTTTATGGATCTCAACTCTGTCATGGACATGAATAAAGTTCCACAGGTTGTTCTACAAGAGACTCCATCTGGAAGAAAAGACGGCATATATTTTATTATCCGTAACGTTGACAGCTACATTAAACGTTCTTCGGAAAAACGATCTGAGTTCTTGGACGAATGTGATGCTTTGGCTAAGTGTGCATCACCATCCACAACATTTATTGAAAGAAATAACACTCTCTTGATGATTGTTAAACGCCAAGATGTGTAATGCGTCGAGAGAAACGTCAACAAAAACGCAACTATAAGCCTTTACAACCACGAGCATTAGCAAACGAGAGCATACACGTTCACAGAAACTCTAAAGAGCTTTCCGTCAGAACAGGGTCAGTTCAAGCGGCGGCTATCGTGGTTACAGAACCTGGTGATCTCCTTCCTGATATTGCAATAACATCGCGCAAGCCGTATACATTCGAAAATTTGCGTCCATAATTTATCATACATCCGTGAAACATCCATCAAAAAGCGTCACATACATTAGAACATAGCCTTCCGTTAGAGAAAGATTAGCAAACTAACTAGAGCACAAAGGGGTGAAGGAGGTAGATATAATGGTAAATTCTGAAATAAAAGACGATTACCAGCATCCAAGAAACGAGAAACAACTCCGAAATATTATACATTCAATAGCAAGAACAAAAGCACAGCCCATCCAAATCAGGGAACATCGCCGATCATATTCTTTGCGAAGAAAGTACAGAAACAAGCAAATTCGTCCAAACTGTGAAACATAAATGGCTTACAACACCCAGTCGTGACTCTTTAAGTGAGCAACAACAGCTTACAGACATTAAGAGGTTCTGCTGTATTGAAATCGGTGGAGTTCTTGGAATGGATAAGATCTACGACCTTGGTGATTTCCATGTGACTCCGACCAGAGGCGTAGCTGGGGGGGGGGGGGGGGGGCAGGGGGTACATATGTCCCCGGGCGCCAAGGTACAGGGGCGCCAAAATGAGGCTTACAACGTTACATTATAATAAGTAAACAAGGGTAATAAATCGGTCACAAGATCATTGGGGCGCCACTTTTATAGTTCGTCCTCGGGCGCAAAATATCATCGCTACGCCTCTGACTCCGACAGTTTTCAAAGACCTGTTCGTTAAAAGACGATCTACAAATGACCATCCAATTGTTTTTGGCACAACTTTCATCCATACCAACTCCAGTACCAATGCATATTCTGCATTCCTCCATGACGACGCTGACAACTTGACAGACAACCAGCTCGTTATTTACAATCGGCAGAGATGAGGAATTAACATTCATTGGTAGCACACACATTCTTTGCACTCGCCATCTAAAGCAGAGTGCAAACAGACAAATGGAAGATACACTTGGGGTTCTGTTAAAAGATCGCCAGGAAGTTCTTGATTTAGTGTCTAGCTCAAATGGGTTTGTACACACACAAAAAACAACAGACGCTGACACCACCAAGATAGACTAAACTAATTAGGTTCCGTCATCGATGACAAAGACTTGCGTGCCTGCGAAAGAACGTTCCGCAACTACTTTGCCATAATACTGTATCCAATTCTGAAAGAACACGTCATAGATCTGGTCAACAACGGAAAAATTACAAGCACATGGACAAACACAACTCAGAGAGTGCAGTGGCGTAGCGAGAATGTTCCGCACCAGGTTCATATTTTTCGCCACCCCCCCCCCCCCCCCCCCCTCGGTCGTAGCGGAGAGTATTTGGCGCCCGAGGTGACTGGATTCAGTCTGAACCAGAGTTAATCTCAATCATCCAGACATCCCGCACGGACTTAGTTCTTTACTTAGTTGTTTCTTCTGATGCACACTTTGTAAAATTACACACTTACTTAATTTAATATATATAAAATATCGAGAAAATGACTTTGTTCTAACTTTGAGCGACCGAAATTTGGATTTCGGTTACGATATTAGCCTTTCGTAACAGTTCAGGAAGCAAACTTTCTTCTGAAACATTATCAGATAAAGGAAATCTTTCGTATGGCATAAAGTTAATGTAATTTAATATATAGTATAGCTTTTGGGAACAAATCAGCTTAAAAAAATCAGTTCAAAGCAACATTTCTAGTGTTATTAATGTTTTGTATTTCCCTCCAACTTTTTGTAACCTTTCTGAACTTTTCCTAACTTTTCGCACTTTAGTCATACCCGTCGGTCACATATAGTATCGAGGTGGCAGGTGGCAGCGTACAGTTGGAAATTTTTTAACTTAAGGCTATGGTGTGACTTTTTCAGCTATTATTGTTTACTAACAAAAGATATCGATATATTTGTGAACTAGGTGTTTCGGGCTTGTGTAACTGATGTTAGGCACGTACTCCTTCCATAATTGGACATATATTATAACACAATTAATATTAGTATATATTCTCTACATTTGTTTATCCGTACTGGCCTTTCCACTGTGTGTCAATCAATACAAATCATATGTTAAATCTAAAATACCTTTAAAAAATGACTTTACGGTGAAATTCTTGTTATTGTTGACCTGCACTATTTGTAGTCTGCATTGTAAACAGAACAGCATGTACACCGAACGCAGATTTGACATCATCAGCAAGGCCTTATTACTCACTGTGCATTGTCGCCGAAATACACACTGACAACCACTCATGAGGTCAAATAAAGAATAAGCAATTAGCTTTAAATTCCAAACAAAATTGCACTGATCCAACTCTTCTATCAACACCAAAATGATAAAAGAGGAAAATATGTTTAAAAAAGACTAACTATGATTGCAGTTACTCTGCAGTATGTTGATAGTGAAATACCAATAGTCGGCTAGGAAGAAGAGCTAGCCTCTGAAAGCAGCAAACACACGGGTTTGGGGAAGTAGAATATCACAAAAACGGCTTCGATGATAACTATTTTCAATTGCATCAGCCTGTTTTGTTCACACTGTTTTGCAGAATTGTCATCTAGGAAAAGGGCTTCTGTTTGCACTGTGAGCATCACATGGTGTCGAAAATAATCTTCTGGCATGAATATTGCAGGTATAAATTTGTGGAGTGGGGTGGGTGCGTCAAGTTATTCTTCCTTTAACTGCCATTGACTTCTCTGGTCATGTGGATAATATTCTTAATCTTTGTTTTAATATAGGTATCTAAAAATATGTACTTTTTCGACCTCGCTTATGTATTTTTTTTATACTTGGTCGCTGATTGAGGCATTACATTCGTAAATAAAAACTGCCCCCTGCCCCCAGAGTAATGTTACGCGTATGCATCTTCAACTATACGTTTCATTCGATCCAAATGTTTAACACTATGTGAAAGGCTTTAAAACTTAAAAGCAAAGAATGTTTGTTCTAGCGGCAGTTGATTCACAAGTGTTAATCGACTGGTCTACAATAGTTACCGTATTGAAGCGCGATGCATCAGTTGGAACTACAATTTAAAGTGTTCTGTGCTCATTCAAAGTAATATTACCGAAGAACACTGTGTATTGACCACAATGAAACGTAGACAATACGAGTTTTCTTGTCAAAATCCAGGTTATCGATAAACGCGCACGCAAACCATTGAAGTATACGGTAAAACAGACCCAGTTCCTATTCTATGACGAAGAATGGGAGGAGTTAATCATGGACTGACCTAAGTATGCTGGCAGCAGACGATATACATGTATACTGATATTTCATGTAGAGTGGTTGTCATAATTGTTGACCTTATATTCAGTCCGGGTCAAAAGGTGTGTATTAAGAAGATAAAGGCTGACATCATTTCACCAATGACTCTAAACAGTCTGAAATGTGTATTGTTATTACGCCGTATAGTCACGTGCGCATTCAGGCACAGAAATAGAACGGAGTCACGTTAAGACTCCGTCTTGTATTTCACAACATATTCTTGTGATATTGAGGTCATAAAGGTATTGACAGTTCGTTGCTTAAGAAAGGAGTTTATTTATTTCCTCTACATGTTTGTTCTAAGAGATGTTAAATTTGCCGAAGGGAGAAGAGGTTGTCCGGTGGAAAGTTTGGTTTTAGATTTGTATATTCCCCGAGAAGTTGGAGACTCTGATAGTGCAGTAAAGGACACGAAAGAAATAAAAGAAATTGATTGGCATGAGGAATACGGTGAAAATTCCGGCGAAAAATTAGAGAAATATAGCACGTTTTATGGGGTTACGTCGGATATGGTCTGCACCAGTTGTTCAGCTCGGGAACACGAGTTGGACGGTACAAATTTACGGGCTGCAAGAAAGGTACCATGTGTATTGTTCATTCACGGCGGTGGATGGCGACGTGGGGGAAAGGAAGCTTGGCGTCACTACGTCTACTGGGACGTTAACCTCTTTGTAGCAATGTTTCTCCGCTTCTTCAACGTCTTCAACAACGTAGGCGAGTCGTTCGCTAGCAACGGCATCGCGTGTGCAGTTATCAATTACCCTTTAACAGAGTTAGGATTTCCACTAATTTTAGTAGAGATAATAATGTCGTACCTGTGCTCATGTTTACTGATATTTATGTTTCTCATGGCTGGACTGGGTTTTATTGCTGTATATTACAACATATTATACCCTTACACTGTGATGTCGGTATCTGACTATCCCAGTCCAGTAAACGTAATTTTGACGATCTTTCAAGCTTCCGGTTTGGTTACTAATATCTGTATACTGACCCTTTTTACCATCAAGCGAAAGAATTATGATTTTAGTACATTATATGTTTTAACATTATGGGGAACGGTACTTATTTTCACTTTTCTCCCAGTGATAAATGGCGTATATTCCTTGTTATTGATGACTGTGATAACATCTATCGTGACACAAGGTTCCATATTAAGAAGGCGACTCCACCGTCGTGACGTCAGTTACGTCGATCAGGCCGGTGTTGTGGCAGAGGCAGTGAAATGGGTGAGAAGTTTTGGAGCTACCACAGGTCAGTTGGACCCAGACCAGCTGTTCTTGGCAGGTCACTCTGCGGGCGGTCATCTGGCTGCACTGGTCACTCTAGACCGCAGCTACCTTAGAAAGGTTGGCCTCGGTACTCGACATATAAGAGTAAGTAATGCATTTAGTCATTTATTTAGTAGTTACTTGATAGGTTGGTCTGATTTGAATCGTCCTACCAGATAGTATCGTGTTTGAAACAGTTACATACATTTTTCTTCTAACATGAATTAGTTAAGTTCTGAACTAAGAAATTCAGATACATAAAACTTATTTAAAATAATAATTTGTATTAATTCCAAGTCAGTGATTTCAAGACACTTTTTCAAAATAAATAAAGAATATGGTTCATGATCTTCAGGAAATACAGCATTTTCATTTTATCTCGTACACAAAAACACTCATTTGATGTATATATTAGTATAGTTCAATTCAGGACTGAAATTAATGCTTTGAGAGCAATACTTATAATCTGTAAATAGCATTGATGAGTATATTTATCTTGAAGAGATACTACCTTTAAACAGTAATGAATTATCAGATTTTATGTTTCTTTAAGTTGTTTCAAGCATTTTATAAATTGATAATAAGTTTTTTCCTTTCTGAAGGGTGTCATCTCTATATCTGGGGTGTATGACCTTCACTGCCTAAATATCCCCATCATTCGGTTACTTTACCTCCACCCCACATTTGGCAAGGATAAAGATTTGTGGGATGATGCCTCACCCCAACATCATCTGCAGCAATTTCATCGATCACATCACTATGACCTACTGGCATCACATCAGTGCAGTATAGTTGACCATGTAATAGCAACAGACATTCATCTCTGTTGCCATGACCAAACCCAGTCACCAATTGAAGATATTCCTCAAATCACCAGTTTTAGGATGCATGGTGCAAATTCAAGCTCTCAATCATATGAAAGGATACAAATCAAGCAAAGCTTTCCAAAATTTCTCATACTCTCTGCTCAGAATGATATTCACCTGAAGAATCAGGCAGACAGGTTTGTCAGCACACTGTCAGACAAGGGGATTTTATGTTCGACTCATATGGTAATCAAGGGAACCAACCATTTCTCAATTGTAGCGTACTTTGACAGGAATTTTGGGAATGAGTCAGTACTTGGACATTGTATTACATTTATTGTTGATGATAGTTGACAGGCATTCATTCTAAATTTTTAAGTTGAATAATTTTTTCTCTGCAATAATACTTTGCATTACAAGACCTCTCTCTCATGATGTTATTTTCACAAACTACTCTAATAATAAGTTATCATTTGAATAAAAACATTTTTTTATGCAAGACTTTGTTTAAATTTGAATGAATGTCAATCATAAGACAACAGCCGAAAGCTTAAGGTAAGCTTAAGGTAGGGAAAAGGTAACAAGCAATTTTGCATTGCCAAAGTGTTGGTACCGTACATAGTTTTTTTTCTCGTTTTCAAAAAAATGTGTTTTTGCACCCATCACAACTTTTTCCACTTATTGATTTGCCAATTGATTCACAGTATAGTGGACGATAAACAGATTACAAGATAAACATACAAATAAAATTAAGTCACAGTTACAAAGATCCTTTTCAAAATATATCTTGTTCTCGTAGTTTCTCAATGGCAGGAATATGTCATAGGTCAAAATAACAACAGCACTAAGTTCTGGTTCATTGACTTTAATGTTGTTTTTTTCTGAATAATAGATGATATCTAAAAGTTGTATATTTTTTATTTATAACAAAATGATATAACTTTCTTAAAAGATTTTCTCCATTCATCAATTTGTGAAAAATGCCAGTATGTTTTAAAATCATATACTACAGACAATGTGAATGTCAAAATTCATTAGTACATAGCACCATGTTCTGGATATTGACTGACTCAGTTATATATTCATAGACTCTATACTGATATGAAGCAGTTGTACAAGTGACTTGGTGACAGTTATAAATTTACACTATACCAGTAGTCAGGTAAACTTTTAACAGCTCTATTGTATCTTGGGTTGATAACAATAGTTATGATGCCAGTGGTGTAGGAACTATCTATACCTTATTTATTTTTTTATTTGACTTTAAAATATATTTTTTTTAAATACAAGCTATCTATGACCTCCCAGGTAAAAAAAAATTAGTCGGACCCTAGTAAGAGTTTTGCATCTAAATTAACATGCTTTCTGTCAGATTCACACAAACTAAACAGCATATGAGATGCAATGCAAAATTAAAAAAAAAAATACCTTTGTTTAAGAGTTCTCAAACTTGACATCACTGCCCAACATTTTTTAATGTTCACTATTTCAACATTTATATAATTCAAGACAGAAAATATGTTGGTCACTATTTTTCTTGTACCGTATTCTCTTGTTCCTTTCAACTTGAAATTCATGCTGGTAATTCATTTCCAAAATTCAGTTTTCTAACAATGTGAGGTGGGTTTGTTATTGAATGAATACGGGTTCCTGGGAAAAAATGTGAGAAACATACACCAAACATTTTTTAAACATAAACACAAATAATTTTGGAATACAATGTGTTTCATATATGGTTCTGAATGTAAACTGGTTGTGAAAACATTTTTTTTAAAATGGGTTTTTGTGATAAAATCTGAGAAACATACACCAAATATTTTTTTACATAACACAAATAATTCTGGAATACAATGTGTTTCAGATATGGTTCCAAACGTAAACTGGTTGTGAAAACGTTTTTTTAAAAATGGGTTTTTGTGATAAAATCTGAGAAACATACACCAAATATTTTTTAAACATAAACACATATAATTTTGGAATACAATGTGTTTCAGATATGGTACCAAATGTAAACTGGTTGTGAAAACTTGTTTTTTTTTTAAATTACAAAAAAACAAGCCTACAATAATGTCTTAATATTGTGCTTAAAACTAACCAATTACTGTTATTTCAATTCGTCATATTGGTCATATATTTAAGAAAGTATAATTTAAGATTATTCTCTTTTAGTAGGCCTCATTTTATAACAGATTTGCAATAATTGTCTATGCCAGAATGTTTTGTCAAATTTGAGAAATTCCATTAGTTTGAAAAAAAATGGATTTAAAAAGTTTCTCTAGTTTTAGAAATGGCCACCGTACTTGATCAGATTAAGACAGTTGGTACATATCTTAAGGCCATATGCTTTCTGTCACATTTTGTTCAATTCTTTTGAGTGATTTTCAAGAAGCTGTCGAAATCTTTTTATATTTTTTTTTGCATTGGTGGCCATAACTGATGATGGATTGGCATTATTTGTACCAACCTGAAAGCACTCTATTCTTTTAAATATTCCAATTACTTCTGAGCAATGTTTGAGAGATCATTTAAAGGTTTGTATATTTTCAATAATGGCAGCTATATTTGATAGTGGATAGGCATTGATTATGTAAATTTTACAGCCCTTTATGCCTGATGTTCTTTTTTCAAATACTTTTGAAAAGTCATATTCTGATTTTTCTATTAGAAGTAGTTTGTTTGTTTGATTATGATTTTGAACGTAGCTTTAACAATTTTTCAGTCATATTGCTACGATGTTTGCAGTGAGGCAGTTTATTGTGATGTCTAGCACTGGGCCATGTAGCATGATGTCCCACTCAGTCACATTATTCTGACACCAGGCCAACCAGTCCTAACACAAATCTCTTAATGCTGAGCGCCAATTAAGGCAGCTATTAGTATCATTTTCTTGTAACTCTTTGGTAGGACTCTGTCGTGGATCAAACCCACGACATCCCGCTTCTGCGGCGGATGCTGTAACCACTAGGCCACCAGAACGGTTCTATTAGTAGTAGTGGTGGCCATAATTGGTAGTGACTGGCATTATTTGTACACATTTGAAAGTCCTTTTATGTTTGGATGCATTTCTGGGAAAGCTGGTTCCTCTCCCACTACAGAGAAGTGATTATTTACCAAGCCTAAGAGAAAGCCATAGATGAGAAGGGATTTTTTCCCCCTCTAAGTCTAAAGGTTGTTTTTAAAAAAAAGCTTTTTATTATTATTTTTAGCAATGGCCTCCAACTTGCGTGATGGATCACTATGAATTGTATAATCTGAATGATTGATGTGAAAATGTTCCTGTATAACTGGATACAATTTGGTCATGTAACATGTGAAATAGCAACTTTGAATGATGATGCATAAAAAACCATATCATAATCGCACATGGCATTACGGTTAGATGACTAAAAACTTTCATTGTTATAAAAATGTTATAAGCTATTGTTTGGTCAAGAAAAAAAGTCAACCTGAATAAATATATTTTGTTGAAAGTTTAAACAAATATCCAGTTTAAGAAACTGACAATAAACAAGTAACCAGGGACATATTTGCACGTATCACCAAAAATCGGATTTTAATGTTTTATATCTGTAAGTGAATAATTTAACAAAACAGACCAGTTTAATTTTTTTTAAAGATATCCCCACTTTTGTAAAAAAATAAATAAAATAGTAAAAATTAGAATTCTTTCCACTGGAAATACCATATTCCTTTGCATCATCCAAAGATATGAAATGTCTTTTACAGATGATCTAAAGAAAATCCCATAATGCATGAAAATTAAAGGCTTATAAAAGTATGTCTTATATTTTGTGCAAATAATACAGAATAGTTATGTTGTAACAAAGACAATTTCTTTTCAATGGAGACAACTTTTTTTTCTCAATAAATATAACTATTCTAATTCAAGTAATTAAACTAAAAATCTCAACAGAAGAAAGTTTAAATTTGAGTTACTAAAGATTCCAATATAAAGTGTTGTCAGAGCTGATAATACAAACCAGTAACATATAAGATTCTTTAAAAGATGTATCATTGTTATTTTTGTAACACACACAGGTAAATTATTAATTTGAATTTTAAGTGTTTCTCAGAAGGTTTTTGTATTAAAAAAGAAGCATGTATGATTTTTCTTGGAAGAAAAACAAACTAGATGGACAGTAAGCAAGTAACATGTTTCCCCACACTTTTCTAAAAATAAATTTCCAGGTAATTTGCAGAATGAAATTTTTTTTTTTTCAAGGTTCACATATGACCATTACTGGATGGAAGTGAAGAATAGTTTAAATTATAAAACCTGCATTTTCTAAATATAACAATGTTTCTCTTTTAAAACTCTCCAAAAACAACAAAGTAAAAGAAAGATGATCATGTACAAAACCACAAAATGTATCACACAAAAAAAGTTTGATTATAACCTCTCCCTCAATAACTCACGAACAATTGGGTCCACAAATGTAGACAGCAATATAAGTGAGGGTGCAAGTTACAGAGATCTCTCTAAAAATTGAGAGAGAAAAAAAATCTACTTAGGCTTTGAGAAAATGGGGGGGGGGGGGGGCGGGGCGGGGCGGGGCGGCTAGAAAATTGGACTCTTTGATGACCGAGTCCTCATTTTACAACCACGTCGATAATAATTGTTAAAAGCATGTTTTTTCTAATGAAGTTGTTTGTTATTCTGCATAAATAACATTTATTTTCAAGATGTCCAACATGTGAAAGATCGTTCCATCTGGTTTCAACATCCATCATGTGTACACGAAAATATTAGCATATTACATCACTGCTGTTTGCTTTGTTGATTATTCTGGTTCCTGGAATGATTTGTAATAATATAGGTAGCGCTCTACAGTTCTTATTTTGCATTCGGTTAGAATTTTTAAGAAAAGAATGTCCCTGGGTGATACTGGCTATTTAAAAAAGACCATGCATAGATATCATTCAAAAAACTTTTAGTTCCCTTTTTTATGGGTGTGTGGTTGATGGGTGAAATATGATATATATAGTATACAGCTTGAGCCTTACTCCAAATGTACACCTTCCAAAAAAGTGCCAGCGCAACTTGGTCATTTCACTTCCTGAACTTTCCAAGTAAATTAATTCATTGCACTTTCAGAAGCTGGTATGGTCTAGTCTGGCAAAATTCATTTTCCCTATTATAAAAACTGTTAAGGATAGCATACTTTATACAAATTCAGGCTGAGTTTTGGAGCACAAGGGAGCAGTCATTTTAGTTAGCAGTGTGCTTAGATCATTTACAATTTCCAAAAGTACAATATCCAAAGAAATGTCAGCCACATTACATCAAAGCAGCATAGAAGTATGCCAACATTCTTTCCACTGTGCATGTTTTAAATGCAAACAACTTTACCTTACATATATTGCTCAAATGTATATAGTAACTGGTGAGCTCCCCCATAGTGCCAAGTTCAAAATGGCAGGAACTAAACTGTTGATACACCACCAAACAAGATCCATTTTTTAAAAAAAAACTAGCAACATTTGTTTCATGAGACAATTGTCTCCATTGACTCAATTTTTGTATTGTTCATTTAGTTGATGATGTGATTTCATTGAAAGTAACAGTGAAACTTTTTATCAAGCTTGACAATATCTCTGAGTGCCAGTTAGGAATTCTTTGAAACTCCCATGCCCACAATAGTCCATATCTGAAAAACCAAGCTCTTTATCTAACCAAATATTCATTTCACTTGCTATCATTGATCACAGCTATGAATAAGTCGGTTAATTTAAAATAGTTTAATTATGTTAGATACACAATAACATTAATAACAGTGTTTGATTGATCAACTGAAGCAAGTTCACCTAACATATTACTAGGGCTGTTAGATCTTATTGTGCAGGATTTGCATGTCTTAAACTTTTCTTTTATTCCAAGCCCTTTATTTGATTCAAAAGACACAATTAACATGATAATGCAAAGAAGGCCAGCTTTTAAATCACTGCTAGAATACAAAAATACTTCTGCAAGTCAGTTATCAAAACACTTGGCACTTAATTATGTTCTCGAAGAAACACTTGCAGACATAGCTGTTAGGCCGAATGACACATTTTACGTTAAAATACATGTTGCATTATAATGATTACAGTTAAAACAAACTAAAATAAATAATTAAAACACAAATTTTACTTAATGAAAATTATTTGTCATTTTAATAGTAATGGAAATTATTAGGGGGGGGGGGGGTCTGGTGCCCCCTTCCCATTTCAGTTAGAAAGGACACCTCTAATAAAATCAAAACAGCACACAAAATTCTATTGTACATTTCGTTTGCAAGTTTGAAAGGACAACTCTTATAAAATCAGACCAGCATTTAAAATATGGTAATATGTGGATCTTAAGATGATAAAGTTGCATAGCAATCAATAAAAAAAATTTACTTGCTGATTATTTTCACAAGATTTTTGTATTAACTGTAATATGACCAGAAAGATTGGTCAATATGTGCATCAACATCAGATGGTCTTACGCATCACACAATTTCATTATGACCCACAAAAAACTGAGATTAGTTACATTCACAATATTCTGCTCTACATCACGTCCAGGTCAAAGTAAAAAAAAAAAACAAACAGCTGCAATAACCTTTGCAAAATCTGATTTTCAGATGTTAAACATAATACATACCAAGTTGAACAGTGATACATGGAGGACTAGCCGCATTCACATGATTCTGATACACAGTGCATTCAACTGCATTACAAACATTGCAATAACTCAAAAAATATTGTCAGATGACAGTAATTTGAACATTTAAAATTATCGGAGTATGTACAAAGTTTCAAAGCAATCCACTGAAAACTGATACCAGTTGTGTTTACAAGATTCTAACTACAAATGAGCTTCATGAAGAACAAGGATGAAACCGGCAATAATTAAGTGACTTGTTGATGTATATAAAGATAAACAAAACATTCTTCAGTTACAGGGTCATCCAATGTAACCTGTAAGACTATCTGCATTCACATGGTTCAACTAAGTCAAAACTTGCAATAATTTTATAAAAATTGTGTGAGCAAAGTGACTTGTTAATATACCATGACCAAAGCATTAAAAAAACATTTTAAGCAATCAATAAAAAAAAAACTTGACCATGCATTGCATATTGGCAGGAGTTGAAAAACATACAGTGCATGCTGCTATCAGTCAAACTGTTTTATGCACTGCATACTGCCTTGAGTCTGAACTGCCAGGGCAATCCAGGCAGGGCATACTGCCATTAGTAAAAAATTGTCATGCAGTGCATAATCCTATCAGTCAAAACTGTCATGCAGAGCATACTGCCATTAGTCAAAACTGTCAAGCAGAGCATACTGCCATCAGTCAAAATTGTCAAGCAGAGCATACTGCCATTAGTCAAAACTGTCATGCTGAGCATATTGCCTTAATTTTAAATATCCATGCATAGCATACTGCCATCAGTCAAAAATCCATGCATGGCCCACTGCCATCAGTCTAAATGTCGGGTAATGCAAACTGCCAACAAAAAAAAATTGTCATGCAGTGCATAATCCTATCAGTCAAAACTGTCAAGCAGAGCATACTGCCTTAATTTTAAATATCCATGCATAGCATGCTGCCTTCATTTTAAAACTCCATGCATAGCATGCTGCCTTCATTTTAAAAATCCATGCATAGCATGCTGCCTTCATTTTAAAACTCCATGCATAGCATGCTGCCTTCATTTTAAAAATCCATGAATGGCACCATGCCATCAGTCTAAATGTCATCAATCAAATATGAGTTTGCATGCTGCCATCAAATGAAAGCAAGCTGAAAATTGCAAATATTTACCGATGTATTAGCAAGAGCAAATGCTTTTTTTTATATCCTATTTTGCATAGAAAACAACTTTGATCTAAAAACATCACTACTACAATACAGCATTTTCTTGCAGCAGCAAACAGTGCTGGGGTTTCAAGAATATTTTATTACAATGAGGTAGGTGTATGTAATGACTAGGTACTAAGCATCTACATTTTATACATGCTGTGTACAAATGTTTGTGGTTTTGTGCTTGCTACAAACCAGAACCCATTACCTCATTGAGTGTATAACTATGTAGGCAGTTGATATACATATACCAGTCACACAGTAGCTGTGCACTATAAATAGAAAACCTATTACCTATCTGAGTCCATGCCTATAGGCCTGCCTGTTAACTGTTACAGCAGTGTAATATGTTACGTGCAACAGTAATTTTAACCATTTTACAATTTTGGTACACATTATGTATAGAAAGATTTATGAGAAAAATCTGTTATAGTTGTATATTTAGCTTTCATGGAAGAATTATTTTATGTGCTTCAAAATCTTGAGAGAACTCGTTCACAGTCAAGCCAGTGAAACCATGTGAGTAACCATGCTGCCATTTCTCATATTTGAAATTAACTACTTCTTTGTCTACATCACTAAATCTGAATCTGCTAAAGTATAAAAGTGTTGCCGCCATCATTATCAAAGCCTTTACCTTACTGAAGCTTTTGTAGTAGTGATTCTAATCATCCAAACTCCAGAAAGTACTGAACAAAATTTGTGGCCTCCATTTTGGAGTCCGGAGAATCTGACCAAAGTAACTTAAAATAGTAGATTACAACTAGCTCTTAAATAGTGACCATGTGAACTGACGAAATGGTCCTATACATCAATGATTGTAGAATCAAATAGGGTACCCCCTCCCCCAAAGGTGGTGCTATAAAAAGATTACATTAGCCGATGTTTACAGCAGTTGTCCAAAACCACTTCCATGAGGATGGTGTAGAGGTGTCACATCCAAAGGCACTTCTATGAGGTAAAGGATTAAACTTCAGACTCGACAGTTACTTGTGAAAATGCTCGATAACAGTGTCTGAAAAACAGACATAAACAAAAACTACTCAACCACCATGTCTGAGATACTGACCTAAACAAACTACTAAACCACCATGTCTGAGATACTGACCAAAATACACAAACTACTCAACCACCATGTCTGATATACTGACCGAATCACACCAGCTATTCAACCACCATGTCTGAGATACTGACCTAAACAAACTGCTCAATCACCATGTCTGAGATACTGATGTAAACAATCTACTCAACCACCATGTCTGAGATACTGACCTAAACAAACTGCTCAGCCACCATGTCTGAGATACTTACCTAAACAAACTACTCAATCTGTGTCTGAAAAACTGACCTACAGAAAAAATGATGAACCAGAGTGTATGAGAAAACTGACTTTATTCAAAATGCTCAATTGGGTGTTTGAGAAGCTGGCCCAAAGACAAAATGATCCATCACTGTGTCTGAGAAACTGACTTGAAGACAAAATGGGTCAATGCTGTGTCTCAAAAGTTGACCTAAAGATAAAATTGGCAAAACATATGTATTAACGCCATGTACCCTTACTTCTAGTAAGCTTTAGTAATTTTCAGTGGCCACTGTAAACGTTAATTAACATGCATATATTAAATTCAGACTAAAGTAACCTAGACAATAAAACATTTTTTTTGTCATTACAGTTTACCTTGATTATCCACTATAGCTGAGGTCACATAAAATGAACAGTCTACATGTATGATTCTTATACTCATTTATATACATATTATGCAGTTGTTGATATTAATATATCAAAAACTAAAAATCGCAGTTTCCTATGAGCATAACAAAACCTGTGGCATATACAAGCCTCAATCTGACAGGGCAGGTGCCTGATTTGGAAATCAACTGCTGTAATCAAGAACTTACCAAGTGATTTTTTTGCAGTTCATTAAAGAGACATTTTCATTTTGATTGTCTCGTTATAAAAAGCATTTTATCAACAACATTCATTGAGGCTGTACAATATTAAACCAGCAGTTTTCAGTATTCTGTGGTAAAGTCACTCCTGTTACATTCAGTTCTAATGCACATAATGCAGTACCATTGTTATAACACACAATTGTTATAGTACATAGTGCAGTGCCATTGTTATAGCACAAAATGCAGTGCCATTTTTATAGCACACAATGCAGTGACATTTTTATAGCACACAATGCAGTGCCATTGTTATAGCACAAAATGCAGTGACATTTTTATAGCACAAAATGCAGTGCCATTGTTATAGCACACAATTGTTATAGCACAAAATGCAGTGACATTTTTATAGCACAAAATGCAGTGCCATTGTTATAGCACACAATTGTTATAGCACAAAATGCAGTGACATTTTTATAGCACAAAATGCAGTGACATTTTTATAGCACACAATGCAGTGCCATTGTTATAGCACAAAATGCAGTGACATTTTTATAGCACAAAATGCAGTGCCATTTTTATAGCACAC
Source organism: Unio delphinus (assembly GCA_029339505.1). Taxonomy (NCBI): domain Eukaryota; kingdom Metazoa; phylum Mollusca; class Bivalvia; order Unionida; family Unionidae; genus Unio; species Unio delphinus. Next base: position 2,324,073 of record JAQISU010000018.1, on the reverse strand, counting down.
AATGCAGTGACATTTTTATAGCACACAATGCAGTGACATTGCTGAAGTGCATAATTGCTGCTGTGTCAATAATAAAGGCAAACAGCTGTAAGTTTCATCTTTATTGATTAAAAGTTAATTATCACACATTTGTTGAAACATGATATAAGTGGATAAATTTAAATATACTGTTCATATATTATTAACTGCCCTCCCCACTTCTGTTAAAGCTGAAAATGCCCACTTCTGAAAATACAGTGGAGGAACACCTTTCCTAATATAGATGCATACAATAATCTCGTATAAACATTCAACCATGAACAGCTGGGTCAGCTGTTGTAGTGTGTACATGGCAAGGTACTTTATTCCAATTGCCTTGGCACTAATAATAACATTCTTGTGTTACTGTGCTGTGAAGCATCAAACCAATTCAAATGCAGTAGTAAAATATTTCTAATTTTCTTCGTTGTGGTGAACTAACATGGATCAATCCCTGATCAGGACAGACAGACTTGTAGTTATTAAAAAAATTGTCTGCAAATGTGCAAACAATTTGCATTATTTTTATTTATGTTCAATTTGTACAGTGAAGTTTAAGTCATCATTATTACAAGTGACTGGTCTGTATGTAAACAATGAGTATTTTTTTATCATTGGGAGTTTTAATTAATAAACTGTACAGGATGGTAAAAGTCTCCATTAGAACAAGTGACTGATCTGTATGTAAACTTCAAGGATAAATCAGCATGTATGGTGACTGCAGTAATCTCCCTTTTCATCGATCCACATTTACTTGTCCCATAGGTTTCAAGTCTGTTGCAACCTTTAAAGAAAAGTAAATACTGCTAATTATTAATGAATATATTGTCAAAAGAACAATAAATACTAAGCCATTAATGTTTTGAGAGTACACCATATAAAGTGAGAGGCAAAGGCATACTTCATTAATAATAATAATAATAATAATAATAATAATAATAATAATAATAATAATAATCTGGGATGGATTATGAAACAATAACAAAATAAATATTACCCAAGGAAAGAAGAGGCTTTACCAATGTATAATATGTAGCCAGAAACCAAAGAGCCAGATTTGCAGGAGTAATGTTACATCGGGTCTGAGTCTAGTCCTACCACCAGTTTTCTTGTGCTAGCTTCCTGCACTAATGATTTTAAGCTATGTTTACTACTTAAAAGTGCCAGAGACTCTCCAAAATATGGCATATAATGCTAACACTGGATCAAAATAACTTGTCCTTGATTCCTTAGGAAAATATGGCAGATACTGCACATACTGAATCAAAATAAAAAAAAATTATCCTTGACAACTTTTAAAAATATGATACATAGTGCACACAATGAATCAATATAAAAAAACTTATCTTTGATAAATTATGGTACAGATTACACTACCATCAGATAAGTCTGGGTTGGTAGTTAGTATATGAGACATGTGACCAAAATAGTACAGATTACACTACCATCAAATAAGTCTTGGTTGTTATTTAGTATACGAGACATGTGACCAAAATGGTACAGATAACACTACCATCAGATAAGCCTGGGTTGGTAGTTAGTATAAGAGACATGTGACCAAAACGGTACTGATAAAACTACCATCAGATAAGCCATGATTGGTAGTTAATAAACAAGACATATGACCAAAGGGTACTGATAAAACTACCATCAGATAAGCTTGGGTTGTGTATTGTGGTGTGTCCTTGGGCTAGGCACATTGCTCCAGTTGCCTCTCCACCAAATAACCTATCTGTGCTGCTGTGTCATAAAGCATGAAACACCATCACAACTTCAAAAGTGGATTAATGTTCTTGGGGTTTTTAAACTGATGGTTTGTAGCTACTACAAAAAACTGTCAGCCAGATAGATGTGGATTCAATGTATACCAAATTTTGACTTGGCAGAGAAGAATTTTAAAAAAACTTGATTTGACCAGTTTATTCAAGAAATAGGCTGATAGAGATTTGTAAAACAAGATTACCTTTCCATATCGTCTTAACAAGTGAGCCAAACAAGATTTGCTTACTGAATTGTAAATAACCAGGATTGCTAAACAAGATTTGCCTGCTGTATTGTCTTTAACTTTTATATCCTCTAAATTTCATACATAATCAATTGATATAAGTTTTAGTTATGTCTGGTAATTTTGTGTATAGTTACTTTTAATCAAATACTTGTAAAATGAAGGTAATTTTGTGTACAGAGAAGTTACTTTTTATCAAATACTTGTAAATTGTTGGTAATTTTGTGTACAGAAGTTACTTCTTATCAATTACTTGTAAAATGAAGCTAATTTTGTGTACAGAGAAGTTACTTCTTATCAAATACTTGTAAAATGAAGGTAATTTTGTGTACAGAGAAGTTACTTCTTATCAAATACTTGTAAATTGTTGGTAAGTTTGTGTACAGAGAAGTTACTTCTTATCAAATACTTGTAAAATGAAGGTAATTTTGTGTACAGAGAAGTTATTTCTTATCAAATACTTGTAAATTGTAGGCAATTTTGTATAGAGAAGTTATTTCTATTCAAATACTTGTAAATTGTTGGTAATTATGTGTACAGAGAAGTTATTTCTTATCAAATACTTGTAAAATGAAGGTAATTTTGTGTACAGAGAAGTTATTTCTTATCAAATACTTCTAAAATGAAGGTAATTTTGTGTACAGAAGTTACTTCTTATCAAATACTTGTAAAATGAAGGTAATTTTGTGTACAGAGAAGTTACTTCTTATCAAATACTTGTAAATTGTTGATAATTTTGTGTACAGAGAAGTTACTTCTTATCAAATACTTGTAAAATGAAGGTAATTTTGTGTACAGAGAAGTTATTTCTTATCAAATACTTGTAAATTGTAGGCAATTTTGTATAGAGAAGTTATTTCTATTCAAATACTTGTAAATTGTTGGTAATTATGTGTACAGAGAAGTTATTTCTTATTAAATACTTGTAAAATGAAGATAAATTAAGATTAAAACTTACATGTTGACCAATAATAACCAATACAAAAATTGCAAAATATACAGTATACTGAACACTGAAAAGTGGTACTGACCTTGAATTCACAGCCAGTACATGCCACAACATCCTCAATAGTTGTGCCTTCTGCCAGCTCTGTCAGAGTCAGCCCATTTTCATGGTCAACACTGAATACACACTGCAGAAAGAAATCACTTTAACCTGTTATAGGCTGCAGCTGTAGAGAGAATCTTACAGTAATACTCATTTTATTCATTTTACATGAACAAAAAATAAATATTAATAAACACACAAAATAACCCTCAACACATGCTGCTGATATATAAAAGGGCAGAACCTTGTGCTCTGAATCCATGACTCTAACCTTGATCCTCTTTAACTCTCCCAAGCATATTTAGCTGGTTTAAGTTGTTGAGGAACACCTTTGTTTACCGAAAAATGTATAAAATGGTGCATTGTTTTCCTTGTCCTCCCATGTATGCTATAAAGTAGTGTTTTGTTTTGATGTTTTCCGTTTTAATTTTTAGTTTGAATTTAGTGAAGGTTGATCTTTGTTTCGTTTATCAAATATTTGTTAGTTACATTAAACCATAAAACTGTTCTGATTGTACTCCCTACCCTAAGTCAGAGCCTTCTTGAGGTATTGTATTCTCTGTTAGTGCTACAGAGAACACTGGTTTCCTTCTCAGTTCAATTCTTTAACAAGGATCATGCTCTTCTCCCTTAGAATTATTGAAATGCCAGGGCTAATTTCCTCTCCTTTTTTGTTTTTATTTAAAGCTATATATTAACCCAAGGTGACTTTGCTAGAGTCATTTGTCTATTATGTATGCAGTTTTGTGTTATTAGTTGGATGATGTAAGGTTTTTATGTATAGCCAGTACTAAGTCAAGGAAATTTGGGTTTGTAGTTCCTTAAATAAGTTTTTAGGTGTAATTTTAAATAGAATTTTTATATTTAATATTTTAATTTTTTTTTTTTTAAAAATATAAATTAAATTTTAAAAAGTGTGCTTTATTTAGATAATTTATGTGTTTTTTGTTTTTAAAGATTTCAATTTTATATGCTGTGGCATTTTCCAAAAAATCATTGTCTAAGTGTGTTGTGATTTTCCGTTAGTCATTGTGGTAGTCCATTTCCGGGCCAGTTTGTTATTTGGTTTTCTAAATTTTTAAGATTTTTGTATAGTCTAAAGTAGACTATTTTCTTAGGGAAAAAATGAGTTTTTTTGATTGATATAGGACCTTAGCCCTATATTTTGTAGGCTGCTTGAGTGTTCCTTAGCACATAAAGCTAAAATAAAGAAAAGTTTTTCACTCTTTGCTTGTTTTCAATAATAAAATAATAAAGTTATAAAAATTGCTGTTATTTTTAGCTCAATAGACTCCCTTACAATCCCGTCATAAAAGGGGCAGTTAAAATTGTTTCTTATGAGTGTGTGTATTGTGGTGATTGTGGTGATTATTTCATGCTCAGCTGTTGATTCATAGTGTGTTGAGAATTAGATTGAGGAACCAGTGACAGATATGATTTCCCTTGATCCAAGGGCAGGAATGCTATGGAAGGCAATGGAAGTATATTATTCTTCCATCTAAAGAGAGCCTCGAGTGGCCGAGTGGTCTAAAGCGCTCTCCGTTACTAATCACTGCCCTCTCCTCGCTGTCTGCGTGTGTTAGAGTATCAGATTCGGCCAATGTGGATATGTGAGAAAGCTTGCCAGTAGCTTCTCGTAGTCGGTGGTTCTGTACGGGAGTTTTCCCAGGTTCTTCCTCCACCATTAATACTGGCCGCCATGTATAGCCTATCATGTGCTGAAAAATGGTGTTAAACCCTATAACAACAACCATCTAAAGAAGGTGTATACTGAATGAACAAAAAAAAAAAACACTATAACCTATAACCAAGAAGGTGGTAGGGGCCATTTTGTCAAGCCCATGAGTGAAACTATGCTGTAGAATGTAACGACCTTCATGTCAAAAGGTTAAGCAAATATGTTGCAGAACGAATTGTCAGTATTATAACGGATTCATCCTATGTATCAACAAAATCCATCAAAGGGTTTATTAAATATAAGCAAATGAACAAAACTTGAAGCATTAATGCAAACATTCTGAATGGCCTTGACCATAAAGGTCCATGGGACAAACACATTTATTACTGAGTGAATTTTCTCAGATTCATAATTAAATTTATCCAATGTATGAACAAGATCCACCATCAATAGATTAGAGAATTGAAGCAAATGAAACGAGTCCATTGAATGACACATTATACTGTTACATATATTTAATTTAATTTAATGGATTGTTTGTTAATTTAATCTTTTTTTATTCCATTGCATGCTATTGTAATGTAATTATATTTACTGGATTTGACATTTTTCAGAAATTAAGTTCAGTTTTACGTAAACACTAATAATATAAACTTTGCATCTAATGCTGACCTAGTTCCTGACCTTGATTCAGAAATTAGTAAGAGATGAAGTAAACAACTTTTTAAAAAAATATTAGAGTAGATTTATAAAGTGAAGGCTATACTTTATGTGACAAATACAGTGGGACCCCGCTATAACACGCCCCGTTATGACACAAATTCAGATATAACACGGTCATGGCATGGCTCCCGAAATTTCAGGTAATTTATTACAGGTATTTTTCTCAAAGACCCCCCCAAAAATCTTTTAAATATGAAAAATAAAATACGTCAAGAGTTTAATTATCATTCTCATACTCGTCTAAAAAGTGCGAAAAAAACTGTAGGAAATGTATTATCATTTTGGGGAGGAAATCACACAAAATCGAATATAAAATAATCGTTGTATGGCTCCTAAAATTTCAAAAATTAACAAATTTCTTCTAGTTTTGTGCCAGAATAAACATCGGAAATACGAACCAATTGCTGGGCCTACTGAGAACTTTGATCTTTGTTCATTGTTGAAAAATGACAGCTCATCAGTGGCAATATTATCATTACTGATTCCTGAGCAATGAAGCCATCATGTCTACTTTGTGTTTGTCTTGAATGCATTCCGAATACAATCGCTGCGCTAATAATCTCCGATACATGTTCTCTTAATTTCATACACAACTAAGCAACAGCCAATGCGGGGATTGATAAAAGATTCTCACCAGAATGTATAAATCAATTAATTTAAGCACATTGTTTATCATCAAAGTGAACTGCCGAGCTAAACTTGTTCTGATCAGGGGGAAACAATTTATACAGCATCAAAGGAACAAAAGCCGCCAACAATGTGTGCGTGGCTTGGCGGTGTTGTTTTATGCAATCGGTTGACTAGTAAATTCGAATTCTGCAACTGAGAACTATAATAATGACTTTGCCACGAGCAAACGTGACATTAGCAGAAAGCAGCTAAAAATCAGAGTTTTTAAAAAAATAATAACTATTGACAGATGAGAAATGTAATGGTATAAAATGTATACGACACAGAGGTCTCGGAAACGCTTAATTACACATATTTGAATGCAAATATTTGATCTGGGACACATAAATCACTCCATGCAGGAGTCCTCCGTACGCATGCAAATAGCTGGGAGACAAAGTTAGTGTTGATTACTTTATCATTTTAGCTGTGTCGATATTTACAGTGACATAATTCAGTGGTTAAAATACAGCCAGTTCTGCCTGCTGTATTTATTAGAGTACGTCAAAAGAACATGACGCAATAGTTGGGCGGCAAGTTCAAAGGACTTTGACTAGCAGCTTGGGTGGGAAAATGTGCTGAAATTTACAATGACTGAATTCAGAGACAGAAAGATCCTGAGATGTACATGTAGTTATTTTAAGAATACACTTTAGCTTCCATTATTTAATCTACGGACATGTACTATTTCATCATTCATTACGTACACCCGTTACGTAATTTTTTTTATTTTCTTTTCATTGAATTCAGTCACATAATGATCTGTGACAAAATTATTGAATATTTTACATCCGTGTGTGGATATTTTCGATGGAAATATTTGTATTATGGATTCAATGTATGTTACAAGATTCGCTGGTGAGTACACGATGTTGATACTCTTTCATGCAATAGATTATACATGTATATATAAATTAGACACGTGTATGTACCAAAAGCATGGTTCTCTGAATAAAGTAATATATTATATCTGCAATTTATGTTACCACAGCAATTTTTTTTTCTCATTTAATATATATTGATCAAAAATGGTAATTGTGCCATGCATTTTCGCACCCATCTTTATGTACACCTTCCCCCCAAATTAAATCCAAAAATGTGTTGGTATTGTACATGGTTGCTTATAACACGGTTTGGTTCATAACACGGTCGGATTCTATGGCTCCCAACTACCGTGTTATAGCGGGGTCCCACTGTAACATTGATCAATTAGATATTTCTGGAAGAATGACCCTCATTCTTGCATCTGTTTTGTGCCATACAAGACTTAATATTAATGTTAATATTAATGTTCTGAGAAAGAATAATCAATCTTGTCGTAAAACTTGAGAAGTCAAAAGTGTTTTTTGTTGTGACCAGTTTAAGCTGATTTTTTATTCTTCTTCAAATTTTTTTGATTCCAGGAGATTATTTTCCCCTGGAAATACTTGTGGTCTAAATCTAAATTCTTGGACAAGGACAGTTATAAAATTTTACAAAGAATTCAAACACTGGATTATTATTTTCAGTGACTCAACAAAGAACTGTTGACTTATCAGGATGACACTGACCACATCAGACATCATTGCCTTCCATCAGGATTCTAACTCAGTTTCATTAGGACTTCTATGTTTAAATTCATGTATTAATTTTGGATTTGATTAATGAAACCATAAGTTCTTTTTCTCATTTTTACCTTGTTTTTCTAGGGAAATAAACTATTTGTTACATTTTACAAAACGTGTTGTATTCACTTTTTTCTTGTTGCATTTTGTAAGAGCCTGAACGTAACAATATGTCCACCCCTAGTTTATTGGTTCTCTTTGTATTCAATAGTAAAGCATGGTTTCACTAAAAGATTACCAAAATAACCTGGACCTTTGGTCAATGTATGTGGTCTTGAACTAACCTAATGTGCATAAACCATTATTTTCTTATCAGACCCCAGAATCTATGGGTTTCTTAATTACCCAAATTGCATGCCATCCATAAAGTTTGATCAATGAACTATAAAACCCCATTTTTCTTTAAGTCACAATCACACTGACCTTAGGCTTTTTGACATAGAAATCTTCTTCCATACCGTATTTTCCGGCGTATCAGTCAATACTTCTTTACTTGAAAGTCGGGACTTCATCTTATACTCCGAATCGACATATATATGGATTGTGTCATTGAAAGTTTATATAAGTTACGTTTGTAACTACAGGTAATAAAATGAACTACAACATGGATGTGCTTTCAATTATAATAAAACAAGCATGGACTGTTTATTCAGCTGTGTCATTTGATACCAGAATATAGCAGTGATTTGTTCAGAAGTAAAATCACAGCATGTTAGCATCGGTAATGCAATTTGATGATTGCTGGTAATATGGAATATCATACAACGATACCATTAAATAAAATTGTCTTATACTCCGAATCGACTTGTATATGGACAATGGATGGAAAATAAGTCGAATTGGTGAATTCGACTTATACTCCGCATCGACTTATAGGCCGGGAAATATGGTACTTTATGTGCAAAACCTCTAAAAATTTGAGCAAAATTATGTGGCCAATAACTAAAGTAATTAAGCAAAAACTACATCTTATGGAGCCATGATGACCATGACCTTTGACCACATAATCAACTAATTTCTTTCTTATGTTAATCAACAAGAACTTAACACATTAACCAATGGCACCAAGTTTACGGGGCAGGAGGGAGTAGCCTACTGCCAAGGTCTGTAGCGTCCAGGTCATGTATGATACACTAAAGTGGGTGGTATTATAGAAACGAAGACAGATTTATCTCTACAATGATACCAAATAATCTGGATGTTTTAAATGCACTAAATACAGAGAGAAAAGCCTAAATTTTTGGACCTGTTTTTATTTCCCCACCCAAAATTCGCTTATGGTCGGAATCCGATTTTGTGTCAAGATTTTATACATTTTGGCCTCAGATCTAAGGCAAACCAGTCTGAACTGCACAGAGAGAGATGAACCTGTGTAAAAAGTAAGATTAGGTGAGCATTTTTAATAAGGTGTGGTCTCTCTACAAAAATGATGAATCCGTTAAGCGAAAAAGTATTAAACTTTTATTTTAAAAAATCAAACTTTTCACCAAATGCTCATGAGCGATCAAAATAACCAACGGAAAACGTTTTTAACACAACTAGGCATTGGGCTAATGAAAAATTGCTCGGAAGTCTATGTATTTGGATGCATTCAGAAATAGTCCCCAAAAAGTGTTTCCTACTTGCATTTCATGCGAAAACAGCAAATACCTCCATGGGTGAATGTGTTAACAAGTGCATTTTCATGACATCACCAAATTTGTTTTGTTTTTATGGTTTAAAGCCATTTTTCAGCACAAGATAGGCTATTCATGGTGGCCAGTATTAATGGTGGAGGAAGAACCTGGAAAATCCCGGAAAGAACCACCGACCCACGAGAAGCTACTGGCAAGCTTTCTCACATACCCACATTAACCGAATCCTAGACTCGAACCCACGCAGACAGAGGTGAGATGGCAGTGATTCGTAACGAACAGCGCTTTAGACCACTTGGGGCCCCTATCACCAAATTTAAATATTCCTTGCGTATTTAATTGCTTGTGCATCAACACTGCACATAAATTACAAATTTAGCTATTATATGACAGTTTGCAATATTGTTTAAAAATTCTTAACAAATTAACCCCTTGTACAATTTTATGGGCAGGAGGGAAGTAGTATACTGCCAAGCTCTGTAATATTTTCTAATTAAAACCCAAGAAACTCCTCATTTTTGCTCTCATCGTCATCAAATATTCACTCTTGCCTGCACCATCATTTACAATTTATTAAGAACAGAACACGTGTAGTGAAACTGCTCTCAATTGATGATGATGAAGTTTAATTATAGTAACTAGTAACCCTTGGATTCTGAACAATTCAAGTTTGCACAAATAAAAGTATAATAATTTCTGATTGGTTAATATTGGTCTGATTCTTCCAAAAGCCCCATTTGTAACCAATCAGAGATGTTGTATCTAACAACCATTCAAAGCTACAAAAGACGGGATTGGCCATTGAATGTAGTCAAGAAACTTTGACAAACGGTGGGATCAGACATTCATGGGATCATGGCTGAATGAGTTAGTATGTGATTTAGGTTTTTAACGTAGCTTTAACAATTTTTCGTCATATCGCTATGATGTCTGCAGTGTGGCAGTTTTAGTGATGTCTAGCACTGGGGCATCATGCCACAGACATGAAATGTGATGTCCCACCCAGTCACATTATCCTGACTCAACCAAGGATTGAATCCATGACCTCCTACAGCCAAGGCAGATGCTCTAACCACTAGGCCACCGGAGCGGTATAGGTATTAAATAATCATGGTTGGCTACTTATCTATGTGTAAATTTTACCTAATCGCTCAAAACGTAAATTTATTCCAAAGGACTTTACATTAACTTTTTGAGTGATTAGATAAAAATTCACACTTCAATAAATACCCAGCCATAATAATTTAATCCTTATAATTCCAATTTTCTTCCTTTCTGTAATCATATCAGCAGATGTCATCAACAAAGCATTTACTTACTGGTAGCTCAAATTTTTCAGTCATTAGCATTTTCACTGTACAAGAATACACTGTGCCATCTTTGCTAGCCAAAAGTCAACTCTTTATATAGTATTAAAAAGTAAAGTGTATGTGTGTCCATGGCAGTGATCAATGGAACTTAGATGGTCATTTTTAAAGAAAATAGTTTTTGGTGTTGTTTAGATAAGGCTACTTTGTTTTTTCAATACTACACTTGCATATGGTATGTATGGTTTTCACATATGTTCTTCTTGCTTTCTAAGCATTTCAATTTTTCAAACACAAATTTGTGTCCATACAAGCTGGTGGAACATATTGTTTTGGCAATATGCAAAAGTTTCTAAAGATTGGCTTGTAAAGTCTGACATGCTTTCTTTTTACAAAAGGTGTGAATGTTGGAGTGCAGGAAGGTCTGTGCAATACAATGTTTTAACTTATAATGGGCAATTTTAATCTTGGGATTGTGAAGTTTGATTGAATATCATAGGGGTGGGTGGATGGAGGCTTGTTAATACTATAGTGTAAGGCATTAGTATAAAGTTTTCACTTAAAGTGACTTTGAAACAAGGAACCAAAAGTAGTCCAAAGAATTTACATATGTGTAAAAACTATTCCAGATCAGTATCACATGACCATTTATCTCCAATCAGATTGCTGAAAAGTATGTCAATTGATAAAAATTGCAATTATTATGAAATAACTTAAGTCATATTGCACTGATGTTAAATCATCTTAAAATGTCTCTCCTACAACAAAATAACTCATGTCATCAGATTCTCATGCAATTTCAAAACAATAAGAATTTCTGGTATGTGTAACATGTCTGATTTTCATGTGATTTCAAATCAATATGAATTTTTTTATGTGTGTGACATGTTTGATTCTCATGTGATTTCAAATCTTCGTCAAAAGATAAATCATAGATAATGTAAATAAAACAAACTTTAAAGCTACATTGCTAAATGAACAATCTGATACCAAGCAAGTTTCTTTGAATCAATTTTCATTCTTGTTATTGTGAACTTGACCACAGCTTTTACAAGGCAAACTAGTCAACACATGTATTCAGACATGTATTTACTGTCAGTTTTAAAAATAAAGTTAGCATGTTCAATCCTCAGCAAAATAATAGAATCTTCTCTAGGTGTAAAAAAGTGAGGATTACCTTTTCTGTGATGATCATGTCAACACATTTTGGACCTGTCAAGGGCAATGTACAGCTGTCCATAATTTTGGGCTTGCCTCCCTGTGAATGAGATTTAAAGAAACGGAAACACAACTTTTAATGACATGTAACATCTGATTGTGGAGTAATATGAAATACACATAAATCATTTTCCTATGAAATACTGATGATTTATTGCTCTTTAAAATTGTCATGCAAATATGTTCTTAATCTATTTCTAAAATACCAGCATTAAAATTTTCTTTGATGTTTTTTGTTGTTGTTTTGACTGGTTGCCTATCGACATTGTTTGACATGGCATCAATTGGCACATAATATTAATAATAATGAGGACTTTGTATAGCGCCTAATCTTTTGAAGCTCTAAGGTATGCTGGACTAGAGTCCGTCAGTGAAACGTAGCACAGAGAACAAATTTTGTGTTTGATTCTGGATCAAATGGATTGCCAGTGTAGGGTACAGAGATCTGATCGTGGTACTCAAAAAATGATCCGAGCAGCTGTGTTTTGAAATTTTTGAAGTTTCTGGAGTAGATATTGAGACAAACCAGTCTTGAAAGTACTAATGAAAACACAAGTGTTTTAGTTTGTTTGTTTTGTTTTTTATGGTTTAACGCCATTTTTCAGCACAATATAGGCTATACATGGCGGTCAGTATTAATAGTGGAGGAAGAACCCAGAAAACACCTGGAAAGAACCACTGACCCTCAAGAAGCTACTGACAAGCTTTCTCACATAACTACATTAGCTGATCTTAGACTCGAACTCATGCAGACAGAGGTGAGATGGCAGTGATCCGTAACGGACAGCGCTTTAGACCACTCGGCCTCCAAAGCGTTTTAGTGGCATCAACTGAAAGATATCTGCAAGTGGAGCTGATGCATCTCAGCTCAAGATATGCAGCCTTGCATATGTTCATGGCATGTTGGTGCAATGTCAGAGTACTGTCTAGAGTAACAGTTAGGTTTCATACTGTGTGAATTTAATGTTGGTGTTGCTGATATTTACTATTTTGAGGTAAAGGATGTGAATGAGAAAGTTTTTGTGTTGTGATCAGAATGGCCTGAGTTTTATCATCAGTTATGCATCATTATTGTATCATCATTCATGTATAATTTTATGCATACCTGGGGAGTAAAGGTCTAATATTTCTAATGATACTGGTATTTAGTGCATTGTTTTTGTTCAAAATCAACGTCTGAAAGGTGAACATGCATACAGAAGCCACTTGTGCACAAATGCCAGTTTGGCTTTTCCCAAAGGAGGCTGCAGGTGACAGGATTGACCGCGGTTTGTTTTATTCACAATGAATGTGAACGGCTTAAGTAAATACAATAAACCTGCCATCTTATTCTGGTCCTTATACTCACTTGATTAAATGCCATGCAATAGTTATGTTACTATACACTTGTTTATTTTTTGAAAATAAATCGTAAACATTTACCTCCTTTACCTCACAGTTTGGAGCAAACTTCAATGACAATTGTGGTAGCTAGGCATAATCTGAAAGATTATATTTTCATGAGAGTAGGATTCAGTAACTGGATAAGTTGTGAAAGATTATTTTCCATGAGGGTCGGATTCAGTAACTGGGTAAGTTGTGAAAGATTATTTTCCATGAGGGTCGTATTCAGTAACTGGGTAAGTTGTGAAAGATTATTTTCCATGAGGGTCGGATTCAGTAACTGGGTAAGTTGTGAAATATTATTTTTTCTGAGGGTCGGATTCAGTAACTGGGTAAATTGTGAAAGATTTTTTTCCATGAGGGTCGGATTCACTAACTGGGTAAGTTGTGAAAGTTTATTTTTCATGAGGGTAGGTTTCAGTAATTGGGCATGTCCTGAAAGATTATTTTTTTTATTAGAGTAGGATTAAGTAGCTGATTATGTTAGGAAAGATTTGTTGTTAGGGTAGGTTTCAGTAACTGGGCATGTCATGAAAGATTATTTTTTATTAGGGTAGGTTTCAGTAGCTGAATATGTTCTGAAAGAAACTTTTTCATGAGGGTAGCTTTCAATAGCTGGTCATGGTTTGAAAGATAATTTTTCACTGGGGTAATTTTCAGCAGCTTGGGTTCCAAATTCTAGTATGTTCTTAAGTAATTAATACAGAAACAATCTTTCTCACTGGATGAGTGATGTGCAGTAATGACATTGATATTTTACCCATGTCTGAGACAATTTTTGCCATATTTAATTTGGTTGTGTATTTTGTGTAAATTTTGTATTTGGAGGGGAGATTTTGTGGGGTATATATACATTAACTTTCTTTTTCTAATATAACACGTATTTCCATGTGAGAAATGAGAAAAATATAAATTAGCATATATGTTGATGTGGTACTTGTTAAATCTCACACCAGTGCATATGGATTCTACCTATTTTCTATATATCATATGCCTCTCTCTCTCTCTAAGACAGGAAGAAAGGTGTTTACCTGTTCTTTGTTGTGTATATTTACAAGCAATACCTTTTCCCGAGCTGATTAAAATCAGATCTCAACGGTCATACATACCTTTGCTGTATGTTCCATGGTTATAATCACCTTTGCTTTGTGGCTAGAAACAAGGTCCATAGCACCACCCATTCCCTTTACCATTTTACCCTGAAAACATTCATGTTTTAAAGCATTGTTACAACATTTTATACTTTGAATGCACACAGTGAAATAAGAATGACTTAAAACAGTTGAAATTCTTGATGTAATAATATTGTGAAATCATCTAACTCTTTGTGTCTTATTTTCCAGTTACTTTATTTCAGCTACCTACTAGTATTGTTTCTGTAGAACAACATACTAGATTTTAAATGCAGAGTTATAAAAGGATCTAATACACACTGGTAAGTACAAATTAGAAGACAAAATGATCTCATTTTTCAAATATTTAACATAAAAAGTGACATCTGTTGGGAAAAAATGACTGTAACAGTTATAGATTCAAATATCTGTTACTTGCAGCCAATAAAACAGCCCTTGTAAAAACAATAAAAATGTCAATGAAGTATTTATATTCTAATATTAATTGAAAACAACTATTTTCTCATCTGATGAATAAGCATCAAGTTGATGCTAACTCACTGGAATCATGTAGTTTGCCAGATCTCCAAATTTAGACACCTGCATTGCACCAAGGATTGTGATGTCAATATGACCACTGCAAGAAAAATGTTCTGTCTTATAGAGATGACAAGTAATTGCACAAAAGAAAAGGTTGCAAGAGCATTAAATCATTTATTTATACTCTTGTGCAGTAACAAGATTTTGAAAATGGGCTGCATGGTGGCCATAGCGGATGTAAGATTACCTCAATTTCTAACTAGGTTTAATAAGAAGTCATTTTGTGAAAATCCCATGATGAAATGGCAATCCATTCAGGTAGAGAAGCAATAATAAGATTTCTTAAACTGGTCATCGTGCCTGCTATAGTGGATACAAGATCTGTACCACTTTCATTTAGGCCCAACTAGACATAAGAAGTCTTATGGTACCTCCACCCCTCACCCCCCACATTTTGATATGACCAGGTGTAGTGATAACAAGACTTTTAAGATGGCTTCTACAGTGAAGATAGTGGTTGTCAGATTTATGTCATTTTCTTCAGGATAAACAAGCTACTGTAAGAATTCTGGTGAAACTGCATTTTTTTAAAATGACCTTCTGTTTAGGAGTAGCAATAATTATATGAACAAGATGGCTGCCATGGCAGCTGTACAGGATATTATATTGCCACCATTTTCATTTAGGACCAACACAACAGCATAATAATTCTTTTGGCAAAATCATGCCAACATGACATCTCAATAACAAGGTTTTCAAGCTGGTCATAATACTGGCTGCAAGATTGGTCCCACTTATTTTTAAGATCACTAGCCATTATGAGATGACTTGGTGAAACCAATTGCTGAAATAACAATCACTTCTGGAAAACCAGTGGTAATAAAGTTTTCCAGCAGGCCAATGTGGCGGCCATGCTGTATGTAAGATCAAAGCAGTTTTCACATTGGTTATATGATAAGATTTTGGGGAAAAGGTAACCACGGACATCCATTAGGATAAGTATGAAAAGCAAGATTTTTAGATTCTTCCAAAGTGTCAAAACGACATCATTTTTATTTAGGATCCAATATTTTGAGAAGTCTTATTGTGAAAAATGCCATCTCAATATAACTTTATGTGCAGAAGGAGAAACAATAAAAGATTTTCAAGAGGGCTGCATTGAACCCACATGGGGACGTCAAATCTATACAATTTTCTTGTAGGACAAACATGACACCATACGAATTTGGGCCAAAACTCCATCTTGATGGGACTTTCTGTAGTGTAGTGATAATATTTTCAAGATGTCTACCATAGCATCTTTATGGATGTCAGATAAGCATCATTAGTCATCACAATTAGTATACTGGTTGAAAATCCCCATGTTGATATGATCACCCATTCAGAAGAAGTAGCAATAACAAGATTTTCAAGATGTCTGCCATGATGGCCATATAAAGATCAGACCAGCACTACATTCATTTAGGACAGTCATTTCCAACTCCAGGTTGGGACCCAAATCAGCATCAAAATGACATTCTGGTGGGTCATCAGGTTATTTTTTAGGGTGGCAATTATACGAAGAAGCGAGAACAATATTTCCAAGATGACTACTCTACTCAAAGTGGCCTTATGTTTTAGGACCAACTAGACCTTGGGATGAATATGTGCAGTGCAAATAAAATGACCCAGGTAGTTTAGGAATGAATACAAACAACAAACTTGTAATAATGTCAGATCACATACAATGGACAACCAGCCATTCCAAACAATTTGTATGCTTCAATCATTATTTTTAAATTTCTCTTTTCCTCTAAAGAACAGACTTATAAAATGATATATATATTTATGTAGGTTCAGTAAAGGTGACTCCATCTAGATGGAGTAATAACAACTTTTAAGATAGTTTATGTTTATTCATATTAATTTGAAAAATGAAAAATGTATACAAAGTTTTGAACACAGTTCAAATAGTATAGCATATTGTCAGGGATTTGCTTATGTATGTAAACATTATAGTTCAAATCTTGGCATAGGTGTGAATTAAACAAGATTTAAACTCTAATTTTTGGTACTTTTGAAAAATTGAATAACATGAAAACAAAATGTTTCTTCAAGAATCTCAGACACTCTACTAAAACATATATCCAGATGTATGACAAATGTTTGTGGGCACATGTTCCAAAACAATAAGAAAAAATTTATTTTCATAACTATTCTAGAAAATGTCAAAGCTTCAAGAATCTATATTTTAGATTATTCATTTCCTTTCAGAAAAATGTGTCGCACAGTCAGAGACATATATATTTTATTACCATTCACAACATACTATTTTATACTTGGAGGTGAAAGAGAAACATTAAGAACTTTATAGGAATAAAACGCTTTGAACCTAAAGTCCACCCACCTTTTTTTCATTCTACATTTTACAGCTCTTAATTATAATGAAAGTATCATTTCCAACAAATTGTGTCAGCCTTGTATACTTTGTCTGTAGACTTTAACACTTTTAAAAATATAATTCTAAACTAAGTGTAGCATTTTAGAATGCAGTGATTGCTTCTGACAATGTGAAATTAACAACTCCAGGTAACCAATGCCACACCTCTGTCAGAGAAAGCAAGATTCTTAAATAACACAAATAAACTGATCACAATAAGTTGTTCACTTGCATAGAGACTCATTGATGTGACTGAAATGAGCAGATCATATCGTGTAATGCATATGGATAGAGATTCATTGCTGTAACTGAAATGAGCAGATCACATCATGTAATGCATATACAGATTCATTGCTGTGACTGAAATGAGCAGATTACATCATGTAATGCATATACAGATTCATTGCTGTGACTGAAATGAGCAGATCACATCATGTAATGCATATACAGATTCATTGCTGTGACTAAAATGAGCAGATCATATCATGTAATGCATATGGATAGAGACTCACTGCTGTGACTAAAATGAGCAGATCATATCATGTAATGAATATGGATAGAGACTCACTGCTGTGACTGAAATGAGTAGATCATATCATGTAATGCATATGGATAGAGACTCACTGCTTTGACTGAAATATGCAGATTAGATCATGTGATGCATATGGATAGAGACTCACTGCTGTGACTGAAATGAGCGGGAATGGTACAAAGAGTGACTCTGCAGCAAGAGGCAAATCTCAATATAGTTTGCTCTTTTGTAGCAATTTTGGAAATAGAGTTTATGCGAGTGAACTGTTACTGATATAGTTTTTTTTGTCAGCAAAGATAAACATAATGATTAGTATACCTCTACCTTGATAAATTGTGTACAACAGGGTCTCAATGGCAGAAGTAAGGTTGTGAGTGACCTCTATAAATTTATTAATGGGAATGACATTGCTGGGTGGTAGGAGTGGGCAGGTTAAGTGGAATACATATATAAATAAAAAAGTTGGAAATACTTATGTAGAAATAGCTTTTCATAATGAAGCTCTCCACTTTTCTGCATAAATAATCTTTATTTTCAATTTATACAATCTCTTAAATAATGTTTAAAATATTATTTAAAGTGGTTTCAATACAAATCACATGTACTAGTGAAAACAGTAGCTTTTGTATGTGAATGTGGATACATTCTAGAATTAATGTAGAAACAAGATTATTTTAAACATACTGACATTTATTGAGAGAAACAATGTCTACATTTATTGTAGTTTAATTAGAAAAAATACCAACTGTGTGATTTTTTGCAACTTATAAAAATATTTCCAGCTCATCCTTGAGTAAAAACCCTAAATGCCATGTAGGGAAGTTTAAGTTCATAATGAGAGATTGGAACTTGTGTCTCCATTTTTCCTAATCATATTTTTATTTTTTTGAAGCAAAAATTCTTTGCTCTAAACATAAATGAGATTTTCCCCATATAGAAAATACATGGCTTTTCATGCAAACATAGTCCATAAGTACTGTGAGGCACCTTGTAATTAAAAATGGACAGTTTAGCCTGCATTCAACTAAACTAACCTGGTGACCTTTACTTCATGTATCAATTAGAATCTTTCTTATTTTTTTTTCCCAATGATGCCATGTACTGACTCAAGTAAAAATCTACAGATTTGAAAATTTCAGTAGATAAAAAGAACAAAATGGTTATTTACTTCATGCAAATTTGTCTACAGTCTAGCTGCAAGAATTCCACTCCATGCCTGATTTACTCCAAGATTCTGAATTCACAAGGTCACAAGAACAAGAAAATTGGTCACTGTGACATTTTTTAAAAGTGATTACTAGTACTCAAAATGTATGCATTTATTAAATCTGGTGACAATGCAATATTATGCATCATCATCAGAAAAATGGAATTAAAGTTAAACTTTGAATGATCGCTGTGACCTACTTTATCTAGCTGAGTGGTTCCCCTAATGACGAATGCAATAATTAATCTTTATGACTACAGTCGACTCTGGTTAATTGCACACCCTCGAGCCCATCACGTGACCATACAGTTAACCGGAATGTGCAGTTAACCGGAGTATGGTACAGTACATTTTTAAACATTGGGAAAAATCGGGACCGGCGTGATTACGTGCAGTTATCCGGAGTGTGCAGTTAACCGATGTGCAGTTAAGTGGAGTCAACTGTATATACAACAGTGCAAGACAAGTTAAATTAAAAAACTTGACAATGATGAGAAACAACAATACCAACACCACTGGAAAAGTGATACCTATGTTACACCAAAACTTATATTTGATACTAACAGGAAAAACACTACCAACAACGCCATTGGATAAGGGTGACTTAAGTTATGCCTAAACTCAGCAGGTGAGACAAATATTAAACAATGTAACACATCTTTCCAAGAAAAATGCTATACCTACATTACTTACCCTCTAATCATGGCAAAAGATTCATCGCTTGCAAAGAATGCTCCCCCGCGCTTCAGGGTCACTGTTTCCTTGCCAGCATTAATAAGATCTGGATCTTCATCTCCTTTACGTGGGTATGGGCCCTATATATGTAATGAGCATGATAACACATTAATTATGGTCTGTCCAATTTCATACCATAACAAATACAGTATGTTAACTTGCATGATAACAAACATTAATTATGGCCTATCAAATTTCATACCACAACAAATACAATATGTTAACTTGCATGATAACAGACATTAATTACGGCCTGTCCAATTTCATATCATAACAAATACAATATGTTGTTAACTTGTAAAAACTTGGCCTCAAGAGTGTTGTAAGGCCCCAATATAGTTTAAGGAATTATAAGGATCTCTTTAAAGAATGAAGTGCAAATATTCAAAAATATATTCACCACATAAAACAAGATGGTTTTACATTAAAAATAAATTTATCCAGTCTCAAAACCCTTAGAAATCTCCAGTCTCAAGAAACAACTGACCAAAAACTAGGTGAGCTTTAAAATGATAACCTGAAAAGAAACATTTATGACTATCTTCTTATAAATTTTCTCACCCACAAGATAACTTGGAAATAGACTAGTATACAAAAGTACTGACTACCTGATCCTTACAATGGAACAGTCACTAGTGCTACGTTATTATGCTAATAACTGGGTTTTAGAGGTTAACATTACCAATCCCAAGATGCCGTTCTCGCTCTGCAGATGAACTGTGATACCTTTAGGCAGGAAATTGGCTGCAAGCATTGGCATCCCTATGCCCAGGTTAGCTGTAGCTAGTCAAGGAATTATGCATTGTTTATACCAGTATCTTTACATTGTATATATCATTTTACATATTGATATAAACAAGTAAAACCTGCATCAATCAAGTCTGTTTACATATTTCCACTAGACTCTCTTTGAGCTTACATGTTCATTTCATTTGAAAGAAATCTAAATGTAAATGCTGAGAGTAACTTAAAGAGTAACTTTGTATTAGATACTACATGTAGCTTAAAAAGAGGGTGTTGTTGCTACAGAGAGGAGCAAAGTGTACCATATACATGTAAAATTTATAGAGTTGTATACTGTATCTTATGTGACGAGAACCTTGTCGAGTTGCTTACTGTATTATATGCCACAAGTTGTTGTTGTTGTAGGGTTTAACACTATTTTTCAGCACAAGATAGGCTATACATGATGGCCAGTATAAAATGGTGGTAACAGTGAGTGCATTAAACCACTCTGTGCCATACATGCCAGAAGTAGCTTCTTGAGAGTTGCATACTGTATCAATGCCACAAATAGTTTGTGCAGTTTGGCATACTGTATCCCCACAGAGAGGCATATTACAGAGAAGTATACTGTATCATTCAACAAGTATCATGTAGTGAGTAAAACACTTTATCATCCCAGAAGTAGCTTGCTGAGAACTGCATACTGTACCATTCAAAAAGTTTCTTGTTCAGAGATGCCATACTGTATCATTCCACATATAGCATGAACATAGTAGCATGGTGAAATCATCACATAATTTTCACACAAGTCAGCACAGTAGATACAAGTTTATATTTAAGTACACAAATACAATAATTATGCTCACAATCTCATTTGTTTGAAAATGAATGCAGATCATTGCCACTTTTTTAATTTATTTATCTTTTCCTGACCTTTCCTATAATGAAGTGAACAGTACAAACTGCCCACATGCAGCTGAAACAAATTCCCATTTGCTGAATCTGCTATAGTTGTTTATTGTTACTAAATACCGACCAGTCATTCCTCCTGTTACTGACTGAGAAGAATGCCCTATCTGTTTAACCTTTCACTGGAATGAAAGTTAGTATGTAAGCTACAATTTGATTCACTGATTGCCAAAACTGAAAACTAAAGTCTCTGATGAGTTCTAAATTTCAAATTATAACACTAGGCTCAGTCTGAAAAAAAATCAAATATGGTCCAATCCTCAGAGACAATTATAAATAGAACATGTAATCAAAACACAAGTTTACATAGTGTTGGTATCTGCATGCCTCAGTTACAACCCCCACCAGAATATCTAGACCAAAACTAATGGCAAAAAGTTGCAAAACAATAAATCAGTTCCACAATGTAACCAACTTATGGCACCCAGATTACTGGCAGGCACCCAGACTTTACAAAATATATAACAAAGATTTGAATACTAATCATTTTGTACACTTATGTTGTTTTTCAATTACTTTTTTTTACATCATCATTATTATTATTGCTATTATATTATTATTACAAAAAACAATGAATCTGCCAAAATTAGTCTCACTCCAAATATTGTTGAGCAATCGAAATGACTCAGCCAATAAATTGATGAATATATGAAGTTTTGTTTCTCAAGTGAAAAAAGAAAATACATGCTGAATGAATACTTAAATACACCTGTAAAATAAAGAAGAAATGAAATTGCTGGGAAATCTTTTTATTTTTCATTTCGAAAAGACTCACTCTTCTCCAATGTAAAAAATATCTTTCATATGAAAATCATTAAAACTGGTAGACCTAATATTCCAACTGTTGTCAAGGATACCATACATGCCATCCTTGAACTCCAGTGCAGCCCTTTTTATAATCCTCTCCCTCATTATGGCTGCCTCATCTTTTTTGGAGTCAGCTTTACTTTCCTCTCTGAACTTTGGCCTCTGAGAAAATAGCAGAAAAGGAAACAAAATAAAAAAGTTGGGTTGAAAAAATGATAAGTGTGGTTACTACCAAATATGAAATAAAGCAATCAGTTCTAACACTTGCTCAAAATAAATTTAATACAGTATTCTCCATATCCAACGCACATATTTATTTTGTAAACAATATTTTTTTCCATATGCATTTACTTCAATATTTTGACAGTAAAGATCTGACTTATCGTAGTTACTATGAAACCAGAACCAAAATAAATGTTTGTTTGTTTACCTAGCAAGTTTGGCAGCCTTTTTGTTTTTTAAGAAACATGACAAAATCTAAACTATGCAATACTGAATTAAATGAGAAGGGAACATCTTCAAACCACTAAATCAACTGAAATTCCAACTGCGACTTGCATGGTAATGATAACTGAAAAATTCTGACAATTCACATTCACTTACCATTTCTATTCATGATACTCTTGAAAAGATAACATGTAATACTGCATGTTGATGAAGAACATGGTATAGAATTGGAGTCATATCAAAGTCAACATAGTATACAATTGGGGTCGTTTAGTCAACATGGTATAGAATTGGAGTCATATCAAAGTCAACATAGTATACAATTGGGGTCATTTAGTCAACATGGTATAGAATTGGAGTCATATCAAAGTCAACATAGTATACAATTGGGGTCATATCAGTCAATATGGTATAAAATTTAGGTCATATAAAAATCAATATCATGGTAAAGAATTGGGGTCATATCAATGTCACCATGGTACTGAAAAGGGGTCATATCAAAGTCAACATGGGATATAATAGAGGTCATATAAAAATCAACATGGTATACAATAGGGGTCATATCAAAGTCAACAATACCTTTATATATCAATCAAACAAAGCTTTGAAACATTGTTTGAACTGTTTTCAGGCATTTATTTTGTCAGGAGCAGTCTCACCAATCATTGCCATTCCCCCACTGATCATCTTAACTTAAGTTATCTACATATATTTTAATTTGTGCAGGACTTATTACACTTTTTCTTTCCTATGCTGGGAATCACTCTTAATGTGTGAAATGGAATGGTCTACTTCTAAACTTAGACAAAGCAAGGAACGAGTTCCCTGGTACCTGATTGAGGTTATACTATTGACAGCAGACCCATAGCAACTGACATCTTGCATATAAAATGAGGCAAATACCTGTGTATGGGTTTCAGTGGGAAAGGTTAAGTCTAAATATAAATAGTTTTGCAGAAACAACCAATGTCTAATTTGGGCATTTTAATATTTTGCCAAAAGTCAGTTCTGTCCATTTAACTTAATAATCACTTCTCATTTGAATGTTTGAGATAGTCCATGCATGCAACTGAACAGGTAATACAATTTCTGCTGTTCATTACAGCCCATCTTCAACAATAGAGGAATATTGTACTGAGTTTGAAAGAGATAGATTTTATGGCTTTATTAACATCAATGAAAAGTCTACCTCTCAATGGATATTTGATGACTAAAATTTGGTATTTCAGTCCTAGATGATTCATATTACACAGTTTGTATTAGATTCAGTATAGTAAATATTTCCTCAAAGCTTTGTACGAAATTTTGCAATACAGCTTTCCAATCAACAGATTCTAACAAAATGAAATCAGACCTGGTTGAAAAAAAAGAATCTGACTGACACAAAAGTCTCATCAACAAAATAGTATTAAGGTCTTCATGATACAACTTAACATACTGAAATCTGATCAAAATCTAAGACCTAGAGAAATAATAATCCATTAACTCCTATTTTATACATACCAGTAGATATCCCTTACACCTAGTGGGAAACAATTTCTTGTAAACTATCACAACTAGAACATCTAAAATGCATGAGGTGTTCAGTTTTTTATATGTGTATAATTCACATTTTTCATGAAAATTACATTTTTTTCACAAAAGAGGGTTGACAGCACATCAGCACAATCCTGACTATATAGTGCAAGGTAAGGATAGGTATCTGCAAAAAAGTATACAACACAAAGATATACAACACAAAGATAAAGGAAAAAAACTCAAACCATTTAAATAAGTGAAATGTTTGTCTGAAAACACTTGTTGTATTTGTTTAGTTTTTAATTTTAATACTTAACAAATTTGATAACCACCAGACACTGTTGCCGTGTTTGCTGAAACACTCTGGAAAGATAATGTAAACCCTCATCCAAACTTTTGCCTCATGGAGATGGCAAACTTTGACACACAATCCTTGAACAGCTTTCAGGTCTGTGTAATCCACCTAATATGGGGTCTGCGTAATCCAAATATAACAAATCTGCTTGCACAACACTCACTGAGAGTTCAGACAAACACTGCTTCAGAATATTACCTCAATTCTCTTCTGATACTTTGGACCCTTAATAAACCTCTTAACATAGATGTGGGGAACATGGATGTCATCTGGGGGAATCTCTCCAATTTCTACAATTTCCTCCACCTCTGCTATTGTGATTTGGGCAGCCTTGCACATGGGCAAATTAAAGTTCCTTGCAGTTTTCCTGGAATAAATATTTTAGTTCAAAATGACATTAGAATCTTAATCTCTAACAAGGTGTAAAATACTGCATCTGGCCATTGGACAGATGTGCATAATTGAAAATGCTGTCTCTGGAAAATGGACAGATCTGCAAATTTAAAACAGCAGTCTCTGGCCAATGGACAGATATGCACAATATAAAAAGCCTTCTCTGGCCAATGGACAAATGTGCATCTTTTAAAATGCCATCTCTGGCAAATGGACAGATGTGCAAATTTGAAAAGTCCTCTCTGAACAATGGTATTACTGTTGCTTCAGTAGCAAAAGTAATACCAGTTCCCAAACCAGGTAAAGAAAGCACAGATCCTATTAACTATAGACCTATTGCACTGACCAGCTGTGTGTGCAAAACAATGGAACAATTGATCAATATTCAGTGTTACATCCTTAGGCTCGAATAAACAGTAACATAGAAAGAGTGAAAATAACAAACTTGTAAAACTTAATAAACAATTTATTAAGCAAAAATATTTTTCAGAAAAGAAAAAAAACTTATAGTTTTAAGAATCAATTCCAAAACTCCAAAAATAATTCAAAATATTATCCACTAGAGAAATTGCAAAAGTCTTGGTAATAAAATTACCAAATAATTCTAAGTTCGAATTCGAGCGAAGTATCCAATATGGAAGACGATGTCACGTGATGAAGTCAGTTCTTGTTAATAAAAATCTATGAGCACAATTCTTTTCCAGATAAATAAAAAAATAATTCCTCTTGATCCAAACGAATTGACATAATTTCCAGTACAAGAAAATTTAAATTAACTCAAAACGACACACAACTTAGTATTCTAACAGCCCAAATTCTTCTACTGAATAGCTCACTCCAAAACATAGTTTAAATACCTGTTTTTATGTAAACAAGAAAGGGGTCACAATCTTCTAGAATCTCTCAGAACAAATTTACGTTCAAGAAATTACGTAAATACCATATGACCCAACTAAAAATAGAAAGATGTTTATATAAAGCTCCATAATGTCCTTGGAACCAACCAATCATTTTAAAAGCTTGTTTACAACTCTGAAGCCAGGTCAGAAATGAGGTCAACACCTGGTGTTTATTCTGTAAAGTACAGGTCACCCCCCCCTCAATGAACGAATCTTAAAACTTAAAATGCCAAATTTAAATCTAACAAACAAACAATAAAAATAAATATAAATGACTTATATCAAATATATGTAACACTCAGCTTGTATGGGCCAGGAACCTAGCAATTTAATATCCCCTTTCCAAAGTCGCTTTTGTTATGGCTGTAGCACTATTGATCATCTAGTTAGACTGGAAACATTTGATTGTGACTCACTTATCAAGAAGGAACATTTAGTAGTGGTTTTCTTTGATTTAGAAAAGGCCTATGACATGATATGGAAATATGGGATACTAAATGACCGGTCTGGGTCTAAAAGGCCATCAATCCTTTTTCATATCAAACTTTCTCTCAGAGATTTCAAGGTACGAGTGGGCTCTACCCTCGCAGATATGTATGACCAAGAGATGGGTATGTCCCAGGGAAGCATTTTATCTGTGACACTTCAAAATCAAAATCAATAGCATCACAAAGTGTTTGACCCCTGGTGTGGATTGCTCATTATACGTTGATTATTTTCTAATATCTTATCGATCAAAGCACATGCATCCAATTGAAAGACAGCTACAACAAAATATCAACATGATTCAAAATTGGGAAAGTACTAAAGGTTTCAAATTCTGTAAATGAAAAACGGAAGGTATGAATTTCTGTCAGTTGCGAAGACATGATGAATCTAAACTCATGCTGGACGGAACACCTACTCCAGTTGTTGAGGAAACAAAGTTTTTAGGCATTATCTTCGAAAGCTAAATGCTTGACATCCCTAGATTTACTTATAGTAGTAGTGCACACAGACTGGGGTGCTGATAGAAAAGTCATCCTCAATGTATATAGAACATTTATCCACATCAAACTAGACTGATTGCGTTGTTTATGGTTCAGCTAGTATGTCATACTTAAAGATGCTTGACCCAATTCATCATCAAGGAATAGGACTCACTCTTGGTGAATATAAGACATCCCCATGTGAAAGCCATTCACTGTTAAGCACTTCATGATAGAGTGTTTCGACCTGCAACCTACACACAATCAGTACTACAATGTGCATGACATAAAGGAATTTTTGATGCAATAAACATCACTTGTATTATAGAATTGCTGAAAGAAGTCAACATTTACTCTAAGCTATAACTTTTATGTCATCACCTTGAGCATTTTTATGTACTGTTTTTACTGTCCATTATTTTCAACAACTTTTCATCTCTCTGTATTAACGTATACCATTTACAGTCCCCATTGATCGGGAAGCTTCATATATTAACATGGCCAGCTTTTCATTTTACTTTCAACTATATGGTTTTGATATTGCTAGTCGATATGAAACCTTTTATCATTTTTAAATCATACACATAACCTTTTGAATGGCGCTAAATAGCTGAACAGTGCTGGTGAGATGTAAAAATAGAAACAAACAAACAAACAAACAAACATCTGGCCAATGGATATATGTGCAATTTTGAAAATGCCATCACTGGCCAATGGACAGATGTGCAATTTTGAAAATGCCATCACTGGCCAATGGACAGATGTGCAATTTTGAAAATGCCACCACTGGCCAATGGACAGATGTGCATATTTACAGTGAACATGATTTACCTATATGCTTTACCTATATGATTTACCTATATGCTTTCTTTTGTGATCATTTGAAATTGGAAAAGACTAGTTTAATGAACTTGATAGTCTCACATGCTAGTTTAAACAATCAGATTTCTGTAATCTCATTCAAAATATATTTTTCAACCAATCAGATTTCAGTAATCTCATTCAAAATATATTTTTCAACCAATCAGATTGCTGTAATCTCATTTAATATCTATTATTCAACAGTTAAGAGTCCTGTAATATCATTCAATATCTATTGTTCAACCAATCGGATTGCTGTAATATCATTCAATATCTATTGTTCAACCAATCAGATTGCTATAATATCATTCAATATCTATTATTCAACAGTTAAGAGTTCTGTAATCTCATTAAATATCTATTGTTCAGCCAGTTAAGAATCCCATAATATCACCAATATCTATTGTTCAACCAATCGGATTGCTGTAATCTCATTCAATATCTATTGTTCAACCAGTTACGAGTCCTGTAATATCATTCAATATCTATTGTTCAACCAATCAGATTGCTGTAATATCATTCAATATCTATTGTTCAACCAATCAGATTGCTGTAATATCATTCAATATCTATTATTCAACAGTTAAGAGTTCTGTAATCTCATTGAATATCTATTGTTCAGCCAGTTAAGAATCCCGTAGTATCACCAATATCTATTGTTCAACCAATCAGATTGCTGTAATCTCATTCAATATCTATTGTTCAACCAGTTACGAGTCCTGTAATATCATTCAATATCTATTGTTCAACCAATCAGATTGCTGTAATATCATTCAATATCTATTGTTCAACCAATCAGATTGCTGTAATATCATTCAATATCTATTATTCAACAGTTAAGAGTTCTGTAATCTCATTGAATATCTATTGTTCAGCCAGTTAAGAATCCCGTAGTATCACCAATATCTATTGTTCAACCAATCAGATTGCTGTAATCTCATTCAATATCTATTGTTCAACCAGTTACGAGTCCTGTAATATCATTCAATATCTATTGTTCAACCAATCAGATTGCTGTAATATCATTCAATATCTATTGTACAACCAATCAGATTGCTGTAATCTCATTCAATATCTATTGTTCAACCAGTTACGAGTCCTGTAATATCATTCAATATCTATTGTTCAACCAATCAGATTGCTGTAATATCATTCAATATCTATTGTACAACCAATCAGAGTCCTGTAATATGATTCAATATCTATTGTTGTGTTGCTTAAAAACTCAATGGCTCACCAATATGATAAAACACAGACTGAAAATTTCTGGAGTGGTCTCTGATTATGATAATTTGCATACTAATGAAACTAAACCAAATTCTTCAAGCACACATAGCAAGTATTACATTAAATAAAGTGCAAGTATTATATTAAACACTTCCAACTATTATATTAATCGCAGTGCAACTATTATAAATTGGAAGTCTAAAATTAAACACAGTGCAAGTCAAGTATTACATTAATCAGTGTACATATTATATTAATCACAGGAATATATCGCAATGCAGGTATTACATTAAACATTGTGTAAGTATTATATTAAACAGTGTACATATTACATTAATCACTGTACAAGATTATATCATAATGCAAGTATTACAGTAAACATTGTGTAATTATTATATATTAATCACAGTGCACATATTACATTATCACAGTACAAGTATTACATCACAATGTAAGTATTATATTAAACATTGTATAGGTATTACATTGAACTGCACACTTATTACATTCATCACAATGCAATTATAACATTAAACAGTGCAAATATTACATTCAACAGTGCAAGTATTATTTACAGTGCAATTATTGCATAGAACAGCGCAAGTATGACATCTATCACACTGCAAGTATGACATTAAACACTGCAAGTATTGCAATACTGCAATATTAATCAGTGATATTATTTAAAAAAGTAGATGTATTACATTAATCACAGTACAAATATTATATATAACACAGTGCAATAATTAAATTAAACACAGAGCTAGTATTAAATTAAACATGACACAAGTCTTAAACTAAACATGGCATTAGTGTTCTATTAAATACAGTATAATTATTGCATTAAATAAAGTGCAAGTATTATAGTAAACACAGTGTTTTAGAGTGCTGCAGCTGCTGCCAGACAAATAATGTATGCAATTTACCTGAAAGTGAGATTTCCCATCTTGTCTGCCTTCCAGGCCTTGACCAGGGCAAAGTCTCCCGTGATGGCCTCCTCCATGATGTAGTTAATGCCATTGAACTGACGTGACTTTAAGGAAATAAATAGTGTGATAATATTAACAATATATTTTCTTTATGTTCTGGTGACTGCATTTTATTATGTAACTAGCTACCTGTCAATATATATATATTCAGTATAGTAACATTAAAATTAAAAATATTGACATACTTTTAATGATACTACTGCTGAGAGTATTTTTGACAAACTCAGTGTCAGATGTATATGTATGTATATGTATGGGCATTACAGATTTATGACCCACACTGTCACAGTGGCAGAGGAAAATGGTGGAATTTATAAATACTCTAAATGAGGAATGTGCAACATCTTCCTGGGTACATGCCATATAAGAAATTTCTAAAGCTACATCCTATGATATATATAAAAGAACCAAGTCACTAGCCAGACTTGACATACAAATCATAGGTTGCACAAGCCTGCTGTACATAATGTAAATTCACAAATTTTCATGATTCGTACAAACCATCAATTTAATGACCCAACAAACATAGATCCTTCCTTGGAAAGATAAGGAACTGTGTCGAACTCCATGCATGTAAAAACTGACAAAATCGCCAATAGTTTAGATATTTTTGAAAAATAAAAATGAAAATAAATGAAATCATGATAAATTTGTTTCAATACCTGAACTTCCTTAGTTAATACCAATAACTTATTTTCATCATAAAAATAAACTCAATCACTTTTCAGCAAGAATTAGTGAGAATTTGTTTTTGTTTTTATGGTTTAATGCCATTTGTCAGCACAATATAGGCTATACATGGCGGCCAGTATTAATGGTGGAGGAAGAACCCGGAAACCCCCCAGAAAGAACCACCGACTCACGAGAAGCTACTGGCAAGCTTTCCTGCATAACTACATTAGCCGAATCTTGGACTCTAACCCACACAGACAGAGGTGAGATGGCAGTGTCCATAACGGACAGCGCTTTAGACCACTCGGCCACTCGGGGCCCCAATTAGTGACATAATAATAATCCTGAAGAGTAACATGTTCTTAAATTTTGACAAGTTCTGTGAAAATATGAACAAAAAAGGTGTCTCAAAACTTGTATTTTTCTCACAATTTGATTTTTTTGGACAGCATGGAAATCTAATCAGGTCATCTATTTATATACATAAATATGCTTAGAAAATTGAATTACTGAATTACCTAATTGTGATAACAATATTTTCATATAAAAAGTTTAAGTTTAGAAACAGATGTAAAACATTTCTGTAGTGGCCAGAACATCTGCTTATGACCATAATGAAATGTGTGCAATTTCTTGACTTTCACTAGCTCCTGTACAATTAAACTAAAATGGATTTGGGATTGATATAGAGTGAACACATGGACATCCTGCTGCCCCATGATATTGCAATGGGAATATAAAATGCATCTGAACATGATAAAAGTATTAATGAAATTCATAATGACCTTCATGAACATTCTACTGTTTGCTTGGTGTGCTAACGCATCATATGACCCAATAGTTTTCATGCACCCAAATAAAATTAGCAAAATGGATAAGGGTATTATCACAGAAACCTAATAATGCCATATATGCTGTGTTGTGATGACAAGACTGAAGGATTGATCTTTGTGCCCTAAGATAACAATGAACATGGCAAGACTCTTCTTTTCCAAACTATGCAAAAATGAGGAAAATGTCCAAAATGATGCCAACTAAAGAACATTCCAAAATAAAACACTCCTGGGTCTTGCTTCCTTCACACAAATATGTAAATCTGAAAATATAGTCTGTAAGTAACATTTCTCTAATATTCATATGGATTTTTAAAAATAGTAAAAATTATCTACTCAAGGTAAATAGTTGGCAGAAAATTGATACTGAAAGATACCACATTAACCAAGTACATTTGGAAATATAATCCAGTTTCTAAGACTGCATCCAGCAACATTATTATTGTTAGGAAAATGCAAATATATTTCTTTTTGAATACCAATATGTTTATTCCTTACTAGATAATGGAGCTGGTCCAAGTTAAAGCTTATTAACATTTTGTGTGTGTGTCTCTGTCTTTTATTTTTCCAGACTGGTTCATATCACTAGGAAGATATGGGAGGTAGGTGCCTTGTAAAGTTTAGATAAATCCACTGCATCATCAATTAAATTACAATCAAAGAGCTTTTTCACTACAATTTGTAAAAACAGTTTTTATTCAGGATTCCAGTTTGAGATATATTTAAGGCAACACCAAAGGGAAAGTGTAGGATTTTAGCCAAAATTTCAAAGGCACAACATTTAATGCTTTCTCTGAATAACAAAAACCCTAAGTGAAGCCTTGTCCTCTACTTTACATGTACTGGGGCCCCAAGTGGCTGAGTGGTCTAAAATGCTCATGATTACAGATCACTGCCATCTCACCTCTGTCTGCGTGGGTTTGAGTCTTGGCCTCAGTCAATGTGGGTATGTGAGAAAGCTTGCTGGTAGTTTCTCGTGGATCGGTGGTTCTTTCCTGGGTTTTCACTACTCAGAGGAAAATACGGATCTATGCACTACCCAGTAAATCACTCACTGATGCACTTCTCAAAGCAAATAACTGATTGACGCACTGCTCAAAGCAAACAACTGATCTATGCACTATTGAGAGTAAATAACTGATATATGCACTACTCAGAGGAAAATACTGATCGATGCACTACTCAGAACAAATAACTGATCTATGCACTACTTCATAGCAAATAATGCACCATCTCAGATACTAATGAGATATTTACTTTCTTTTTAAATGGAAAAATGGTTTTCCTATTTTCTCGATTTGTTAAATGATGCAAACTTTGATATCAATGAACACCTTTGGAACAAATTCATTTGTATTTGATATTCTGATTCTCAAGCTCTGGATGGAGTAGAAATGTTAAATGGTACACCTGGAACACTTTCTGATGAAGAAATAGAAGCAGCCTTGTTTAAAAAATTATAAACAACTGAGCTCCAGGACCAGATGAAATGATGACAGAAATGTTTAATAATTCTGCATGTATCAGTACCGTACTTACAAAAGCTCTTCAAATGCTGGAAATGGGTCACTGTCCAAAAGAGTTGTATAAAGCAACAAGTTTGAGTGTAACATAAAGAAGGCAGTCAAGACAGTCACAAAGTACTAAATAATTGACTGATTGGTTAAGTATGTGTGATGTCTGCAGTGTCGCAGTTTATAGTGATGTCTAGCACTGGGACATCATGCTGCAAATATATAGCATAATGTCCAACCCAGACACATTATTTTTCGTAAAGCCTTCAGCATCACATGTATACATAGCATATTACTCTGTCATTGGCGGAAACGGCGCATGCTCAGCCTCCGGCTTTACTCCAATAATGCCCCTCATCCCCTTCACAAATGCTTGGATGAGGGGTCCATTATCCTGACACCAGGCCAACCAGTCCTAGCACAAACCTCTTAATGCTGAGAGCCAAGCAAGGCCAGCTGTTAGTACCATTTTTTGAAAGTCTTTGGCATGATTCGACTGGGGATCAAACCAAGGACCTCCCGCATCTGATGCAGATGTTCTAACCACTAGAGCAGTCGCATACATGATGGATTGTATTTTATAAATTTGAAACCTTTCCTAGAATTTCAGACCTATGCTGGAAACTTGTCTTTGTCAAGCATAGCATAGCATATATGTGATGTGGGGTGAGATCTGTGTGCAGGACATTGACACTTTGGGCACAAGAGATGTTGCTTTCCATTGTCCAGAGTACTTCCCTGGGCCTTTGTGATGCACCCGTTAAGAACCACCTGCCAAGATGGAACTCTGAAATGGAACTGAAGCTTTGACAGAGCTGCATGGCTTTAAAGAATTAGCTGGTGGGCCCTGAGAGTGTCAGGATGTTTAAGCTTTTGGCTGGTTTCAAAGAGCCAGACAAGGATGCATGTGATCAGTGTTGATGATGTCTCAAATCCAGAGTAACCACAATGAGCCATCTGACGAGAATCTCAGTCTCCACGGTTGGGTGCATCCATGTGATTTGGGTTTTAAATGTAGCTATAACAATATTTCAGTCATACTGCTATGATGTCTGCAGTGTGGCTGTTTATAGTGATGTTTAGCGCTAGGGCATCATGCTGCAGACATGAAGCCCCACCCAGTCACGTTATCCTGACACCAGACCGACCAGTCCTAACACTAACCTCTTCATGCTGAACACCAAGCGAGGCCAGCTGTAAGCACCATTTTTTTAAGTCTTTGGTGTGACTCAACTGAGGATCAAACCCACAACCTCCCACATCCACTCTAACTACTAGGCCACCAGAGTGGTGCGTCTCCAAGGTTGAAGCACTCAGAAAATTCTTACTGTGCTCAAACAAAATCTTGGAAGTGTCCAATGCCACCTCCCTGTGGAAAAACTCTTGATAATAAGGCCTTGGACAAGGACAGCACAGGCCAAGAGGGTTTTCCCACTGCTTCCAACAAACAATGGAGAGCCACTGGTGACAGACTCCTCTTCAGTATGTTGAACAAAGTGGCAGAAAAGAGGCCAGCATGCGAGACTATGGTCACTAATTACCTACCGGTATTCTTTTGTTCAAAGGATTTGTTTTCTTCCAGAAGGGCCAGGGAGAATCACCCACTTGAGCTTCTTCAGTGTCCAATGTCACCGTATTATGAATTTTCTAGCAAGACACAGGCAAGGATGCTTGGCCCTTGCTAAACCTTGTAATCAAGTCGGGAAGGAGCAAAAAAAGATGTCAAGAGTTTCAACCATAAAGTTTCTACAAACTGGAAAGAACTTTGACATCACCTAAACCTGATGATATAGGAAAGAGATTATTAGGCACGCGGTTGAACCTATTTCAATGCTTTATCCAACAAGGATTCCTCCTCTATTACTCTTAAGCAAATGTTGAGGAAATGTATGGGAACCACATCTGCCTGCAAACCCATTGGCTTCAACAAGGATAGAAAGAACAACTTGATCCTGCACTCTCTCCTGGGAGGCAGGACTACATGACCTTGTGTCTCCATTCGTGGGGGAGACTTGTGTGGAGGAGAAACCTGGTTAAGTAACTCCTCCAGCAGCGTTATAAGTGCTTCAAACTATGGCCTCTGCTGGTGGCTTTGGTTAATTACCCAATTTCCTTGAGTGTTTTGAGGAAGAAAGTCCACCCTCCTCACTCCTTTTAGACTCAACCTCATAACATGAAGACCTTTGCATGCACAAACTCACTACTATGCAGCCAAGGTCCAGAAGTCTATTCATGTAGAGAAAGTGCCAAATGTTTCCTTGTGAGGAAGGCCACACATCCCATGATGATTTGAGAAATCATAGTGCCATGGGGATGACAATCTGATCACTAATCTGACATCTGCTCCCAGTTTTTCCATGGGATGAAATAGTAGTCTGAAGAAAGGGGGAACTCTACCCAATCTCTGAACTATATTGGCTCCCAAACCTGATGCCTGGTGCCAGACACCAAGTACCTGGTCACTGGAAGGCCATCTGAAATTAAAATGGTGAAATAACCCACTTGTGATGCTGTGCTATAAATCACTAAACCCCCCCCCCAAAAAAAAAAATTAAGAGTGCCTCTAGGGATTCTAGTCCTTTGTAACACAATTTGACCAGAATTGATATGTGCATGCTTTGCTTTTATTGTCTCATGCCACAAGTGATCTACGATGAGATCCATGCTAATTCAGTTGCTAGAAAATAATTATTCACCCTAGGTAATGTTGTACACATGAATGATGAAAAATGACCAAATTGTTCTAAGGCAAAAAACAAAGTTAATTCTTGGCTTATTGGGTGACATCCTTGACTGAGTCATATCCATAAAGGTTTTATTACTATTATACTTTTTATTATTATTACTACTGATATATGATTCACTAAACTCACTTTGCATTATGATTATTGTATAACCCATCAAAATATATGTCATCACAATATTTAAATGACATTAATCTGAAATATTACTTAAAAAGATATGGAAGAGAGAATAATTTATCACATGAAAGGAGGACCCATGCATGGTATAAATTCTCTTGTATCACTTAACCAAGTATTTACAACTTCACTTGCCCAACTCCTTGGCCAAGCTAAAATTCCAATTGGGCCAGCTCAAATTTGCAAGTCAGTAGCCCATGAGCAAGTCTACAAAATCGAGAGAGCTATAAAAGACACTAAATTGTATTGAACATCAATAATCTGGATAAAATAAAATAACTCAGTTCAAGCTTATTTACCAACAATGGGTTGTATTCAATTAGTAATGCTTTATGTTTTGAAAGCTTGATACCATGCTATCTTGACATAATGCACATTAGTGATGGGAATCGGTCAGAAATTCATAATCGATAATCGGTTCCCCTTAACCAACTGATCATCGATTATAATCGGTTACTAAGAGCAAATTTTAATTTTTGTTAAACAGTTATATCTTTGATCAAGAGTTCAATATATTTACAAAGGTACAGGAGTAATCTCTTTTAATGACATGGATACTTTAACCTGACAATAATATTACTTTTGTTCTACAACTTTGTTAAATGAAAGCAACTTTTTATGGCTGATCAGTCATATGTAACTGAAATACTGCTACAATGCCCCAAAATTCTTTCGTTCACATGTGATGTGTCTATAATTTAAAATTTAGAATGACATGTTTTTCTTGTTTGTCACTGTTTATAAATACTACAAAAGATGTTGCAATTTGACTGAAACAAATCAACAAAATGTGTTTAAATGTATTAACTCAACACTTTAGCAACTTGACCATGTAATAATGGCTATATGTTCCTAATTATGAATCATAAGGTTTCATATTTGTAGTTGTGATGGGAATTAATATTAATAAATTTCCAATCAACTTTAGTGGCTGGAAGTTTTACTAACCATTGTGCTTTGCATACACCTAAAAAGTAGTCTCCATTTACACACAATCGATTATGGAGTTCACAATCGATTATCTGCTCAACCAACTGATGATCGATTATAATCGATAATCGGAACAACACTAATGCACATATCAACACCTTTATTTAACATTTAAATGTAGCACAATCTTCTTCTGCATAACTGGCTACAGTTTCTTTCATCTTGTAATTTCCATCCTGCACTGACTGTAAAGGTTTAGATGATATCCCAGTTTCTCACAGATATACGGGAATGTTTACTACTTAAAGCACATTTTGAACAATGTGGAATAAAGATTTATAATTTAACTTCTGTTTTTTTGTAGTACTACTACTAATAATAAAAACGTAAAGGAGGCTACACAATTAGTTGCATGGAACTAAACCTCCTTGTGACCGTTTATTATATGCATATTTACATTCAACGCACACACACAGAGCATTGATAATAAGCAATATTGATATGGAACTAACATATAAAAGGTTAGTGAATTTATAATCCTAATATCTGTATTTATAAGAAATTCACTGACTTTCTCATCTTATGTTAGTTTTGGAGAGTTTTTCAGATTGCCATCTTGAAACAAATGCTTTTTCAAAGATTTTTTTTGAGGTATGTCATCTTTATGGCGAGTAGGTGTTAAAATATAAATACAACTCCAGAGACGTCTTTGACAGGTTTATCTTTGGAAATAATCATTAATTACCATGAGGATTTCATTCCAAGCATTAACAATTTTAGGAAAATGCAGAACCTTAAGGCAGCATTTATATGTTGTTTACTTAATAATTAAACTCAATACATATTGTTTGGTAAACAACTGAATGAACACATTTTTTCTCTATTCTCAAATGAATGATTTTCATATATTTTAATATGTCCGAGTTGTTATGGTGACATCTTAATTGTGGAGTAAATGGAACAAATAAGTGTTCACAAATCCTTGAGTATAAATAAAAAATTGCAATTAGTATTCACTATTGCTTTAGTACTCTCTCTCAAAAATGTAGTTATTTTCAAAATCCTTTCAGCCTATTCATATATATATATATATATATATATATATATATATATATATATATATATACACACACACACACACACACATTTGCTTTTGCTCTTACAACTATTTTTGCACCCTAAGTCTTTATAATCTACATACAGTATATATCTAAGCATGTTATTTACAATGTTGTTGGATATTTTTTGCAAGGTGACAACAAAGACATCGTGGAAATACATTATTTTTTTTTTACAAATAAGACATGATTCACTTATAGTATGTCATGATTTATCTTTTTGTTTTACTCATTAGAAAAGGCGTATTTATTTTAAAGAAATATGGATTCTATAATGATCCCAAGCCATAAGAAATTGGGTGTTTATTTTACGGAAATGTGGAATCTATAATGATTGCAAGCCATTAGAAATATGGTGGTCTTTTGTTTAAGGAAATGTGGATGCTAAAATATTATGAAACCATCAGATATTGGTGTACTAAGGAAATGTTGATGCTAGAATATTATGAAACCATTAGAAATTGGTGTCTGTACTAAGGAAATGTTAATGCTAGAATGTTCTCCAGCCATTATAATTGTGCAGTGTCTCAGTTTATAGTGATGTCTAGGATGTAAAGTATGATGTCCCACCCAGTCACATTACCCTGACACCAGGCTGACCAGTCCCAACACTAACCTCTATGCAAAAGAAGTTACTAAAGAAATGAAAAAAATTGGAACAAGCTATTTCAAAATCCCCTTCTTCAAACACATTTATATATAATACCACTATTTATCACACAATATATTTCAGACCAAAGCTTATCACACAATATATTTTAGAACACTATTTATCACACAATATATTTTAGAACACTATTTATCACACAATATAGTTTTAATAAGATTGAACAAAACAATTTGAAGAAAAAACTTTATTGTTAGATGCTAAAGATAACATCAAAAGCTCTATTACACAAACATCATCTTATAACAGTTTTTATTACACAAACATCATAAGACATCCATCATTACACAAACATCATCTTATAACAGTTTTTATTACACAAACATCATAAGACATCCATTATTACACAAACATCATCTTATAACAGTTTTTATTACACAAACATCATAAGACATCCATTATTACACAAACATCATCTTATAACAGTTTTTATTACACAAACATCATAAGACATCCAACATTACAGACATAATCTTATAACAGTTTTTATTACACAAACATCATAAGACATCCAACATTACACAAATATCTTCTTATAACAGTTTTTATTACACAAACATCATCAGACAAGACATCCATCATTACACAAATATCTTCTTATAACAGTTTTTATTACACAAACATCATCACATAAGACATCCATCATTACACAAATATCTTATAAGTTTTTATTACACAAACATCATCGCATAAGACATCCATCAATGCATGAACATCATCTTATACTACAAATTCATTATTACACAAGCAACTAGTAATTCATTCATCATTACACAAATATCTTACAACACATTCATCAATACACAAACATCATCTTATGATATATTCATCAATACACAAACATCATCTAATAAATCACTCTTTGTTACACAACATCTTATGACACATTCTTCACTACACATCTTATGACACATTCATCACTACACAACATCTTATGACACATTCTTCACTACACAACATCTTATGACACATTCATCACTACACAACATCTTATGACACATTAATCAATAAAACAACATCATATGACACGTTCTTTAGAACAAAATACTGCAGCATTATAACCTGACTGAAATAGTCCCACATAATCACAAAGTATAGGCATACAACTGATCTTCAAAACAAGCATGTAACCTGCTTCAACAGCTGCTGTCTTCGAGTTAATATTCTATTGATTTTATTATTTGTAAAAGCACAAACTTCATGTAAGATTTTGCTGACAGTAAATTAATACTGTTTCAGGTTTTTTAAAAATACAAACATTGCAGTAGTTATTCATCCTTGTTCTCTCTATACTCAAAACAGCATTCCTCTCCATTACACTGTTTAGGTTCTTAGCAAAACAACTGATACTTGCAGCAGTTTAATACTAAAATTGGTAAAAATTATGAAAATATCGTTCCTAATTGATCTGTTAGTTGTATTCACATTTAAAGTCAAACCTTTCTTTGATATAGAAGTCAATTTAACAACAAGGAGTTTCCCTTTGACAAACTACCACATATCTTTCTGGGTTAGATATGAAACAAGTTTTTTTTGTTTTTAACATTTGTGCTTTATTGATATATTACAACAGTATGTAGGTGAAAGTTTGGTATGAATCATACGAGATACTTAAAATACTTATTTGGAATGATAGATGGCAATATTGCTTTATGAAAAGTAATTACATATAGAAAATATCTCAAGCATTTTACATTGGCATGACAATATACCCAAATTTCAGTCTTGAAAAGACTGGTGACCTGGACATATTGTAACACTGTCTGACCTCTTGAAAAATCACAAAACTCTTGACATTCTGTCATTCATTTTCCAAGAGGTCACACAAACGTGTTGTAGTTTGAAAGGGAAAACTTTTGTCAAACACAAAACAAACAAAACGACACCTAAATTAATGAAAAGTGTCCCTATAAATGCAAATGCCATTAAGAAATCAAGTGAAACTTAAACATATTCATGATTTTGAAGCATTTAGTACTTCGCATCAGTTACCTCTGATAAAAAAATAATGTTATCTTCCTTTTCCAACTGTTCTACAGTGACAACAATTAGCAAATTATGAAAAAGTATATATATATATATATATATATATATATATATATATATATATATATATATATATAACGTGTTAAGCGAAGCTGAACTCTGGTGTTTGTCAAGGACAGAAAGCGCACTCGAATTCTCAAGGCAGGAATCTGCATCTATTTGACCTATAATGCCAAGCATTTGGCAAAGTTTTACTCAGCCTAGTCAACTTTCAAAGCTATATATAATGGACACGTGTTAAGCTGAACTCTGGTGTTTTTTATGGACAGAAAGTGTGCACTCAAATTTTCAAGGCCTGAATCTGCATCTTTTTGGCCTATAGTAACAAGCATTTGGCAAAGGTTTACTCAGCCCAGTCAACTTTCACCCAGTCAGGCCAAGTAGTTTTCCAAGCTTTGAGTATATGGTAACACAAGAGTGCCAAGCAAAGAACACAGACTTTGATGTGTCATTGCACACAGAGAACACATACTTTGATGTGTCATTGCACACAAAGAACACAGACTTTGATGTGTCACTGCACACAAAGAACACATACTTTGATGTGTCATTGCACACAAAGAACACATACTTTGATGTGTCATTGCACACAAAGAACACAGACTTTGATGTGTCATTGCACAATGTTCTGACAGATAAGGGTATATGTTGATCCAGTACCAGAATACCCCCCCCCCTCCGGGCAGTAAGTGACATGGAAACTCACACTTCCAATTAAATGACATACTGATACACCTTTGCCTTTGTGCTGATGCTTTACTAAGGTATAGATGGTTTCAATTTGCAATGGGGCACCACTATGAAAAAGTTGAAGAGGATTGATTATATCACAAATTACACAAAAGTACTTAACTATTGATTTAAAAATTTTACTAAGAAATTCTCTAAACAAATACCGACAGTATTAATTATGGTAACAGAAGTATAAAATGACAGACAACCATATGCAATTTCATCTTTGTAATTGTCCTAAATCATGGTTGGTATACGTGGTATATTTTTTTAAAGCCTAATAATTCAAAACTCTAAGTTTCTAAGATATACACTGAAGTAAATGTTTCCCTTGTTAATTTAAAATACATCAGTGTCCAGAACTAATGTTAAATTTAACCATTTTTTTGCCATGCTACCAATGTACTAGCTGTTATAAACTAACACTATATTAAGAGCCAGTTTCCGTAACTAGTGCAGGATGTTGTGAAATTTGTATCCACAGCAAGGTACATGTAGTACCATATATACCTGTTTATAAGACGAGTCCAACTGTAAACTGCACAGACCCAGATCTGCTGGTGCATTTTATGATAGCAGATCTGGGTCTGTGCAGTTTGTTTGGAATAAACGGAAGAACAAACAGCGAAGACCCTAACCTACAGGTGCATTATGCTACATCAGATCAGGATCTGTTGTTTGCAGTATCACTAGACTTATAAATGAGTACATATATTTTTTTTAATACTGTATACAACCCTTCACACATTCAACAACTAAATTACATTGTGAATAGCATTACCGGTATTATAAAGCGACGATGACCCATTTTCACACCAAATTTTAAAAAATTCATTTGGTCAGATAATTAGCATAATTATCTCTCAACTACCTGCATAGAGTATTCGGATTCTCTTAAACTTCGGCACGAACCCATTTCATTGCTTTTGCCTATTTCATTCAAAGCATTATACATACAAGCCATATTTGTTAATGCATATATTTGAATCAAATGACATTCAATGTACATGTAGGGCTTAGCTAAAACAATGTTTTAAACCAAACAGGTATGTATAAATAAATATATATAAATATATATATCTAAATGCAAGACAGTTAAATCGCACCTATATTGTGCCCATTAGAATTCCTAAAAAAAATTAAAGGTAAAAAAAGCAAAATACTATCGTCAAATCAACTCTTCCAAATAAATGTAATTATGTAGTCCTGCATGAGAAAAATAGGGAATGCTTTCAAAATGAATATAAAAAAAATAAAGTAGAACTATTTATACAATCCTTAAAAGATCCAAACATTTATAGAAACCACATTGCTAAAAACAGTCAAATGATTTTACTTGCTGCTAACAAGTAAC
The DNA here is from genome assembly GCA_029339505.1 of Unio delphinus. Lineage (NCBI taxonomy): Eukaryota > Metazoa > Mollusca > Bivalvia > Unionida > Unionidae > Unio > Unio delphinus. The sequence continues at coordinate 2,281,295 of JAQISU010000018.1, read as the reverse complement.
AGCATCATAAGGTTTCATAACAAAGTTTTAAAAACTCTTGGGGTGAAAATCAATACACTTGTAAAGAATGTGTGCTACTGTCAGTGGACATGGAAAAGGTATGTAGTTTGTTTGGCCATTCTCCAATACACAAATACATCCAATCTATATATTGGATGGTAATCTCAAATGAGGGTTTTGATGATCCAAATTTTGCTTATATAAATCTCATTTCATTTACTGTGTATACAGAACATTCAGATTTATACAATGTTTGAATCTGATGTCATTATAGGGACAGATTTATACAATGTTTGATGCCATTAAAATTAATCCTTCTCTCATAAAAGAGCGTAATATCTGATGTCATCTTTCTTTCATAAACAAGTGATTGCAGTGAAGGTTTTGCTGCTCTATCTGCCTTTTTATTACTATTATACTACTCTGACTAGTCAGCCAATTGTACTGAAGATAAACGAATCTTGTTCCTGTACTAATTGGGATATAATCAATGGGTTGTGTTAACTGCTCTGGTGGCCTAGTGATTAGAGCATCCGACGCAGAAGTGGGAGGTCGTGGGTTCGATCCCCAGTCGAGTCATATCAAAGACTTCACAAACGGTACTAACAGCTGCTTCACTTGACACTCAGCATTAAGAGGTTAGTGTTAGGATTGGTCGGCCTGGTGTCAGGATAATGTGACTGGGTGGGTCATCATGCTACATGTCTGCGGTATGATGCCCCAATGCTAGGCATCACTATATATAAACTGCCTCACTGCAGACATCGTAGCGATATGACTGAAAATTTGTTAAAGCTACATCAAAAATCCTAATCGAACAAAAAAATTAATGGGTTGTCAAAATTTTTAAATTAAAGATCACTTATGTATTTTGAAGTTTGAATGGGGTTCAAAGATGTATGGCAGTAATTTTGCAGTACAAATGTTTTTTTTTTGCAACAGCAGTCACAATCTTGCCAGCACCTTTTGAACTAACTATACAGGGGCATCTGGTGAGAATAGAAAGCTTGGATTTCAATAAATTTCCTATGAAAAACAATCAGACTGGATGAGGACTTTTTTATGAACTGTATTAACCAATAGCATTTGGGGACCGAGATTTTTTCAAAACTTTGCAAGACTGAGTTTTACTGTAGATAAGCACAAATTTGAATGTCAAATGACAATATAATCTAGTTTAGGTACACAATTTTATAAGGTTTCGAATATAGATCCAATGATGACATTACATGAGAAATATTATCTGGATCATAGTACAACAGATATACAAGAAAGTAACCATTAACGTTGTGTGACAATAACTGCTGTTATCACACCAGCTACTACTAAAATAACAAGCACAATACATCCAGCAAGGAAAAGTTTTTTCCTGAACCATTTCTTTTTATTCTTTTTGGCTTGAACTAGCTGAACATTACCTTCCTCCACATTACAGGTAGCCTCTGTTACATGTTTTTCTATTGTATCAATTGTTTCCCCTTGCAGAAGAATCATAGCATTGATTGCCTTAAATAAATGATTAACTTCAACCACACCAGTCTCAAGTTTTTTTATTTCCTCATTTCGAACTTCAATTTCTTGTAGATCTAGAAGTGACTGCTGTTGCTCCTGAAGGAAATTCCCTGTGAACATGGTCTGAATGTCTTGTAAATCAGTTGTTCCTCCTGATTCATCTTCCTTATTCATGATTTCCACTTGCTTTTTATGTATCTTTTTCGTTCGATCAATATGTTCTACCTGTACCTCCCCAAAGTAATTCATAAGTCTTGTAATCTCCGATGAAAGTCTGTCTAGATGAGTCAACATTAAGCGTCCATTGGTGGATGATGAATCCATGTCAACCTCTGTTCTGAGATTTTTAATGTCTCGGTTTATTTGTACTGCGGCTGTTAAGACATGGTCTGACAATGCATCTAGAGTCTTCACCTGCTTGCTGTCTATCGATGGGGAAGCATACAAGTCACGCTGAATTTTCCTCATTTTATCAACACTGTCTTTTAAACCAGATATCTTACCTTCAATCTGACTGATTTTATTCAGAAAATCTGGCAAAGTGTGATCCATTTTAGTAACTTTTCCTTTTTTAATCATTGCCTCGTCTTGACTTGCTGCCTCGGACTTGGCCTGAAATTCAGCTGATCTATCTCTCACCATGTCTTCTATGGGGTGGGGTGGGGTGGGGTGGGGTGGGGGACTTGTTATCACTCGATGGATTATATAGCAATACACTTACACACCGTTTATAATATCCGACCCCGTCTTCTAGTTTCTCACCCGCGTTGATAAATGTCTGATTCCAATAAACATACACAACAAAATGCTGAACAAGTCGTGGGGTTCAGGTAACATTAACAGTATATAAATGTCGATGTGTTTGGGATGGCTGCCTTATAATCCATATATCGAACACTAGTCATACCAGCAAGCTTTCATGCGTTGATTGATCGCTCGTTGTGCTGACAGCATATATAGTATCAGCATATATAGTAAGCGCGGTGACTCACTCTCAATAGTTGTACGAACGAGCACCTATTGTAGGTCACCCTATGTGCTCATAGTGTTTATATAGAAGCCAGGCATGCCAGGTGACTCATTGTTTAAAGCTGGATGAGTGACTTAGGGCAGTTATTTTTAGCTGTTGTCATTTATCGGATCAAGAAAAACTTTGTCAAACAATGAGATTTTGCACTGATTCTAACAGGGTCTTTACCCGAGACAAATTAATAGTTTGACCTCGTGAAAAATTGGCTTTATACAGCTACAAAACTCGATACGATAGTTTAGTCTGGTTATTAGATTAACCGGACTAAAAGTGTTCACCGGAACAAATACCGGAATAGGGCTATTTACTGGCATAAAAACGGGAATAAAAGAAACAACTGAAAAAATCGTATAATATGATAAAGAAACGAAGATTTAATGGTTAAATTTTTTGCATCTGAAAGTAAAATCGTGGGTTGCGCTTACGACTCAAAACTTTTGCAGCAAATGGTGATATCGATATTTAACGTAATGTGCATACTGATTACAGAAGGTACAGTCCACATTTTTTAAAAAGCAATTTGGACGGGAAATATGAATTAAACGGGAAATTTACATCCTACAATTATAAGACATGAAAATAAAACCTAAACCGGAATTGTTCACAAAAGCGCGTTCATATACTATTTATGTGTATGTGAGTTTAATTTCATTGGCATCCAATTGTGTGTACACCGTGTTTAGTAGTGCCGATTGATAAGGTCGCATACAGAAGCGACGTTTTTCATTAAGTACCATTTTGGTCACGGAAGATGCAGATAAGCTTTTATCTCTATTTTTTTCTTTTTTACTGCTCATATTCATCTTGTACAGTAGACAGTAAAAAATTACTTTATTTTACCACAAAAATTCTGCTACAAAAAAACAACAACAAAAAACAGACCTGATTACATTATTATGAATCAAGCTGAACCACAATTACACAATATAAATGCTGGCATCCGTTAGTCTCGATGGGTAGTAGTGTGAGACACTTGATGGACACAGCCATGACAGATGGAATGTTGTTGTTGTTGTTGTTGTTGTAGGGTTTAACGCCATTTTTCAGCACACGATAGGCTATACATGGCGGCCAGTATTACTGCTGGAGGAAGAACCCGGGAAAACCGCCGGAAAGAACCACCAACCCACGAGAAGCTACTGGCAAGCTTTCTCACATAAATACATTAGCCGAATCTTAGGACTCGAACCCACACAGAAAGAGGTGAGTGAGAGACGGAATGAACATAGATCAGCTGCTGAATATGAATTCAGAGATAAATGCGGGCACTGAAGGGATGGAAATGCCGCCAAAAGCAATCAAATCCAAGTTGAATAATTACTTCAGGACCACAATCCAACATAATGTTCTTCTGGCCTTCCACCCCGAGGGAGGCCAATTATTAGATTTTGGAGGGGAAAAAAAGGCAGAGCGCCACGACATACGGAAATATTAGCAACGCTGCATGCATGACATTTGTAAAATTGAGACCCTCCAAAATGCAGGCCTAAACAAATACATGCTGTATCAAAAGGACCCCAAAACGCCCTTGCTAAACAAAAAGTTGCTAAATGTAAAAGGAGCGAAGGCAGCAGTAAGGGAGGCCCCACCATTCGAAAGAGGAACCAAAGACAGTGGATGTACACGTGAACGGTCTGCCGCTAGAGATAGCCACAAGTGAGCTAGTACAAAATGTTCAGCAAAAACGAGGGCTAATGTTAATTACCATAAGATGGCAACCATCTGGGGGCTTTGATCCCACACAGATGGGAAAGGAGGATTTTAACGATGACTTGGGAAGAGGCAAAGAAAATCCCCATGTTTTTTTTTTTTTTTTATAGGATCCTATGTATAGGATGGCAATCTCAAATGATGGTTTTGATGTTTCAAATTTTGCTTATATAAATCTCATTTCATTTACTGTATATACATTACATACAGATTTATACAATGCTTGACATCATTAAAGGGACAGATTTATGCAATGTTTGATGCCATTAAAATTAATCCTTCTCTCATAAAAGAACATACAATATCTGATTTCATCTTTCTTTCATAAAGAAGTGATTGCAGTGAAGGTTTTGCTGCTCTGACATTTTATTACTTTTATACCATCCGACTAGTCAGCCAACAGTATTGAAGATACTGTTCAGATTTTATAAACAAATCTTGTTCATGTACTAATTGGGATATAATTAATGGGTTGTCAAAGCTTTTAAATTAAAGATCACTTATTTATTTTGAGGTTTGAGTGGGGTTCACAGATGTATGTCAGTAATTTTGCGGAACAAATGTTTCTTTCTTTTTTTTTTGCAACAGCAGTCACAATCTTGCCAGCACCTATTTTTTTTTTTTTGATGGTTTAACACAATTTTTCAACACAATATAGGCTATACAAGGCGGCCAGTATTAATGGTGGAGGAAGAACCCGGACAACCGCCGGAAAGAACCACCGACCCACCAGAAGCTTCTGGCAAGCTTTCTCACATAACTACGTTTGCCGAATCTTAGACTCGAACCCACGCAGAATCTTAGACTCGAACCCACGCAGACAGAGGTGAGATGGCAGTGGTCCGTAACGGACAGCGCTTTAGACCACTCGGGGCCCCACCAGCACCTTTTAAACTGACTATACAGGGGCATCTGGTGAGAATAGAAAGTGTGGATTTCAATAAATTTCCTATTAAAAACAATCTGACTGGTTGAGTTCTTTTTTATGCACTGTATTAACCAATATCATTTGGGGATTGATAAATTTTCAAAACTTTGCAAGACCGAGTTATACTGCAGATAAGCACAAATTTGAATGTCAAATGACAATATAATCTAGTTTAGGTACATAATTTTATAAGGTCTCGAATATGGGTCCAATTATGACATTATATGAGAAAAAATGTATGGATCACAGTACAGCAGATTTACAAGAAAGTAACCATTAACGTTTTGTGACAATAACCGCTGTTATCACACCAGCTACTACTAAAATAACAAGCACAATACATCCAGCAAGGAAAAGTTTTTTCCTGAACCATTTTTCTTTCTTCTCTCTGACTTGAACTAGCTGAACATTACCTTCCTCCACATTACAGGTAGCCTCTGTTACATGTTTTTCTATTGTATCAATTTTTTCCCCTTGCAGAAGAATCATAGCATTGATTGCCTTAAATAAATGATTAACTTCAACCACACCAGTCTCAAGTTTTTTTATTTCCTCATTTCGAACTTCAATTTCTTGTAGATCTAGAAGTGACTGCTGTTGCTCCTGAAGGAAATTCCCTGTGAACATGGTCTGAATGTCTTGTAAATCAGTTGTTCCTCCTGATTCATCTTCCATTTTCATGATTTCCACTTGCTTTTTATGCATCTTTTGGTTCGATCAATATGTTCTACCTGTACCTCCCCAAAGTAATTCATAAGTCTTGTAATCTCCGATGAAAGTCTGTCTAGATGAGTCAACATTAAGCGTCCATTGGTGGATGATGAATCTGTTAACCTCTGTTCTGAGATTTTTAATGTCTCGGTTTATTTGTACTGCGGCTGTTAAGACATGGTCTGACAATGTATCAAGAGTCTTCACCTGCTTGCTGTCTATCGATGGGGAAGCATACAGGTCCCGCTGAATTTTCCTCATTTTATCAACACTGTCTTTTAAACCAGATATCTTACCTTCAATCTGACTGATTTTATTCAGAAAATCTGGCAAAGTGTGATCCATTTTGGTAACTGTTCCTTTTTTAATCATTGCCTCATCTTGACTTGCTGTCTCTGACTTGG